>CM053403.1:43696034-43732752 GCA_028644305.1 Xerus rutilus
GCTCCAATGCCCTATTTTTAGACAGAGTCATTCCTTCCAGGACTGTGCTTCTGATGAACAAGGGACTCTGTCCTAAAACATAGGCAGTTAAGATCAAGCCACTAATTTCTGCAGGTTTGTGGACTACCGTCCAAAGCATTTAACTAAAGGATTTTGGTTGCTCATTCCCGAGCTGGAGGAACCAGCATAATAAAGCTTTATGCCCCAGTAAAGGGAACATAAGATGTTGCAAAATACTGCTCAAAAAAGAGCATCTTGCTGACATATCTAAAAATACTATGAAAGGTCAATAAAAAGCTATTTTTGCTGCAAAGAGGAAAATATCTGCATCAGAAACTCTTAGCTTCCCATGACTGTGATAAAATACCTATGATAAATCAACTTAAAGGAACGGTTTATTCTGGCTCATAGTTTCAGGGGTTTCAGTCCATGGCTGCTTGGTCCTATTGCTTTTGGGCCTGTGGTGAGGCAGAACATTATGGCAGAAGTACACGGAGGCTGGGAAAACAGCAAAAGAGGAAGAGCCCAGAGCCGGTATCCCCTTCAAGCGCACACCCCCAATGACCTAATTTCCTCCCACGAGGTTCCACCACCATCCAATTGTTGTTTTGTTTTTTTTGGTACTGAGGATTGAACTCAGGGTTACTCAACCACTGAGCCACATCCCCAGCCCTATTTTGTGTTTTATGTAGAGACAGGGTCTCACTGAGTTGCTTAGCACCTCACTGTTGCTGAGGCTGGCTTTGAACTCGTGATTCTCCTGTCTCAGCTCCCTAAGTGCTGGGATTACAGGCCTGTGCCACCACGCCCGGCTTCACCTTCCAATTGTACCACAGGCTGGTGACCAAGCCTTTAATACACGAGACTTGGGGGTACAATTCAGATCCAAACTATAGCAGAGACCAAAGGAAAATGTATGTTATGTGTCACGGAGGAGAAGGCAGGAAGTGGGTAGTAAACCAAGGTATAGAGCCAACTCAGGCAGCTTTAGGTCTTCCTGACACCAAATCAGGAAGCTGGAAAAGGCTTAGGAATAGGCAGAAACACCCCTAAAGCTGGTCCAGGCTCAGTGTCCACCAGGACTTCCTGCAACAATCCCAGACCAATACCTGATAATAACACAAGGATAATGAGACAAACCATTTTTCAAGTACTGTCAGGGCAAGGGCCAGGCTCAGGCCCAGGAACGAAGGTTTCAGTATCTGGCAATTGAAAGAAGATGTGAGGCACAGTGGGAATATCGGTCATCTTTTATTCAAAGGCAGCCACAGCCATTAGCCAGGTCCCAGCCAGCTCCATCGTGCCCCCATTTAGCCCCCGAGTCTTTTCCCTAGGCCCTTTTCATAATCAGGCCAAACAAAGAAGGCATGCTGCCAACATGTTACATAAGGGGTGCATGCTCATAAGCTAATGTTTATGACCTTGAGTATATATGCTGAATCAGTGTTTCTGGCCTTGACTAACCATAACATAGCCAGTTCCCAGCCCTAGCTACACACTAAAACATAACATAAATCAGGCCGCCAGAAGTCTTGGTGAGGGGGCCTCACTATAGCCATTTTGGGGCCTGCCCAACAAGCGCCTTCTGTGTGCAAGATACTTTGAACGCATTATCTCACTGACCTCAGGACAACCCCATGTCATTATTCCAATTTGACAGGCAAGTGAACCAAAGCTCTGAGAAATTAACTCACCCTAATCAATGGTGGAACTGATATTCAAACTGAAATTTTTGTGGCACTAAAGCTTATGCTTTCTCAAACATCTTGGGGGTTACACAAAAGGAAGGCTGGGGCAAAGTCTGCTAATCTTAACATTGTGATCCAGTATTTAAATTAGAATTAAAACAATGTTTTTCTCAAGCACAATCCCCACTCTACCTACCCTTAACCCACATTTGCAGCTAAGAGATACAACACATTTGGTGACACCAAAGTTACCTAGTGGAAAGTCCACACTGCCAAGTTCTTAGGGACAATATGGTCCAACCTTCTTGTTTCCAGATAAGGGAAAGGAGATCACGAGAAGCTAAACAACTTGCTCAAAGTCACATGGCAATTTAAAGAATGCAAGCACAGAGCTTCAGTGTCGCAGTCCAGGACCTCCCCCACACCACCCCGCCCCATCAGCATCACTCCAGCAGGGCAGATTCAGCAGGGATTCAAACAACCCTACTGTCCTACAGACCCTGGAAGTGCATGCCATTGGATTGTTGCGATTCCTCCCTCCAAAAGTAAATGAAAAATGAACAAGAGAAAAACACAGCTTGTCCTGAGCCTCCGAAAAGTCCAGGTTGGTTTGTGGCATTTTGGAGCCAGATGTACTCAGATCCCCAAAAGACTCACAAAATCTACTCATGTAATCACATAACTGCTCTTTCATCATCCTAGCATATAAATATACCCTCCAAGAGAAACACTATGATGTCTCCAAGTAAAAACTTCCAGCTGGTGACATTTGTGAACTCCTCCAGGGTCCAAAGATGATGCCCACTGGACACAAACTGGATTAAATCCTGAAAAGGCAAAGGGAGGGCTGGGGGTGTGCCCAACGGCAGAGCACTTGCCTAATATGTGGAAGGGCTTGAGTTCAATCCCCATGTTTTAGTCGGCTTTTTTGCTGCTGTGACTAAAAGACCCAACCAGAACAATAGTAGAGGAGGAAAAGTTTATTTACGGGCTCACGGTTTCAGAGGTCTCAGTCCATTGACAGCTGACTCCATTCCTCGTGGGCTCAAGAGGAGGCAGGACATTATAGCAGAAGAGCATGGCAGAGGGAAGCAGCTCACATAATGATCAGAAAGCAGAGAGACGCCACTTGTCAGATACAAATACATACCCCAAAGCCACGGCCCCAATGTCCCACCTCCTCCAGCCACACCCCACCTGCCTTAATTACCACTTGATTAATCCCATCAGGTGATTAATTTGCTGATTGGGTTAAGACGCTCATAACCCAATCATCTCTCCTCCAAACCTTCCTGCATCGTCTCACCATGAGATTTTGGGGGACACCTCACATCCAAACCATAACATCCCAGCACCACAAAAGAAAAAAAGAATGACAGAGAGGAGACATGAGTTCATGGTGTAGTTCCCATCCCCAATTTCAGTTTGTCCCATTCTAATGTCAGTTCAGTAGTATGTGAGGGATGAGAGGTGACAATTAAGAGGAAACAGTGTCAAAATCCAAGGCTGTGCCAAGGTTCCCTTATCTCCTCCTGACTTTGACAATCTGAAACCACACCAGCCCAAGGTCACTTACACTGTCCTTATTCCTTGTTGTCTCTCTACCCACCAGACTTTTTTTTTTAAATTTTTTTAAATACTTATTTTTTAGTTGTAGTTGGACAGAATATCTTTATTTTATTTTTATGTGGGTCCGAGGATCAAACCCAGTGACTCACGCGTGCTAGGCAAGCATGCTACCACTGAGCCATAACCCCAGCCACCCCCACCAGACTTTTTGATAGCTCATGATTACCAAAGTTGTGAGATTGTTCCTTCCATACAGGAGGTTCTCAGGTGGCAGCTATTTTGTTGATGTGACTGGAGCTGATCACAGACTTGGGCAAATACCTACATCCCTTAAAGGTGTGAGGTAGCACCAAATGGAGATTGACAAGAGAGAAAGTCTGGAGGGGGAAAAGAATTGATATATATTGTTTCTACTGTATTTTGAGTTTTTATAGTCACTTAATCCTCATCATAATAATACCATTATTATTATCCCCACTTGAAAAATGTGGGAAGACTTTCAAAGAGGTTAAGCAACTTCTCTAAGGTTGTATAGAAAAAAAAAAAGTTAGATGCTGGGGCCGGGGTGTAACTCAATGGTAGAATATATGCTTAGCACATGCAAGGCCCTGGGTTTGATCTCCAGCATCAAAAAGAAAAAAGAAAAAAAGTAAAATTCCAAACTAGTTTCACCTACTATGGTCCCACATACACCAGACATTCTATTTTATGTAGAGACAGGGTCTCACTGAGTTGCTTAGCACCTCGCTGTTGCTGAGGCTGGCTTTGAACTCGCAATTCTCCTGTCTCGGCCTCCGTAAGTGCTGGGATTACAGGCTTGAGCCACCGCGCCTGGCTCTAACCTTCTTTTCATGCCAGTAGGACCCTAGTTTGCTAAGGCAGCAATATGCTCAGCTCCAGATGACATGAGTTTAGTAGAATCTACCATCCTCTGAAATCATCTCTAGTTATTAGCTCTGATGCTTGAGCTGCAGCTCAGAATCCTTTTCCACGTAGCAACCATCTTACAGCAGTTGGTAATAACTAGAATCACTAGGCATCATCATATCACTGTTTCTCTAGGAATTAAGCTAACTTTTGTAGATTGTCCAGGATTCCACCATTGATAGAATTGCTCCTACTGAAAATGCATCGCAAGATTTGCCAGCCCACTCCCAACCCCCAATCAGCCAAATATAAAAAGTCTCATTTTTGAGTCCTTCATAAGGTTCAGGCAATTCAAATTTCACAGGTGCAAACCTAAAGCTGCTTTCACAGCATCAATCCTTCACTTATCACAAAGATCTAGGAAAATCAAGACTTCCAAAGGAAATTCTTGAAAGTACAATTGTATTTGGGGTTACTTCAGTACTATCCATCCCCACATTATTAAATTGAAAGAAAATCTTCCTTTACTGGAAAAAAAATCTATTCCATTCAAAAACATAAAATGCTAGTTGTTTTGTCTGTTTTATGATCAGGGCAATGCCGTTAGTCCCTGCAAGAGGACTGATTGGCACCAGTACTGGGATTTCTCTATCTTGGCTCTAGAGACATTTTGAGCTAGATGATCCTTGGTTGTGGGGGTCTTTCCTAATGCTTAACAGCATCCCTGGCCCTACTGACCAGAATCACCCTCTCAGTTATGACAACTAAAACATCTTCACACATTGTAACTATCTCCTGGAGGGGTAATATTGCCACCAGTTAAGAACCAATGGCAGAGGCTGACAAGTCTTATCAGAGGACATTAAACTTGATGGAGCCATGAGAACACCCCAATGAAGTAGGAAGTACCTATCTGGGTTCTGAAAGAAAATCTTAGCTGTATAAAGTAGGGAGCAGCAGATGATGTTTGGCTGTAATTATGGGCAAGGCCTATCATCCGGGCCATTAAGAATGCTAGTTCTGCGGGGCGCAGTGGCTCAAGCCTGTAATCCCAGCACTTAGGGAGGCTGAGACAGGAGAATCGCGAGTTCAAAGCCAGCCTCAGCAATGGCGAGGCGCTAAGCAACTCAGTGAGACCCTGTCTCTACATAAAACACAAAATAGGGCTGGGGATGTGGCTCAGTGGTCGAGTGCCCTTATGTTCAGTCCCCAGTACCAAAAAAAAAAAGAATGCTAGTTCTGCCAGGCACGATGGCACAGGCTTGTAATCCTAGCGACTCACGAGGCTGAGACAGGAGGATCACAAGTTCAAAGCCAGCCTCAGCAACAATGAGGAGCCAAGCAACTCAGTGAGGCCTTGTCTCTAAATAAAATACAAAATAGGGCTGGGGATGTGGCTCAGTGGTTGAGTGCCCCTGAGGTCAATCCCCTGTACCCCTTCCCCAAAATAAATAATGCTAGTTCTAGAAAGGTAGTTCCTACAGACTGAGGCAGAATCCCAGCAAGGCCCATTTTCCTGACCTTCATTCCTTTTACTCGCGTTCAAGCTAAAAATGGCTGCCTCTCCCACTTGGGTGCATTCTTTCCCTGACTGCACCCCAAGAGTCAAGAGTCATGGAATTCCTTCATGGTTTGTATTTCATTTCACTGTTCATTGTTGAAGCTCCTTTTCTCAGAATAGCTGTCTTCACACAGCAATTGTTATTGAACAGATTTCAGAAGTTCAACACTGAAAGACAATCTAATTCACTTCACAGGATATTTGGGGAGACTTTTCTGGTATCCAGCTTTGGATACATCCATAGAGCAGATTCAGCACATTTTCATAGTGGTAGGCTCAGATCTCAGGGAAAATCCTCAGGTTTCCCCCCAATGTGTGCTCTGGAAAGAATAAAATTGGAGCTTATCCTATCAGCTGCCAAGCAAAAATTAATTCTATCCTGGAATCTTCCAATACTGTATATATCCTGTTAGTGCTTCCAAATATATTTTGAGTTCTTCTAAGAATCACTTTCCTTTATCTCAAGGATAATAAGTAGTTTTTAAAAAGCATTTAATTCCCAGCGGCTTGGGAGGCTGAGGCAGGAGGATCATGAGTTCAAAGCCAGCCTCAGCAACTAAATGAGGCACTAAGCAACTCAGCGAGGCACTAAGCAATTCAGTGAGACTCTGTCTCTAAATAAAATATTTTAAAAGGGCTGAGGATGTAGCTCAGTGGTTAAATACCCTGGGTTCAATCTCTGGTACACCCCTCATAAAAAAGTATATTCATAAATATACACAGGTTTTTTTTTATTTATTTATTCTAATTAGGTATACATGATAGCAGAATGCATTTTGATTCATTATACACAAATGGAGAACAACTTTTCATTTCTCTGGTTGTACACAATATAGAGTCACACCATATGTGCAGTCACACAAGTACCTAGGGCATTGATGTCCATACACCATCTTTCCTGCCCCCATGTCCCCCTCCCCCCGTCCCTCTCCTTTGACCAAAGTTTCTCCGTTCTTCCCTGCCCCTCCCTCATTATGGATCAGCATCCACTTATCACAGAGAACATTCAGCCTTTGTTTTTTGGGGATTTCACTTAGCATGATATTCTCCAACTCCATCCATTTACCTGAAAATGCCATAATTTTATTCACTTTTAATGCTGAGTAATATTCTATTGTGTACATATCACAGTTTCTTTATCCATTCATCTATTAAAGGGCATCTACGTTGGTTCCACAGTTTAGCTATTGTGAATTGAGTTGCTCTAAACGTTGAAGTGGCTGTGTCACAGTAGTATGCTGATTTTAAGTCCTTTGGGTATAAACTGAGGAGTGGGATAGCAGGCTCAAATGGTGGTTCCATTCCAAGTTTTCTAAGGAATCTCCATACTGCTTTCCAGATTGGTTGCACCAATTTGCAGTCCCACCAGCAATGTATGCATATACCTTTCCCCCCACATCCTCGCCAACACATTGTTGCTTATATTCTCGATAACTGCCATTCTGACTGGCATAAGATGAATCTTAGAGTAGTTTTGATTTGCATTTCTCTAATTGCTAGAGATGTTGAACATTTTTTCATATGTCTGTTGATCGATTGTATATCTTCTTCTGTGAAGTTTCTGTTCAGTTCCTTGGCCCATTTATTGACTGGGTTGTTGGTGTTAAGTTTTTTTAGTTCTTTGTATATCCTAGAGATTAGTGCTCTATCTGATGTGCATGTGGCAAATATTTGCTCCCAAAATGTAGGCTCTCTTCACTTCATTGATTGCTTCTTTTGCTGAAAAGTGTTTTAGTTTGAATCCATCACATTTATTGATTCTTGATTTTATTTCTTGCGTTTTAGGAGTCTTATTATGGAAGTTGGGGCCTAATCCAATGTGACGAAGGTTTGGGCCTACTTTTTTCTCTATTGGGCACAGGGTCTCTGGTCTAATTCCTAGGTCCTTGATCCACTGAGTTTACTTTTGTGCATGGTGAGAGATAGGGGTTTAGTTTCATTTTGCTGCATATGGATTTCCAGTTTTCCCAGCACCATTTGTTGAAGAGGCTATCTTTTCTCCAATGTATGTTTTTGGCATCTTTGTCTAATATGAGATAACTGTATTTATTTGGGTTTGTTTCTGTGTCTTCTATTCTGTACCATTGGTCTACATGTCTATTTTGGTGCTAGTACCATGCTGTTTTGTTACTATAGCTTTACAAAGCTTTACAAAGTATAATTTAAGGTCTGGTATTGTGGTGCCTCCTGCTTCATTCTTCTTGCTAAGGATTGCTTTGGCTATTCTGGGTCTCTTATTTTTCCAAATGAATTTCATGATTGTTTTTTCTATTTCTATAAGGAATGACACTGGGATTTTAATTGGAATCGCATTGAATCTATATAGCACTTTGGGTAGTATTGCCATTTTGATGATATTGATTATGCCTATCCAAGAGCATGGGAGATCTTTCCATCTTCTAAGATCTTCTTCAATTTCTTTCTTTAGTGTTCTATAGTTTTCACTCTAGAGGTCTTTTACTTCTTTTGTTACATTGATTCCCAGGTATTTAATTTTTTTTGAAGCTATTGTGACTGAGGTAGTTTTCCTAATTTCTCTTTCAGAAGACTCATCACTGATGTATAGAAATGCATTTGATTTATGGGTATTGATTTTATATCCTGCTATTTTGCTGAATTCCTTTATTAATTCTAGAAGCATTCTGGTGGAATTTTTTTGGATCCTCTAAGTATAGTTACATGTCATTGGCAAGTAATGACAATTTGGGTTCTTTTCCTATTCATATCCCTTTAATTTCTTTCATCTGTCTAATTGCTCTGGCTAGAGTTTCAAGGACTATGTTGAACAGAAGTGGTGAAAGGGGACATCCTTGTCTTGTTCCCATTTTTAGAGGGAATGCTTTCAATTTTTTTCCATTTAGGATGATGTTGGCTTTTGGTTTTGCATAGATAGCTTTTACAATGTTGAGGTATATTCCTACTATCCCTAGTTTTTCTAGTGTTTTGAACATTAAGAGGTGCTGTATTTTGTCAAATGCTTTCTAAGCATCTATTGAGATAATTATATGATTCTTGTCTTTAAGTCTATTGATGTGATGAATTATATTTATTGATTTCCTTCTATTGAAACAACCCTGCACACCTGGGATGAAACCTACTTGATCATGGTGCACTATCTTTTTAATGTATTTTTGTATACTATTTGCCAGAATTTTATTGAGAATTTTTGCATCAATGTTCATCAGGGATATTGGTCTGACATTTTCTTTCTTTGATGTGTCTTTGCCTGGTTTGGGAATCAGGGTGATAATAGCCTCATAGAATGAGTTTGGTAGAGTTCTCTCCTTTTCTATTTCATGGAATAATTTGAGGAGTATTGGTATTAATTCTCCTTTGAAGACCTTGTAGAACTCAGCTGAGAATCTATCTGGTCCCGGGCTTTTCTTGATTGGTAAGCTTTTGATGGCATCTCTATTTCCTTGCTTGAAATTCATCTGTTTAAGTTGTGTATGTCCTCCTGATTCAATTTGGGCAGATCATATGCCTCTAGCAATTTGTCAGTGTCTTTGATATTTTCTATTTTACTGGAGTATAGATTTTCAAAATAGTTTCTAATTATCCTCTGTATTTCAATAGTGTCTTTCATGATATTTCCTTTTTCATCATGAATTTTAGTAATTTGAGTTTTCTCTCTCCTTTTCATTAGTGTGACTAATGGTTTATCAACTTTATTTACTTTTTCAAAGAACCAACTTTTTTTTTGTCAATTTTTTGAATTGTTTCTTTTGTTTCAATTTTATTGATTTCAGCCCTGATTTTAATTATTTCCTGTATTCTATTTCTTTTGGTGTTGATTTGTTCTTCTTTTTCTAGGGCTTTGAGATTTAATTATTTCCTGTATTCTATTACTTTTGGTGTTGATTTGTTCTTCTTTTTCTAGGGCTTTGAGATCAAAGCCCTAGTAATGTCAGATCATTTATTTGTTGACTTTTTATTCTTCTAATGAATGAGCTCAATGCAATGAACTTTTATGTTGTATCAGAGTTCTCACTTACCTCTAAGAATTTTTTAATCTCCTCCTTGATGTTTTCTGTTATCCATGCATCATTCAATAGTGTATTATTTAGTCTCCAGGGGTTGGAGTAACTTCTACTTTTAGTTATTCATTGATTTATAATTTCATTCCATTATGGTCTGATAGAATTCAGGGTAGTATCTCTATTTTTTTGTTTGCTAAGACTTGCTTTGTGGCATAACATATGGACTATTTTATAGAAGCATCCATGTGCTGCTGAGTAAAAAGTGTATTCACTTGTTGATGGATGAAATATTCTATGTATGTCTGTTAATTTTACATTACTGATGGTATTATTGAGTTCTATGGTTTCTTTGTTTAGTTTTTGTTTGGAAGATCTGTCCAGTGGTGAGAGAAGTGTGTTAAAGTCACCCAGTATTATTGTGTTGTGGTCTATTTGATTCTCAAAATTGAGAAGGGTTTGTTTGATATACGTGGATGCTCCGTTGTTCAGGGCATAGATATATCTTGTTGACATATGGTCAACAAGCAGTATGAAATGACCTTCTTTATCCCTTCTGACTATCTTTGGTTTTAAGTCTACTTTATCTGATATGAGGATGGAAACCCCTGCTTGTTTACATGGTCCATGTGAGTGGTATGTTTTTTCCCATCCTTTCACCTTCAGTCTGTGGATGTCTTTTTCTATTAGATGAGTCTCTTGAAGGCAACATATTGTTGAGTCTTTTTTTAATCCAGTCTGCCAATCTATGTCTTTTAGTTGATGAGTTTAGGCAATTAACATTCAGGGTTATTATTGAAATATGGTTTGTATTCCTAGTCATTTGGTTTTTTGGGGTTTTTAATTTGACTTGGTTTCTCCTTTGATTGGCCAGCAATTTGAGTTTAGATTAGCAAACTGAGAATAGTTGATCATTTGTTCGTTTGTTCATTTATTCATTCATTCAAATGCTCTAAAGCAACAGGAACTTTTGTCCACTGTTCAGCCTTATTTGTTGAATAGATGAATGCCCACACTCTGTGAGGTCCTGTCCTTAGTACTGGGAATACAATAGTGAACAGGATTGACTCAATCCCTGGCTCAAGGGAGTTTACAGTCCATTAAGGAAGCAAGAGAGCCGGGCGCGGTGGCTCAAGCCTGTAATCCCAGCACTTAGGGAGGCTGAGACAGGAGAATCGCGAGTTCAAAGCCAGTCTCAGCAATGGCGAGGCGCTAAGCAACTCATTGAGACTCTGTCTCTACATAAAACACAAAATAGGGCTGGGGATGTGGCTCAGTGGTCGAGTGCCCCTGAGTTCAATCTCCAGTACCAAAAAAAAAAAGGAAGCAAGAGAACTAAGAAAGAAAGCAATCACAAACTGAGCTAAGAACTAAAATTGAAGAAACTGAGAATAGAGGCAGCATGCCTAACCCATTAAGTCACAAGTTTTCAATTCTATGAATATTTCAATGAAATTGACAGGGATGAATTAACATAAATTGGAAATCATAATCTAGAGTTTATATATCCTTTATATGTTTTCACAATATATAGATACATTTTTAAGTGCTCTAATCATTTACCTATTACTCTTCTCAAAAGAACTTTAAAAACATAATATTTATTTCAAAAGTTACCATAAGTGGTTTGTTTGTTGCTCAGTTTAAGTTTTTATAGGTGCCCTACATCTGGGATGATGGAATTTAACAGGTTAAATAGGGTTTTCAGGGCTGGGGATATAGCTCAGTTGGTAGAGTACTTGCCTTGCATGCACAAGGCCCTGAGTTCTAATCCCCAGTGTGCGCACACACACACACACACACACACACACACACACACACACAAAAGATAGGGTTGTCAGGGAAACACTCTTCAAAAAGATGCCCATTAGAGTTGGCCTTGAATGAGTTTCACAAACACACACACATACATAAACCCACATGCACACACATGTGCACATACCACAGGCACAAATACTTTGCTTCAAGGGAATATTTCAGAGTAGAGGGGAAAAAAAGACTTCAACACGAAGGCCCTGAGACTTATTCCTTTGTTTTACTCCTTTGTTTTAAGGACAAAAGGCACTTTATTCCCCATAACAATTGTACTTACCATAACACTGGGTGATTCCTTGGTAAGAAACCTTTGAACTAGTAACAGTGCTAGGGATGATAGGAAAAGTCTCCCTTCCAGGGTCTAGCCCTAGACTTACTCCCAAATGTATAGATTTCATAGCTATAGGCTTAGAAGTATTTTTATTGAGGGGGAAAAATAACCCTTTATGATTAAAATACTGCACAGAAAGTAATTATATTATTGTTGATTATTCTTTGTTGAAATTTATTTACCCTTATTCCCATTTTCCCAACAAAACAACTCTTATTATGTTAAACTACAGGCACATTTCACATCACATTGCACAAAGTACTACCTAGAGCCGTACTGACTGGACTGTGTCCTTTCCTGTAGTTAGTGCCATCTTCAGTATTTAAAAAATAGTTTTCTGGGTGCAAATCAATGGCTACTTCAACTAGCCCATTAGCATCAGATTATTTGTTCACACTTGCTGAGGACCTGCATGCACCAGGCACTGAACTAGAGACTTCACAGATCCAACAGTAATCCAACCCTCCCCAGATCTCTCCCCTCCTCGAGATTGCAGTCTAGCAGGGAAGATGCAAAATCAAGTATTTGCAGAAATACTGATGCATCTCACAAAATCACGCACAGTCTGCAGGTCAAGAAGTGACGCGACGGGTGGTACCACAAATAAGTATTGGCTTTGGCTAGTGAAGAAGCGAGGAAGGTACAGAGGCAGAGGGGCTGCAAAAGCAAAGCCGGGCAAGGAGGACTGGGGCACGTTCAATGCACTGAGAGCCGGTCCGAGGGCCTGGCGGCCAGGGAAGGATTATTAGAATCCAATGGGCTGGACAGATGGGTAGGGGCCATCCTGGAGGACTTGTATGCCACATTCGGAGCCTGGGCTTCATTCTATGGGGTATCTTAGCCCCTGCACAAGCTGGAGATGGGGATGACAGCGCCTTGGTTACAAAGGTTTCCCCAACCGGGGACTGCGTGGTGTCATCACATGACCCCAGCAGGAGATGCTGCCGTCGACTCCAGCGGGTTGGTGGGGACCAGGGAAGGCCCAACTCAGACACTGCAGCAGGAGCCCGATGGAGGAGGTCACGCTCTCTGTTAGAAGCCTCAAGAGCTCAATCCTGAGTGCTGAAACTACAAGCCCTTGGAAACTTCCCAGGAGCGAGCCATTGCCAGAAACAGACCTCGTCCCCACCTCTTGCTCAAGCCTGCCTTTTTGCACATGGACCACTTCTGTCACTCCTCAGAGCCTTTGATCTCATCTCCAGTTCTTGGCTGATCAGACCCCGTACAACTAAGGACCTCTGGGGTCTGGGCATAGAAAATTGGGTATAGGTGGTCATCCACGGTGATATCCCACAGAGTCCCAAAAATGCTATGTTCACAGACATCTGTGGGCAGGGAGGTCTCTGCTCTTCCAATGACTATGAAGATGGTCATGTGGATATATGAAATAGCAGGGAATGTGAGGACAGGACCCTGATGACTAATAAAATCCACCAGCGGGGTTAGACTGTTTTGATTTGCACAGGCTGCACCTTGGGAAAGGGGAAGTGGAGGCAACCCATATGCTCAGTAAAATGCTGCTCATACGAAAAGAGGGATGGATCCTTTTTGTGCCAGAAAGTAGCTTCCTAGGAAGTCAGGGTGGTGTAATCCAGAGAAAGGAGGTTTCCTCAGGAGAGGAAATCATCACCTGAGACAAGAACCACACATTCAACAGGATGCTCAAGATTTGTCTGGACTCCTCAGTCTTGGCTGCCAGCTGGGGAGTGCTTACAAGAGGCTCTCCAGTAACAGACCTTAAGTCTCCACTATGCACACTGAGATAATGCAGTCTGGAGAAAGGCCTGGATGGGCTCCCTGAGTCTAATTCAAAAGAGCAGAGAGAGCTGTCTAGGGGAGAAGAATGGCTAGAACAAGAGACCAGGCCAGAGAGAGGCCAGACAGCATGCAAGTGGATCAGATTAGGCTGCTGCACCTCCTGGTGCCTCTGGCCCCTGAAGCTCATTCCATCTTTAAATCCCCTGCACATCTCAAGGAGAGAACTTTAGGGCATCCGTTCTGGTTGGATGAGAAATAGAGGCAGAGAACAGCAAGCAAGAAAGTCAGAGTGGCTGAACATCGTAAGAGTAACACATATGTCATTTTTCCAAGTAACAGTGATAAAGATTTAAATTGCATTTCATTTTTGGGGTGTCATATGACCTTTTTAATGCAATACCAAACAAGGTCCCAAGTTACTTCAGCTTAATATACGTGCCTCTCATTGAGTATGTAATACACTCATTCCAATAATTTACCACTTACCAAGCACCAACTTAGGGGCTGGCTGTGTTTATGCTCCCTCTCAATGAAATTTTATAAAATTCCAGCTCTATTCCTGTTCACAGAGAGTGGTTTAATCCCAGCACTTGCACAGTTCTCACTGTTCCTAATGGCTAGCAGATTCCCAGTTCATTGGCTCTTAAATGAACCCAACATAAGTAAACAGTCCTTAAACACAACAATGCCAACTCATGGTTAGCATTACTGTCAGAGACTGTTCTAATTAAGTACAGTATCTCATTTAATACTCAAAGTAACCCAATAAGATGGACAATTGAGATGATCCTCATTTTAAAGATGAGAAGCACAGAAACTTTATACAAAACCCTGAAACAAATACATGGCAGAGTCTAGATTCAAATTGTAGAATGTTTCTTTAATGAGTCTTTGCTCTTAACGCTAAATTATACTGCCACCTCATTAACCAAGATATGATGGTAAAAACATGGACATGATCATTCCCTACGAGGATTTCACATCTTTTGCACCATGTTTCCATGCTGTTGTAGGTATGGGGAAATCCATTTCATATTCACTCACATACAGACCACAAATTTTGTGCAAACAATACTGTGACTGACAGCAATACCACTGCATAAATGTCTTCTTATCCTATTGTGCACATGATTTTTTTTGAACCATGCAGTAACTTTTTTGACTTCTTTGGGCAAATGAGGCTTTAATTCATTAAGTTCCTGGAATTTTATCAGCTGGACAAAGGACATTTTTTTTTGGTACTGGAGATTGAACTCAGGGGCACTCAACCACTGAGCCACATCCCCAGCCTTGTTTTGTGTTTTATTTAGAGACACGGTCTCACTGAGTTGCCTAGTGCCTCGCAGTTGCTGAGGCTGGCTTTGAACTTGCAATTCTCCTGTCTCAGCCTCTCTAAATGCTGGGATTACAGGCTTGAGCCACCGTGCCGGGCTAAACGACTTACTTTTAACCTGAAGTTTTTGTTGTTGCCTGATCACATGGCCCATCCTCTCATCTGATTTTTCTGCTAAATACATTCAGTTGAATAGAAAAAAGACAAGCTTCATTAATAATATTTTTGGAATTCATTTCTAGAAGTCTTGATTGTACCTAATTCCAAATCTATCATGGTTTGGGGATTCAATTGCCATGCATTTTCTTTTGCAAAGTCCATAGAATCTTCAAATAAGCATTTTAACTGTCAAAAAAAAAAAAAATACAACATAAGGACTGGGGATGTGGCTCAGTGGTCAAGTGCCCCTGAGTTCAATACCCCTTAAAAAAAGGGTGTAAGTGAAAAAGTCAGCATCCTTATCACCACCAAATCTCCAGGCAAACAGTGTATTTCTTGCACATATTTTTATGCACACACAGGATTTATGCATATTCTTTCACAGATGGCAATCATAAAATACCGTTCTGAATCTTGCTTTTCTTTTCTCCCCAGTTTATCCTAAATAGCTTTCCAAATCGGGGTATGTAGATTTACCTCCTCATCTTTATTATATTCTTAAGGTACTATAACAGACAAGCCCCCAGATCTCAATGACTTCAAAGTTTGCTTCTCATTTACCTAACCTAAATGGTGATTGAGTGAACAGTGGGGAGAAAGGGAGGTGTTCTGCACTTTGCTCCTATTCAGGAATCCGGGATGACCTGAGGCCCTGCCAAATTCATCACGGTGATTTCCACGTACTTGGTGGCTTCTGAAGTCATGGTAGGTGACAATATCCAGCCAACAAATGGGGAGAGTGTGGAGGAGGTCAAGAGACTTGTTTTACAAAGAGCCATGTCTAGAGGTGACTTCTGTCCACATTTCCACTGGCCGAACTTGAAGACCCCATTCTAGACCAGCACTAGTAAATGTTTTGATTACTGCTTCCCTACAATAGGGCACTACATGAGATAGGAATTTAAACATATAACACAGTTGGACAATATGAATGCATCCTAACTTATTTAAGCTCTAGAAAACTAGCTTTCTCCACCCTTACCCCTGCCTTCTGCTTTTCTACTTGTCTTTTGCCAAAAGTAAATTGAGTTTTGTTTTGTTTTGCAGTGTTGGGGATTGAATCCAGGGACTTGCTCGCACTAGGTATTAAACAGTCTACACAAAGCTACATCTCCAGCCCAAAGGCAGGTTTTAAAAATGTATAAGGATATTACCCAGTAAGAATGAAAAAATAAGAAAATCGATACCTGTAGCCATTGCTGTTTTTGTTGTTATTGTTTGTTTTAGTTGTAAATGGACACAATACTTTTATTTATCAAATTTAGTGCCTCACACATGCTAGGCAAATGCTCCACCACTGAGCCACAATCCCAGCCCCTCTCTGCTTCTTGGGTATATACCCTGATTCAGGTTTGGTAGGGGTAGGAAGAATATCAATTAAAAAACCTTTAAAAAATACATCTTTTGACCCAATATCACATTTCCTACAGCAATTAGTGGATCATTGCATACATCTGTACTTTAAGGATGTTTATAGTAGTCATACATTGCAAGTACTCTAGATGTCCCAAATTGGAGAACTATTTAAATCACTGTATGGCCATACAATGGAACACTATACAGGTGTTTGTAGAATACCTATAAATATAATACATCTGTTATAAAAAAAATAAAACATTGAGTCTAATTTTTCAAATTGATCACTTACAGCAAAAATGTTGGAAGCTGGGCTTGGTGGCACACACCTACAATCCCAGCACTTTGGGAGGCCAAGACAGGAGAATCCTGAGTTCAAAGCCAGCCTCAGCAATGGCAAGGCACTAAGCAACTCAGTGAGACCCTGTCTCTACATAAAACACAAAATAGGGCTGGGAATGTGGCTCAGTGGTCAAGTACCCTAGAGTTCAATCCCCGGTACCAAAAAAAAAACCAAAATGTTGAAGGCGCATTCAAATGTTAATACCTGCAGAGTAGAAATGTGGGTGTCCCCCACCTTTTTTTGCCCCTTAATCTAATGTCTCAGTATTTTATCATTAGAAAAAACAACATAGTTCTTTTCAGCTTTAAATGAAAAAATAAAAAAGTAGATAAGTGGGTTGGGGCTTACGTAATTAAAGGCAAGTATGTGAGACAGACATAGCCTTCCAGGCCCTGTCAGTCTGTTAAGTCTGTCACCCAACACTCAAGTTGCTATCAAGAGCACTTTTCTCTGTCAAAGTGACTGGCTTTTGTCACGTAATCCTCATTAATAAAAGGAGGGCAGTACAGCCCCAGAGCAGTCAGAACAAATCCTCTTACTGGGCGAGTCTGTGGAAGCTCGCCATGCCTCTGGCTTCACATGGGGAACACCATCAAGGCCCTTGTGGCCTTCATCCCTGGTAACTGCTGCCAGAACTATGTGGTCGGAGACCTCCAGGAAATGCCACTGGACAAGATGGTGGATCTGAGTGGGAGCCAGCTACGCCGTTTCCCTGTGCACGTGTGCTCCTTCACAGACCTGGTCAAACTCTACCTCAGTGACAACCACCTCAATAGCCTGCCTCCAGAGCTGGAGCAACTGCAGAACCTGCAGATCTTAGCCTTGGATTTCAACAACTTCAAGTCTTTGCCTCAGGTGGTATGTACCTTGAAACAACTCTGCATCCTCTACCTGGGCAACAACAAACTCTGCAACCTCCCCAATGAGCTGAGCTTGCTCCAGAACCTCCGGACCCTATGGATTGAGGCCAACTGCCTCACCCGGCTGCCAGATGTGATCTGTGAGCTGAGTCTCCTTAAGACTCTGCATGCTGGCTCCAATGCTCTTCGTCTCCTACCTGGCCAGCTCCAGCGCCTTGGGGAGCTAAGGACCATCTGGCTCTCAGGCAACCTGCTGACCGAATTCCCCGCTGTGTTACTTCATATGCCCTTACTAGAGGTGATCGATGTGGACCGAAATAGCATCCGTTACTTTCCCAACCTGGCCCACTTGTCAGGTCTGAAGCTAGTTATCTATGACCACAATCCTTGCAGAAATGCACCCAAGGTGGGGAAGGGTGTGCGCCGTGTTGGAAGATGGGCAGAGGAGACACCAGAGCCTGATCCCAGAAAAGCCAGGCGCTATGCATTGGCCAAGGAAGAAAGCCAGGAGACACTGGCCCCTGCCCCACATCCTCCTCTTTCTCTGACCAGCTCTTAATGAGCTGCATGTTCTCAAGATATCTTCATTACAGTAGGATTGTTATGCGTCATTTGAGGGGCTGACGCAAAGAAATGAAGAGACACTGAGAAGAAAAATTTCTGACCAACAGCATCTCTTCCAAAGAGAAATTGTGTGTCATCAGTGGCCTTGGAAACCCAGCGTGTTCATAACTTCTTTGCAAGGAAACAGCTTCTCCAGTTATTTTGAAACTCTGAAGAATATGAAGGGTTCACCTTTGCCTCTTTCACACTCCAAAGGTGGTGATGAGGCTCATGAGATCCTGAAATTAGGTATTTGTTAAAAAAACCATTAAATGTTCAGATGATCCAGCCCTGGCAGGACATAATTTTTTTTTAAAAAAACATTTTCTTTTTTTGTAGTTGTAGATAGCATGTCTTTATTTACGTGATGCTGAGGATCGAACTCAGTGCCTCACCCGTGCCAGGAAAGCACTCTGCCACTGAGCTACAGCCCCCACCCAGGCCATAATTTCTTTACTATGAATGACTATGAACTGTTAAAAGGTATTGTTACTAAGTCAGGCCACCAACAAAGACATTTTTACCTTAGTGAGCCAGACACAGAAAAAAAGCTGTTTGTTGCTACAGAGGCTCAGGATAAAACAATTCCTCCAGCATTTCAGCACCTGTTGAAAAGACCCCAGATGGAGAATTGCTC
This sequence comes from Xerus rutilus, assembly GCA_028644305.1. Taxonomy (NCBI): domain Eukaryota; kingdom Metazoa; phylum Chordata; class Mammalia; order Rodentia; family Sciuridae; genus Xerus; species Xerus rutilus. The sequence continues at coordinate 43,714,892 of CM053403.1, forward strand.
TTGGAGTTTAGGTGTTAAACTTGACAGTGTTTCACATTGATTTCTCTCATTTTCCCTAAAAGGTTTAACTCAAGGTCTACTACTGTTTAGGGGGCTTAAATGTCACCTGAAAAACAATCTCTCTCCTCTGCCATGCAGTCTCAGTAAAAAGTCACATCTCATTGATTTTTTTTGCCCACTACTTCCCTTCCCCACCAGCAGAGCCCTTCTGCTTATGCACACTAAGAAAATGAGCCAGATGGAATCCCCCATCACTGGAGGAAAAACACATCTTCAGAATCATATTAAGTTAAAAGCAATAGGTGAGAAACCTGTCGTTTGAAATAAGTACTTTGAAATTTGAATTGCAGACTGTAGAATATGTCACAAGTTTGCCTCTTTATCTTCAGTGTATCTGTTTTGGTTCCAGTTTGTTTTAATTTTTGTAGATAGGGTCTTTTGACATTGTACAAACAGGTATTCTGGCCATTATTTTGTTAAATACCTCAATTGTGACCTTCCCATGAATATATAAACTTAAAACTGCTGTCAGTGAGCGTTTTAATAAACTTTTCAGCAAAACCACAAGAGTGTTATCTAAACTGAACCACAATGTATTGAGCTTTAAGAAAAAATATTTTCCCCATAAAAGCATCTTAACCCAGCAAAGGCTGGTTCTAAAATGAAATAATAAAGCAGACTATTTTGTTTTCCTGCCAGAAATATTTTGTTAGTCCAGAGTAAGTTCCGCATCACCTAATCTCTTCCTATCACCTCCCATCTGTACAGCATCTGCAATCCATTGATAAGTCATCCAGGGAATCTTTTTAATCATTAAATACAATAGATCTGTACTATAGATAAAACAGTTTTTAGTAATGAGTCCAGATTTCTATTAACAGAATTTCTCTATTTTCTCATTTCTAAGGATTCAAATCAAATGATGTTAAAAATGTTTGCCACAAAAGAATTTACCTTCTAAACTTTATACCAGTTTATGGATTGCTTTCTTTTCTGGAGGGTGAGGGTTAACAGGGATTGAACCTGAGCCACAGCCCCAGCTCTTTGTTTTATTTTGAGACAGGGTCTTGCTAAATTGCTCAGGCTCGCTTCAAACTTGGGATCTTCCTGCTGCAGCCTCCTGAGCTGCTGACAGGCATGCGCCACCGCACCTGTGACTGACTTTGTTTTGAACTGTCTTTCCCCTCCCAAGTTTAATGGGCTCACAATTTTCCAATGTAAGCTGCAGGCTATATAGCTATAAAACTGAGCAAAGTCAATTATCTAAATAAAGTTCTCACTGAATGAGCTAACTATTCTGAATCAAAATGTTAAATTATAAACATTTTGGCTTATGGTCAAGCTGTTTCGTTGTTCTAAAACAATATACAACAAATATTTCTCAAATAATAGTTGTGATTTTGCTGTTCAAAAATGTTTTCAGTGTAGGTTTTCAATTTTATAAAACATAACTGTGTATATATAAATATATACACATAAATATACATATTTTTTATTTTAGGGGGGAAGCGTACTAGGGATAAACCCCAGAAGTACTGTACCACTGAGCTACAACTCTGGTCCTTTCTGAGACAGGGTCTCATTAAATCGGCCAGGTTGCCCTCCAACTTGTGATCCTCCTACCTCACCCTCCCGAGCCACTGGGATTACAAGTGTGCACCACCACGCCCATCTGCCTACTTGTGTTTCTACAACCCTGCTATTTTGGAGATGCTGACATCATTACTAAAATAATGGGAAAATACTAAAGTAACAAATACAACTTTTTTACTCCTCAGTTTAAAAAAAGGCACAGTGGTGCACACCTGCAGTATCAGTGGCCCGGGATGCTAAGACAGGAGGATCACGAGTTCAAAGCCAGCCTCAGCAACAGAAAGGCACTAAACAACTCAGTGAGACCCTGTCTCTAAATAAAATACAAAATAGGGCTGGGGATGTGGGTCAGTGACCGAGTGCCCCTGAGTTCAATTCCGGGTAGCCCCTCACCCCAAAAAAGAGAAAATTTCTTCTAGAACTGTCAAATCCAAACTCAAAATGCAATCACTCTGGCTCACGCCTGCATGTATCTGCTAACCTGGTCTTTGTGCTTCTGTGATTAATGCTTTGCTATGCTTGCTTCTCATGGATGGGGCGGGGGGCAAAACCACAGGATGCTAGACCCTTGGCCAGTTACCTAAAGTTCCAGGAACTGAAAGGGGACATAGGAGGCACTGTCACGGTTGAACTGTAAATAACTATAGATTGAATATCTGCCAAATCATGTTTTCCTGAGTCATGTAGCTAGCCCACCCTATAATAACCTCTGAAACCCTCACTCCGGGGTCACTCTCTAAAGGAAAGGAGAGCTGACCCCAATCGATTGGCCTGTGTGCCTATTTCCTCAATAAACTTTGCTGCTTCTGCAGAGTTGTCTGGGCTGTACTTCTTGGGGAGAGGTGCGGGTTGGATGCAACAGAACTATATTCCTTCCAGTGCTGGGGACTGAACCAGGGTCTCACACATGCTATGCAAATGCTCTGCCACTGAGCTAAACCTTAGAGCCTTCTTTCAAAACTTGATAATTGGACCTTAGATTCTGTAAGAGTGGTATCAACTAACGTTTAACATAAATCCTACAGAAATGAATCAGCAACCAAGTTTCCTTTTTTATTTTGTACTGCAATGCAACATCACTATCTGTAATTTTTATGCTTGAAGAGTCAACTGAACTCAACCTTAACTAAAAGCAACAAGTGATTCAGAAACAGTACAGCATCATGGCTGTGAGCATGGCCCTTCATACCATCTGGGATCAAATCCAGGCTCTGCCCTTACTAGTCAGTTACCACCTTTGTGGCCTTTTCCTCATCAGTAAAACAGTTTACTTTCTATCAAATAGGGCACTCTAAGGATTAAACCAATTACTGTGTATAAAATAAATAGAACAGTGCCTGGCATGTGATAGTAAATGTTTACATAACATGTTCTTTTAGCAAGCATTGCATTATGCAGCACAATGCTTAAATTTACCCTAAAATCAGTATAAATCCTTGCTTAAAGGAAAAGGCATAAATGCCTACAGACCACCCCCACCATCAACGCATTTTTCAACCATAATATCTATAGTCCTTAATGTAAAAAATACAACCACAATATTGGTCAAATTCTCCTGGCTTACCTGTATAGAACAGACCTGGTTCTTAAGGAGTTTATTTTTAAACTTCTAAGTGAACATACTCTGTCCTTTCCATTATTCTAGAAATCACAAAATCACCAAAGCATTTAAAAATATGACTTTTGGTATTAAGTTTCCAAGTCAGGCACAATGGCAAACACCTAAAAGAAACAAGTGATCTCAAGTCCCAGCTACTTGAGAGGCAGATTCTAAGTTCGGGGATAATCTCAGCGACTCGGCAAGAAACTCAGCAACTCAGCGAGACCCTGTCTCAAAATAAAAGAACTGGGGATGTAGCTCAGTGGTAAAGCACCCCTGCACTCAATCTCCAATAACTAATGGAAAAAAATTTAAAAAGAAGTAAGGCCAATCATTAAAGGGTTTTGTCTTTTTAGTTTTTGTGGTACTGAGGAGTCAAACCCAGGGCCTCATGCATGCTAGGTTAATCATTACTTAAGCTCAAGCAACTCTATACTGGAAATGTAATCATTCAATTCCATTAACCATATTTCAAACAGGGTACACAAAGATCGTAAGACATAAGAACTAAGTAATTGTTCAAAATTTTAATGCACACTAGAGAAATGAACTTTTAAATCAACTGAATTGTATGGAAAATGAACAGCAAATAAATTAGACCCATTAAAACAGAAGGTCAGCTAATGTCCAAACTTAAGGATATAATGGGCATAGACAGCCATCGATTCCACAGTTTTCTTCTAAAAGTTGATGTCTTTCGAACAGAACTTTGCTATGGTCCAGAGATCAAGAGCATATGGGAATGCTTAACAGGGATGATGATCAGGGACACGTTTCCTGTAAGGAAAAACCATACAGTTAAAAAAAATATCAAAAGTGAAAACTATGTTAACCAAAGTTTTATACTAAATACAGACAACTGCAATTCTAATTTTATTAAAACCATCACAACTCAAATTCCCTACAAAGGATGCTTCTACCTCTGACTAACACTCTTCAAGTCGCATGTTATTAGAGGACATGAGAAAAATCTGTGGAACATGAAGGCCTGTAGATACTTGCTAGTTCTCAACTTCTCATCTGAACACGCTACTTACGATACATTCCCCACACTCTGCTGTCATGTATATCTAAAATATAAAATCAAATAAAAAAATTCTCCAGAAAAAAAGGCTAATGTATGTTTTACTAATATATATGTTAGGAAATTTTACTATATTAGACACAGTTACTTTTAATCATTAGTCCGTAAAACGACAGGACATTGAAGACGCCAGATGAAAAACCTCTGGATCTTGGGTAGGGTTATTCGTCTCAGCATGCCAAAAATATTCCTCACGTTTTATTCTCTGGTGACCACACAGTGAAAAATACATTTAAGAATCTTTTGAGGAAAGGGGATGGTAAGAATACTAGGGAAATTTTTAACTTCATGATTCAGAAATACTCCTTCTAAAGGCACACAAAACAGTAGAGAAAAGTAAAAGAACAGACTCAAGAATACAGTATTAAACTGGGTCATATACAAATAAACATCTTCCTACTTCAATAGTTTATGGGGAAACTAGGTTCCTAATCAATGTCAAAACAAGTTATTAACTAGTTACCAATGGGCACTAATCTGAAAAGCAAGTTCTCTGATGTTTAAGAAAGGAATACAAGAGCTGGGTGCGGTGGCGTACGCCTGTAATCTCTGAACTTTGGGAGGCTGAGACAGGAGAATTGTGAGTTCAAAGCCAGCCTCGGCAATGGCGAGGCGCTAATCAACTCAGTGAGACCCTGTCTCTACATAAAACACAAAATAGGGCTGGGGATGTGGCTCAGTGGTTGAGTACCCCTGAGTTCAAGACCCAGTATCAAAAAAAAAAAAAAAGAAAAGGAAAGGAATATGAAAAAAGAGTTCACAAGGTTTAGCAAGGTTGAGTTGAATGAAATTATTCATGTTTCTTTACTGCAAAAACATATATTTCAAATGTGAAATATATATTGAGGACACTGAGTTATTGTGAAGATTTCTAAGGGTAGGTATGGCTATGTGATCTTGCCCATGAATCAGAAAGTTAATGGCATTTTATTGTCTTTGATGGTATTCTGTCCAAGACGACACTATCAACTTATTCCCTCAATTTTCAAAATATAGAATGTTCTCCATTATCTTATCCTGCCAAAACCATCAAGCAGAGCACTTCTAAATGTTGCAGCCTAGTCTTCTTCCCATTACACTTGAGCAGACTTAAATAACATAGTTCATCTTTTCTCTCCATATCCAAATCACTACTTTTACTCTTTCCTTCTTCTACAGGAACTACATGGCTGCCCTTCATAGAAGCCAAAGAAATGAGAGCTACCAGGTTCTGCATGAAGAAATTCCTTATAAATTAGTTCTTCTAAGGGTTTAATTTCAAAAATCATGTTCTCTCAACTTCCCTTCAGTTCCTATGAATGAATTCCATTATGCTTTTATCTAAAACCAATTCTTACTCTGGATCTACTTAGTGGAAAGTTTCTCTCTTCTGCATACGATTACCTCACTACTAACCCTCTCCCACTTAACTACTTCATTTGGTTACTGAGATACAAATTCCCTTGGTTGTCCTAATACCTAAGTGGTATCTCTCCTAATCCATTTTTAAATTTTGTTATTGTAAAAAAGTTTCAAATATAAATAGAGATTGTATAACAAATCCTCACACACCTTATGCAGGATTAACAATTTTCTACATTTGTACATTCCTTCTTTATGTCCTCTGTTGGATGCTCTGCATCTTTCCAAACTTAGTACAGGAGATCTCCAGAAGTTCTTAAAAACTCTTTCTTTCTTTACAACACTCACTTGTAGAGACTCAAGCAATCTCCTGGCTTTACCACATATAGGCTGACAACTCCTAAATTAATAACCACATCTTAAATTTCTCCCCTAGACTACAGACTTAATTGTCTTAACTTCATTATCAACAGACATTACATGTCCATAACAGAAACCCTATCTTCCTTCCCTCTGTAACAGTCTTTGCATTTCAGACAAAAGAAATTCATTTCTTCAGGCAAAATCCTTGAAATATCTTTAATTCTCTTTCCTCTCACACCCTGCATCCAATTCATAATTAAACTCTACTTTCAAAATATATCCAAAATCAATCCCTTCTCATTACCTTTACCACAATATCCTGGTCCAAACTACCATACTCTCTCATCTCCTTGAACCAATATTAACAGTAAAAATAACTAATAACTACTAAGAGCAAGTAAAAATTATTAACTGAATCTTCATCTTCTTTTTTTGGGGGGGTGGGGGGGCGGTGAGTACTGGGGATGGAACTCAGGGACACTTTAATCACAAGCTACTTCCCCAGCCCTTTTTTATTTTTGAGACAGGGTCCTAAATTGCTGAGATTACAGGCACAAGCCACTGTGCCCAGCTTTTACTTAACCATTTCTTTCTTTCTTTCTTTCGGTACCAGGGATTGACATCAGGGGCACTCGACCACTGAGTCACATCCCCAGCCCTATTTTGTGTTTTATGTAGAGACAGGGTCTCCCTGAATTGCTTAGCGCCTCGCCATTGCTGAGGCTGGCTTTGAACTCGTGATCCTCCTGCCTTAGCCCCCCAAAGTGCTGGGATTGCAGGCGTGCGCCACCACGCCCAGCTTTTAACCATTTCTATGTGAATGAGATTTTCGAAGAATTTAATTTGCTAGAGTAAGACCTGTCAAGAAACCTTATACAATGTGTGCTTTAAAATGTCTAAACAGAAGTGTAACCAGAACAGAAAAACAATGAAAGCTGCTTCACCCTGGTTAAAAAAACAAAAAAAAAATCATGAGTTATTACAACACTGCCACCTTTAGCCCCCAAGCTCCCCAATATCTGACGTTTCCAAATCTGGCTCTGTATGTGCTCTTTCATTCCTGAGAGATACCATGGTTGTCCATGCCCCCTTCCCCTAAAGCTTTCCTGACTTGAAAATCTTAAGAATTGAGACTGTATTTTAAATAACTTATGGAACACTTTTAACTAGGCAAAAATGTCTCCATGTCTCTTTAACTATAATTATCAAGTAAATTGTGCTCCATTTGTCTCAGTGTTAGTAATTTTTTTTAAGAACTAAAAGTGCTCTGATACCTTGGTGCTGCTTTGATGATGTTGTCCACACGTAGAATCACCTCTGCTGCTTCAGCTGCACTCAAAAGAACTTGTCGCTTCACTTGGAAACTTTCTGTGATGCCCAATATTGCCATATCTCCAATGGTCCCTTCCTTCATATCTGAAAAGGAATTTATTAAACAAGTTTAACAACTAAGGCATCAAAACATTTTTAATGATTTATAACAAATAAAATGGAACCTGTTTTTAAAAAAGTCTAAGATTACAACACCTAACTACCTGATGTAGTTAGCAAATTAGTCCATAAAAGAATTCAGGAAAGCCTTTTTAAAAATTAAAAGATCTAACAGGCATACCCATGTTTATAGCAGCACAGTTCACAGCAGCTAAATTATGGAACCAGCCTAGGTATCCATTAATAGATGACTAGATAAAAATAATGTAGTATATTTAACAATGGCATTTTACTCAATCATAAAGAAGAATTTGGAGGTAAATGAATGAAATGAGAACATTATATGAAGTGAAAGAAGTCAAACTCAGTAAGCCTAGGGTTGCATGTTTTCTTTCAAATGTGGAAGAAAGAGGAAGGGGCTTAAAAAAAAAAAAAAGGTATTTGTGTGTGGGAGGTGGATCTTATGAAAACGGAAGGAAGACCAGACAGTGCAGTAGTTTAGAGGAAGGGGACTGAGGGAGGCAGGCAGGAAGGGAAAGGGGAAGTACCAGGGAATGATATATCATTATGTATGCACATTAATATATAAAAACAAATCCCACTATTATGTATGATATAAAGTACCAATTAAAAAATAGGGCTGGGGAAGTAGCCCAGTGACAGAATGCTTTGCCTAGCATGCATGAGGCCTTAGGTTCAATTCACCGTACCACAAAAAGGGGGCGGTGGGAATCAAATGTCAATTACTGCTGGATGCAGTGGCGTACACCTATAATCCCAGTGACTCAGGAGGCTAAGGCAGAAGGGGTGGTATGGTCAAGGCCAGCCTCCACAACGTACCAAGACCCTGTCTCGAAATGAAAAATAATAATAAAAAAGAACTGGGGATGTAGCCCAGTGGTGATGCAACTTACTTCAACCCCAAGTACCAAAAAAAAAAGTCAATTACTAATTAACTGTAGTAGAGGGCAATAATGTCAAAGAAAAATTATACAGAATACCAGGTCACTTACATTAATGCTACCTCTTTACCTACACCTATATAATATTATTGCAGAAAATTTGCTTATTGCTACTACGCAGTCGTAAGACCTGGAAGAAAATTTATAAGTCAACTACCCAAGTCCCCCCTTCATTGTTTGTCAAGATGCTTAATTAGCTCTCTTATTTAATGATAGGATTATCTACCTTCTAAGATTGTTACTATAATGTTCTGCAGAGCTTATTAGAAATTTTTAATCTAAATCAAATCTGCCTTGTTGACTACTTTTTATCTATGGGTTAAAGATCTACCTTCAAGAATGTCTCAATAAGTTTACTATAAAATTAGGAGTTGGCTAGAATGGTGACGCATGCCTATAATTCCAACGAATTGGGAGGCTGAGACATAAGGATCAGAAGTTCAAGACCAGAGCCGGGCGTGGTGGCTCACGCTTGTAATCCCAGCACTTAGGGAGGCTGAGACAGGAGAATCGTGAGTTCAAAGCCAGCCTCAGCAATGGCGAGGCACTAAGCAACTCAGTGAGACCCTGTCTCTACATAAAACACAAAATAGGGCTGGGGATGTGGCTCAGGGGTCGAGTGCCCCTGAGTTCAATCCTCGGTACCAAAATAAAAAAAAAAAGAAGTTCAAGACCAGTCTTGGCAACTGAGCAAGGCACTAAGCAACTACTTAGTGAGAGCCTGTCTTAAAATTAAAAGATGGACTAGAAATGTGGCTGAGTGGTTAAGTGCCCTTGGGTTAAATTCCTGGTACAAAAAAAAAAAAAAAAAGTGTCAACATTTGATTCTACCTTAAGAAATTATAGTAGATGGGCTGGGGATATAACTTAGTAATAGAGCACTTGCCTAATAAGTACAAGGCCCTGGGTTCAATCCTCAGAATCAAAAAAGAAAGAGGAGTAGTAGTAGTAGTAGAATTTACATTTATTTCAGAATATAAGCATTATTTATGCATCATTATATACCAAACTAGTTATCAATCTTCTAACTAGTTTGATACTTCCTAGGGTAATGAAGCTAAAACATTTCCCCAGCACATATAAGTTACAAAAGGAACAAAGGAATTTATACAGTTATCATACAACCTTCTTTTTCTTCTTCCAAAAAAAGAGAAAAAACTTGAGATAGACACTTTTGTCAACTATTACAAAGTTGGACATATTTCTTACCCAGTCCAGCAGTTACATTGCCTTCACTGTGAGCAGCTCGGAGCTGTGCCACCAGATCTGCACTGTCATAGCCTGCATTGTCAGCTATGATGGTTGGCAACTAGCAAATGAAGGAGATAAATTAACTTTACTATACAAAACATTAATTTACTGCTATGTAGAAAGATAGCTTTTTCAAACTGTACATTTAGAAACAATGTAAAATCTGCTTTCTTTTAGATATTGCTCATGGAGAATATAAAATCCAGAATTAAATTTGAAAATGGTGTGAACAAATTCATGTTCTTAAAGTCAAGGCAGGAGCTGGGGTTATAGCTCAGTGGCAGAGCACTTGTCTAGCACGTGTGAGGCACTGAGTTCGATCCTTAGCACCGCATAAAAATAAATAAATAAAATAAAGGTATTGTGTCCATCTACACACACACATACAGCCAAGGAAGGTGGTGACCATTTGCTGTCTAGGATGTAAAATGTACTCATTTAAAAACCATCAATAGCTACAAAATTTAAGTTGAAATTTCTCATTTTTACTAGCTTACCATTCTCAGTGCTTTAGCATAAGACTCCATTGCAACAGCTTCTTTGCCTGGTGTTCTACTGGCAAGCTGTGTCACAGCATGAGCCATCAGCATCTCAGAACAGCCTACAAATAAAAATTCCATTAAAACACTGCTAATGTTTAACTATCTTCATGGCACTAAATTATTGACTTCCCTTCAGATACTGTCAAGCACTTTAAAATTAAGTGCAAAGGCCAGACACAATGGTACATGCCTATAAACCCATCTAAATCTGGAGGCTAAGGCAGAAGGATCACAAGTTGGAGGCCAGCCCAGCACACAAAAAGCTCCTGTCCCCCCCCCAAAAAAGCGGAAATGGGTGGGGGGTGGGGTGGGGGACTGTAGCTCAATAGTACAGCACCTCTGGGTTTAAATGCCAGTACTGCAAGTGGGGAAAAAAATTTTAAAAACCCTAAGTGCAAAGACAATATATTTGGTTTCTAAGAAAGCCATTTATGAACCATACTGTCCTTTAAAAAATAAAAGTGTTTTAAAATTTTCCAGGGGACTGGGGTGTGGCTCAGTGGTAGAGTGCTTGCCTAGCATGCGTGAGGTATTGGGCTCGATTCTCAGCACCACATATAAATAAATAAGGTCCACTGACAACCAAAAAATATTTAAAAAAAAAGAAAAAGATTTTCCAAATGCTTACCTCCTCCATAAACTGTTCTAGAATCCTTCACAGTTTGGGCAAGAACACAAAGAGCATCATGCAAAGATCTTTCTGCTTCATCTAAAATTTGTTGAGTGGCACCACGCAAAACAATGGTACAAGCCTCACCTAAAATTAAAATATAATATTCTTATGTCATAGTGACAAATTAGTCATAAAACACAAAAGTATGCTCTCTATTGTTTATGTGTTATTTATATTCTTGGGTTTTGAAAACTGATATATTCTACTGTTATACATTTTCTTTCCTAACTCATGTTCATGATTCTAAATTATACAGAAAACTATGCTGAATATATACTCTTCACAAAGGTACAATATATTTGAAGTTTACTTCAAAATATGCCTTTGCAAGAGTGTAGGCTTACAAGATATCATTTTCTAGTACTACAGTAACTTTTTTCACTTCAATGGAACCTAGCAAGGATTTAGGAACCACAAGCTACACAATAACTCACCAAGGGCAACTCCAGAAAAGTGAATGAGTTTGTCTTCTCCAATCATGACTTCCTCAATAAGTTTGCAACTTCCAAGCTTCACTAGTTCTGGGTGATCAAAGGTAGAAGCAATTTCTCCACCTATGAACATAAACATTAACCAGATGTATGACAGGTTTAAAATTTGTTTTCTAACCAACAGTAGTGGGTATAAAAATACGTATTAACTACATTTAAAAAACTGATTGCTGGGCTGGGGTTGTGATTCAGTGGTAGACTGCTTGCCTAGCACACTTGAGATACTGGGTTCAATCCCAGCACCACATAAAACTAAACAAACAAAATAAAGGTATTGTGTCCATCTACAAATAAAAATTTAAAAAAAATCTGCTTACTATATGTCAGTTACTCTTAAGTATTTCACAGACTAGTTCTTCACATCAACTGTTTACAACAGGTTAATTATCTGATTTACACATGGCAAAAAAGATGCAGAGAGTTGGGGATGTGATTCATAGTACACGGCTTACCTGGCATGGGTGAGACCCTGATTCCCAGCACCACAAATAAAGACAAAACAAAAAAGGCACAGAGGTATAGTGATTTATATAAGGTTACATGGTTAGTACAAACTGAAGCTGACATTCAAATCCAAGTAGTCCAGCTTCAGACCTATATGCACACTGGGATACTATTCCCCAAAGGTTAAATCAAAATTTAAAAACAGCCAGGCGTGGTGGCGCAGCACATGCCTGTAATCCCAGAACTTTGAGAGGCTGAGACAGGAGAATCGGGAGTTCAAAGCCAGCCTCAGCAACAGCAAGGCGCTAGGCAACTCAGTGAGATCCTGTCTCTAAATAAAACACAAAATAGGGCTGGGGATGTGGCTCAGTGGTCGAGTGCCCCTTGATTCAATCCCTGGCACCAAAAAAAAAAAAAAAAAGTAAAAAACATTTACCTTTAAGTCTGAATTTAAATTCCAATTCTCTCCTGAATCCAATCCAGAATACTAAACTTTATGTGACAATTTCCCAGAACACAACAAAAATATCTAACCAGTTCTTCTATGTTGACAACTAATTTGGGGGGGGGGGGTGGAGGAGTACAGTACTGGGGGATTGACCTTAGGGGCACTTGACCACTGAGCCCCATCCCCAGCCCTATTTTGCATTTTATGTACAGACAGGGTCTCACTGAGTTGTTTAGTGCCTCGCTTTTTGCTGAGGCTGGATTTGAACTCTCAATCCTCCTGCCTCAGCCTCCAGAGTTGCTGGGACTACAAGTGTGTACCACCACACAACTAACCTGACAACTATCTTGGAACTGCTTATATCGACATTTGATAGCTCTGATTCATACAATAACTGAAAAATATAAGAAAACCCCAGTAAGGCCTAGAAAAGGGAGAAATGCATACTGAGAATTTTTACTCAATCTGTATAATTTTTTTACTTTTGGTTGAGAATTCTTGAGACTGCTTGTATTATAGATGTGAAACAATAAATATCTGGGACATCATATCCAAAAATCATCTAACTTTACTTTTGGTAATGTTCATCTTTCTGTATCTGCTTATGAGATGTTTCTTGACATTTGCAATAACCATTTTCACACATATTGACAACAACTTAGCGCCTACCATGAAGTCAATTTCACAGCCAGAGTTGTGCTTGGTGCAATACATTTTCTTCTGGATGTATTTCATGTACTAAGTCCTTATGATATCAATGTGCCCTATGAATTGTGTTATCACCCACATTTATGTCTTTATTTTCTTGCACTAGAAGATGAATTACATCAACATGAGCATATAGTTTATGTGTTAACTTATGCATCAAGTTTGCCATGGCTTATAAACAATCCACTTCCAAATAATTAATGAAAGGAAAATGCCTCTAGGTCAAAGGAAGACTATGCCTCTCAAATTATTAAAAATGACTTCACGTATCATTCTGGGCCAGGCATGGTGGTGCATGCCTGTAATCTCAGCTATCAGAAAGGCTGAGGTAGGAGGACTGCAAAGTTGGAGGCCAGCTCCAGCAACTTCATGATCTGTCTCAAAGTAAAAAATAAAAAGCTGGGATGCAGCTCAGTGTTAAACAACATGCCTAGCATGTGTGAGGCTCTGGGTTCAATCTCCAGTACAGGAAAGAAGACAGGGAGGAAGGGGAAAGAAAAAAAAAAAGGAAAGAACAAAGGATGAGATGATGTCTAATTTCCAAATGTTAGTACACTTTATTTCCAACATCCAGGTCTTCTCAATTCTCATTCTCAGATTCCAAACCAACTTTGCAACCTACTTGTTAGACCCAAATGAAATTTAGATGATAAAGATAAAACTTAGTTTTTCTAGGGCTACTTAGTGACTACTCTAGAAATCATTATTGCAACAAAAAACAAATGAGTGGACATAGATCACTATCTGATTTGTAAACAAAATTTCTATTTGACACAATTGGGATTGTATCACTCAAATCTCTACTGAAGGGTTTTTTTTTTTAACTTTTGCCTTTTTAAAAATTTCTTAGTTGTCAATGGACTTTATTTATTTATATCTGGTGCTGAGAATCTAACCCAGTGCCTCACACACGCTAGGGAAGCACTCTACCACTGAACTACAACCCTAGCCCTCTACTGAAGGGTGTTAAGTATATATTTTCATTCTATGTTGCTGAACTGTTTTACTTATTTCAACATTTATTACTTTCACAAAGTTTTTAAAATTAACAAAAACTATGTACAAGTATTCTCCAGCACAAAGTGTTACAATTAGCCGGGCACAGTGGTGCACGCCTGTAATCCCAGCACTTTGGGAAGCTGAGACAGGAGAATCGCGAGTTCAAAGCCAGCCTCAGCAATGGCGAGGCGCTAAGCAACTCAGTGAGTCCCTGTCTCTACATAAAACACAAAATAGGGCTGGGGATGTGGCTCAGTGGTCGAGTGCCCCTGAGTTCAATCCCCAGTACCAAAAAAAAAAAAACAAAAAAAAAGGGTTACAATTATAACTGTATTACATAGAGTATGAAGCATTCCACTACTCATTAAGCAATAGTTTGTTTAGACTATAATTAGAAACTGTCTTATAAACTGTTGAGAAAAGATTTAGTATCTTCAAAATAATCTCAAAAAAAAAAAAAAAAAGAAAAATCTACGGCCATGGTGAATATTTTATGTAACTTGGCATATAAACTAAGCATTTCTAAATTAGCTATAAATTCAAAATACAAACTTTTGAACATGAACAGCACAAATGCAAAATTCCATATCTGACCTTATGTGATGAATCACAGATGCACTAAAAATATTGCACAAAATTTCCTTCAGACCAAGTATAAGATGCACATAACACAAATGAATTTCATGTTTACAAATGGGTCCCATCCTCAAGTTATCTCATTATGTGTATGCAAATATTCCCAAATCAAAAAACAAAATCCAAATCTAAAGCCATTCTAAGTCCCAAGCATTTTGGACAAATACACAACCTGTACTTAAAAAAGTGTAATTAATAACTAAGCCAGGCGTGGTGCCGCAAGCCTGTAATCCCAGCACTTTGGGAGGCTCAGACAAGAGAATTGCGAGTTCAAAGCCAGCCTCAGCAATGGCGAGGCGCTAAGCAGCTCTGTGAGACCCTGTCTCTACATAAAACACAAAAATAGGGCTGGGGATGTGGCTCAGTGGTCCAGTACCTCTGAGTTCCATCCTTGGTACCAAAAAAAAAAAAAACAAACCAAAAAAATCCACAACACTGTAACCAGTTGGGTGTGATGGCGCACTGCTATAATCCCAGCAATTTGGAAGGCTGAGACAGGAAGATTCCAATTTCAAGGCCAGCCTTAACAATTTAGCAAGCCCCTAAACGACTCAGGGAGACCCTGGCTCAAAATTAGAAATAAAAAAGGGCTGGTGATGCAGCTGTGGTTAAAAACACCCCTAAGCTCAATCCCTGGTAACAACAACAACAACAAAAAGTAAATTAGAAACATCTAAAACTATAAATCAGATATCAGAATAACTTAAGACTTCAGAATAAACTCTAAAACTCTAAGCTCCTTACTGAGATTTCTTCGTATTTTCAACAACTGCATATAGTAATGTTCAATAAATCTAAGAGTGGCTATTATGTTTATTAGAGATTAATGCCTTTTATCCGTACCTGTAACAAGCGCCAGGCGCTCTACACCTGCAAAATCTGCATGCTCAATAGCCATGACACCAGCAGCACCAAAGAGCTGTTCAGGATAATTATAAATTAATTGCCTGCAAATAAAGCACATAAAGACATTATGCTCAAAACTGTTACTTCTCAAAACAAACTACTTTAGACTAAAAAGAATGCAAACTTTTTTACCAGACATGCAAATCAGAACAAGTTACCATTATAAACTCAATAATGAACACATCCATTCTAGCACTGAAAACATGTTAATTTACAAGGCATAATGGTGCATGCCTGTAATCCCAGCAACTTAGGAGCTAAGATAGGAGGATCAACAAGTTCAAAGCCAGCCTTAACAACTTAGTGAAAAGCTGTCTCAAAAATAAAAAGGGCTGCAAGTACAGCTCAGTGGCTGAGCACCCCTTGGTTCAATCCCCAGTTTAAAAAAAAAAAAGTGTTAATTGTACTATTATTGAATATATAAGCTGGTCCCATAGCACTGAAAGACAATAATTTAGCAGAAATGTATCAAAAACCTTACTGATGTTCATATACTCCTGGTAATCTACAGCAACAAAATTTAAATGTTAATCATAATAAAGCTATTTGTAAGAATTCTTATCTGTGGTTTCATTTTTCCACACGTCAGTTACTGGTGGTCAACTGAGGCCCAAAAATAAAACCCAAAGTTTTAAGCTAGATATATCAGGTTCTGAAGAGCCAAATAAAAATCTTGCATTGTCCTGCTTTGTACTGCCCAGAACATGAATCGCACCTTTGTCCCATGTTTCCTCAATGTTTTCTACCTGCCTTTAGTCACTCAGTAGCCATCTAGGTTATCAGATCATCAATCAAGACGTCTCTATACAAGTAACCTTTACATAGCAGTCAAACATTAAGGCACAATGCCTAAGTTTTATTCACCTCACTTCATCTCACCACATAGGCACTGTTATCTCACATCATCACAAGAAAGACGAGTACAGTACAATGAGGTACTAAGAGAGGACAATCAAGAACACTTTCACAGGGCTGGGGTTATGGCTCAGTGGTAGAGTGCTCGTCTAGCATGCGTGAGGCACTGGATTCAATCCTCAGCACCCCATAAAAATAAAATATTCTGTCCACCTACAACTGAAAAATAAATATTAAGAAAAGAATACCTTCACATAACTTTTTATGACAGTATAATTTGTCTTTATTATTGTTTTATTAGTGTTGTTAATCTTGTACTGTGCCTAATTCACAAAACTGCATCCCAAACATGTACAGAAAAAACGAAAACCAAGAAACAGTATCTAAAGGCTTCAGTAATATCTGTAGTTTCAAGCATCCTCTAGGAGTCTCAGAATATATCCAACACAGATGAAGTAGGACTACTGTACAAGGACAAAATGAGTGACTTACATGTCTGCTGGGTGTGTAAATCACATCTAATTATGCAAATTTATAATATTAAAAATATGTACTGTAGCCGGGTGGTAGCACATGCCTGTAATCCCAGCACTTTGGGCGGCTGAGACAGGAGAACTCCAAGTTCAAAGCCAGCGTCAGCAATGGCAAAGTGCTAAGCAATTCAGTGAGACCTTGTCTCTAAACATAACAAAAAGATGTGGCTCAGTGGTCGAGTACCCCAAGTTCAATCCCAGGAACCCCTTCCCAAAAACAATGTGGTATACTCCTATAATCAGAAGACCCAGGAGGTTGAAGCAGAAGGATCCCAAGTTCAATACCAGCCTAGACAACTTTGTGAGACTCTCAGCAACTTAGGGAGAATTTGTCTCAAAATAAAAAAACAAAAAGGACTGGGGATGTAGCTCAGTGATAAAGTGCTCCTGGGTTCAATTCCCAGTAACAAAAAAGATTAAAAAGTAAAAATAATATGTACTACAGTTTCTAAATAACATTACTAATACAAGTAATTCAATATAAAGTACTTCCATAATTTCTGTAGGAAAAAAAATCATTTCTTAGATTACAACCATAATTAACACAAGCAAACACACACCTGTTAATAAAGCAGTTTATTCCATGCTTAAGAATACGTTCAACTTTCTCCTTCATTTTTTCCTTTTCTGCATGTTCAATTTCTGCAACCTTTGCTGTAGAATCAACTCTTACCCGGGAGCCAAATATCTAAGACAAAGACAAACACACATCACATCAGTACATAAACACAGCATCAGTTTTATTACTCTTAAACAGAGTCCCACTACATATTTCAACATTTTTTTTTAAATATTTTTTTTAAAATATTTTTTTAGTTGTCAATGGATCTTTATTTTATTTATTTATATGTGGTGCTGAGAATCGAACCCAGTGCCTCACACATGCAAGGCAAGTGCTCTACCACTGAGCCACACCCCAGCCCCATATTTCAACATTTTTATGAACTTATCAAAAAGTACGTATAAGCTGGGCACTGTGGCACATGCCTGTAAATCCAGCG
>CM053403.1:43733252-43787583 GCA_028644305.1 Xerus rutilus
AAATATTTTTTTAGTTGTCAATGGATCTTTATTTTATTTATTTATATGTGGTGCTGAGAATCGAACCCAGTGCCTCACACATGCAAGGCAAGTGCTCTACCACTGAGCCACACCCCAGCCCCATATTTCAACATTTTTATGAACTTATCAAAAAGTACGTATAAGCTGGGCACTGTGGCACATGCCTGTAAATCCAGCGGCTCAGAAAACTGAAGCAGGAGGATTACAATTTCAAAGTCAGCCTCAGCAAAAGTGAGGCACTAAGCAATTCAGTGACATCCTGTCTCCAAATAAAACATAATACAAAAAATTATGTGTATGTGTATATATTCATACACAAATTTTAAGCTTTTTAGTGCATCTGACTCCCAGCCTAAGTTTATAGCACCCAGCAATTACAATTTCAAGAAAAATAGTTATATACCTTTATTTTGTCTGTATCCATTCCAGTATTTGCAATAAGAATTTTTGCATTTTCAATTCGCTTTGGTTGATTTACTCCAATTTTTTTATCCAATAGGAAGCCTACAATAAACATAACAACATTAAAAGGCTGCATCCACAAAATAACTAATTCAAAAAATTTAAGTTCTACCAAGCTCCTAGAACCTACAAAGCATTCCATTAGGAAAAAATGATCACAAAAACCAATTTAGTGTGTTATTTAAATTACAGAAAACATCAGAGCACAGCACAGATAGTAATAATAGCAATTAATGAACTTTCCAAAAAAACTGAAGCTGGTAGTAAAATGGAAAAATAATAGACAATGAATAAGTTGGACAAACTTGTCCAATCATGTCCCTGCTGCTTACTGGCTTATGGTTAAGCATCAAGCATAAATACACATATGTCAAACAGAAATAGAACCAGACGCAGAAATACTAGCTACTAACCTAGCCGTGGAAATTTGGTACCACCTATGAACTCAGTACTGCTTACCTTTCCAGGTTTCTTTTGAACACATAAGAAACTTTTCCCTTATTGAGTTTTCTGCTCTTTTCAGCTAAACTATTCACTCAATGGGTCATCATCACAAGGACTGAAGGACTACAATTCCTATTACACTGCCTGAGAGACAACAGACATTTAAGAATAGTAGGTGCTTGTGCTATTGTCCCTTCTTTTTCCTTCTTCCTTGTTTTAATAGCCTTCCCCTACTTATCAGGGCCTATTAAGAAATATTACAGTCCTTACATATAAAATGCAATCAGAAATATTTTTTAAGGTAAAGATTTTCTTCTTCCCTATAAGAGAATGCCTACACCTTCTATATGCCATTATGAAAAGTAAATACAATGTGAAGATGCTTTTTAACACTATGCTAAGCTGTATCCTCTAGTAGGGACAGTAGCACACGCCTGTAATCTCTGTGACTCAGGAGGCTGAGGAAGGAAAGATCAAGATAAAGGTCAGCCTCAGCAACTTAGCAAAACCCTGCCTCAAAAAATTAAAATAACTGAGGATGTAGCCCAGTGGTCAAGTGCCCTTGGGTTGAATCTTCAGTATGCCCCTCCACCCCAAAATCCTTTCTATCACAACATGAACCACATAAAATTATTTGTCAATTAAAGAATCTTCTTAAATCAAGACAGAACACTTCTTCCTCAGTAACCTGCTAACTACTAAATGATCTGACTTACCCAGATCACTCCTGAATAACACATTAAATACTGGGACAAGTACTGTTTGAGAGTAGCTAATTTACAGAAAAAGAAAATCTATTATTTCTCTTTATTAGACTGCAAATGATTTCATGATACAAAATGAAATCTAGAAATTAACAGAAAAATGCAGGATTAGTTTAAAACAAAGCACACTGTTAATATGTGACAAATAGTTTTAAAATGGAAAAAAAATGCTTGCAATGTATAAATCCTCAAAGTCAAGTTTTCTGGCTCTGTAAAGTGCCACAAATTCCTATTAACTATAAATAAGATTCACTGGAGTATTCCCCTCAGAAGCTGATTCAAGCTTCTTTCCCATATTCAACACCCATACATACCTTCATCTAAATAAGAATCTGCCAGACTCCCTCCTAGCTTCTTGATGACATGAATTGCCTCCAGATTACCAGAACCTTTCAGTCTGAGAACAGCTTCTACAGCTAATTTGGTAAAGTGATCTTTGTGATGAGTAAGAAGTTTTGAGGATAATGTCGTTCCTGCAATATTCATTAAATCTTGACGGAACCTAACTTCATCAGAACTAAATACAAAGCAATCAAAGAAACAAAAAGAAAACCAACCACGTTATTAAAATGTTTGCCCACAGAAAACAACCCTACTTTATTTTTCAAGATTTATCTAGATATTCCTTAGTCAAATCAATATGCTTTTACCCTAGCCAGTCAGGTCTCTAAAATTCACATGAAAGGACTAAACCTCACCAGTAATCTAGAGAAGTAAATTAAAGGGTACTGTTTCCTCCACCAAACTGCCAAAGAGAGCAGGGATGGGGGGAGAAGCAAACAAAAGAATATCAAATGTGCCGGGTGTGGTGGTGCACATGTAATCCCAGTGGCTCCAGAGGCTAAGGCAGAATGATCCCCGAGTTCAAAGGCAGCCTTGGCAAAAGCGAAGTGCTAAGCACCTCAGTGACATCCTCTAAATAAAAAAATACAAAATAGGGCTGGGGATATGGCTCCATGGTCAAGTGCCAGAGTTTAATACCCGAAACAAAAAAAAAAAATCAAATGTCAAGAACGTGAAGAAACAAGCATCATCACACAATTAGTGTACTGGGAGTGTAAATACATTTTTTGAAAGTTTATTTGGTAGCGTATATAAAAGTACCTTGAAACATGTACTCACCTTTGGACCCAGCAATTATATAAACAACTGTATAAATAGTTCCTCGCTAACAAGTTTATCACATTATTTTAAAGCTAAAAATTACCAAAAACACAATCTCCAACTATAGATAGGTTAAGGAAATTCCACTAGTCCCATACACAAATGTGTAACTCTATTAAAAAGTAATGTTGCAGAGACTACCAACATCTAGAAATGTATGTTATCCAACTAGGTTAAAAAGAGGCTAACAGACTCTCTACCCAATGTATTTTGGGTTTTTTGGGCATGTTTATTTTGATTACATGTAAAAACACTAGCAACACAAACTTTCACTTTGGTGGCTATTTCCAGAAGCTGATGTGGATTTGAGTGCTGGGTAGGGTGAAGCAGAATCATGCTTATGTATGCTTTTCAGTGTTCTTCAGGTTAAAATTTTAGAACTATAGTATTTTGGTATACCAACCCATGATCAACAGCAGAACTCAACAGAGCCTCTCTTGCAGCCTTTGTGGCTTCTCTCCAACCCGCAATGATGGTCTGTGGATGAATCTTTTTTGCAATTAAAGATTCTGCTTCCTATTAATAAAGTCATACAAATAATAGTTATAAAGGACTTAATCACTTGTTATTTGAAACCACAGTAGCAAAAACAAGGTCAGAGTTCTCAGTTGCTCTTACCCTTAGTAATTCTGCTGCTAAAACAGTAACAGAGGTAGTGCCATCACCAACTTCATCATCTTGAACCCTTGACATATCTAGAAAAAAAGTGTTAAAAATTATTTATCTATAGCTTACTCAGTTATCCAAAAATACCCACTACCAATTTAACTCTCACCCACATAGATTCCTCACCTGACAAACCTGGGGACACTTTTATGTCTGAAATGAAAAATTTTTACCACTATTTTGGTATGAATATGCCTCTCAGAGTTAATGTATTGGAAACTTAATCTCTAATCTCTTTCTCACTCATGTGATGCCTTCCAGAATATTATATCAGAGCAAGAAGGCCCAGGTATGGTTCCCAGACCTTGGATTTCCCAGCCTCTAGACCCATGAGCCAAATAAACTTTTATTGTTTATAAATTACCCCGTCCATGGTTTCTGTTACAGCAGCACAAAATGGACTAAAATAACTACCAACAATTACACGGCACTTCTGAAACTGTATTTTAATGGTGACAGTGAATTAAAGAGTGATAAACATCAGTTAAAGTAAAATTAGTCAACATGGCCTATTAGAAAACGTTTCAAATTGTTAACCAAACAGTATTATCTTCAGACTCACCAACTAAAACTTTAGCTGCTGGGTTGTCAACACCAATATTTTTTAGAATAGTGGCACCATCATTGGTTACCATAAGTGAGGCATCTCGTCCACTGCTTAAAAGAATTTTGTCCTAAAGAGAACATATTTATTTCAAGTTGATATAAATACATCAAGAATGCATGAATTAATCAGTACACACAGCATACTATCCCTGAGTTAACATGTAAACACTTTGGATGGCTATTGAGCATCAAATGTTTCCAATTCACACACCCCACTATCATATCTTGGTTATCAATCCCTAGAAGCATTAGAAGCACAAGAAGAATCAGACCTTAGATTTGTTTCAGCACTGTGACAGAAAACAATGGAAACAAAAAAAAGTGTCCATCAGTAAAGTTAAAATCAAGCTGCAGAATACTATTTGACAGTTAAAGAGGAGTTGGTTTATCTACTTACTCTGAAAGGAATTTAAGAGTAAGCTACAGAAAAAGTATATACAAACAGCGTGTATGTATGCTATGTGAGAACACAACAGGAAAATATTGGAAAAATGGACATCCAAATAACACTGACTGCCACTGGGGAAGGGCATGGAATTGGGGATAATGATCCAGGAGGTCTTTTGTTCTTAGCAACAAAGAATATATTTATCTCTTATTAAAAAGTCAGCCAGGTGCAGTGACATACACCTGTAATCCCAGCACTTTGGAGGCTGAGACAGGAGAATCTCAAGTTCAAAGCCAGCCTCAGCAACAGCAAGGTGCTAAGCAACTCGGTGAGACCCTGTCTCTACATAAAACCCAAAATAGAGCTGGAGATGTGGCTCAGTGGTCAAGTACCCTTGAGTTCAATCCCCAGTACCAAAAAAAAAAAAAAAAAAAAGTTAAGCTTTAAAAGATTAAAAGGCATAAAAAAGTTACTATATTTCCAATAAGAGCTTAAAAATATTAAAACTTATATTTGTGGCCAGCCTAGGCAAAATTTCAAGACCACATCTCAAAACAAAAAACATAGAAATTTCCTATTTTTCTTACCATGCCCTTAGGTCCCAACGTGCTCTTTACCAAATCTCCAATGGCAATGGCACCAATAAATGACGACTGAAATAAAAATCAGAGACTGTCAGAATTTTGGTCAAAGAGAAAAGCACAATAGTATTTTTATAAGAACAAGGCAGAATGGGCTTACCAGACGAGCTGTCTCCGCTCTCTCTTCATCAGCTCCAGCCTTGAAGATGTTAACGGGTGCGAGGGAAAGGGATGCCTAAAAAGGAAAATCAAGAATACCAAAGCATTTTTTTTTGGTACCAGGGATTGAACCCAGAGGCACTTAACTACTGTTCCATATCCCCAACCCTTTTTATTCTGATCAGGGTTATGAATGACTGAGGCTGGCTTTGAACTTGCAATCCTCCTGCCCCAGCCTCCAGAGCTAATGGAATTGCAAGCAATACGTCAGACTGAATATCAGGTAGGACAAAACTAGCGACCGTATTAACCTAAGGACGAGCAGTGAGAGGTTGGTAGGCAACTCGTTTGACAACGGCCAGGCAAGGGCCCTCCATCTTCCACCCTAAGGGCGGCTCCTTCCCGGCCCTCCAGACTCCGCCTCCAAGAGAAGGCGGAGCTGCGCGGGCACTAGAAACTTCTTCGCTTCGGATAAGGCCCGAGTCTCGTGGTCCTCGGACTGTGGAAAGGCCGAAAAGGAACGGGACGCCGGCATTAGGCCCACTCCTCCTCCCCGCCCGCATGGAGGGTTCCACCGGCTAAACCCGCGCAGGCCTCACGCCGCCACCCGAGCCATGTGCGGCGGGCCCAGAAGACAAGACATAGGCAGCCCGCGACCCTGAGAACACAGAGGGAGCAGCGGTTTGGCGGGGCACGTCGGAGCTTGGACAGAGATTGGAGGTAGAGGGCAGGAGGCCAGGCTTACCATGGTTCCGAGGAGTTCGGCACGCAAGCAAATCCCTCACAGCTTGCGCCCGGCAGCCAGCAGGGAAGAGGAAGCCGGAAGTGACGACGACGCTTTATCGTAGGGGGCGGGGCCCTACTGCGCACCGCTACGGCCTGCCGCCGCCGCCGCCGGCGCATCTCTGAGTGGAGCTCCACACGCCGGAAACGTAGCTCTTCAGCGGGAGGGCGGGGCATCGGTTTGCGCTCGTCCCCTGCAGCGCCAACCGCTGGGGACGAGGAAGGGGCGGGGCGGGGGCGGAGCGACTTGGAGTCGAAACTCCGAAGAACAAAGAGACGCCGCGCCCGGGGGGTTGCTATAGCAACGGAGTTCCACTTTATATTTTTAATTTTTCTAATTTAAAATTTAATCTTTACGTCGGACACTGTGTCAAATGCCTACAATCCCAGCGACTCTGGAGGCTGAGGCAACAGGCTTGCGAGTTCTAGGCCGGCTTTAGCAACTTAGCAAGGCCCTGCCTTAAAATTTAAAAAGGACGCCTCTGAGAGTTCAATCTTAAGTAATGCAAAAAATATTTAATCTTTAAAAATTTGTATTAAAGTCATATATACAGTTTCAAGTACTTTATACTAATAATGAAAACAACTTAGCCGGTGGCGGTGGCGCAAGCCTGTAATCCCAGCACTTAGGGAGGCTGAAACAGGAGAATCACAAGTTCAAAGCCAGCCTCAGCAATGGCGAGGCGCTAATTAACTCAGTGAGACCCTGTCTCTACATAAAACAAAAAATAGGGCTGGGGATGTGGCTCAGGGGTCGAGTGCCCCTGAGTTCAATCCCCGGTACCAAAACAAAAACAAAAACAAAAAAAAACCACAAAACAACTTACCTCCCTCATCGTTTCTTCACAGAAACAACCACTTTAAACTTTTGTTGGGTGGGGCGCTATTTACCGACATATTACTGAATTATATATTTATTGTTATTTTAATTTTACACGTTTACTGAGTATTACAGGGGAGGACATCCTTTCCTTTTGTTGAGTTTTAAAATGCTGTTTCTAATTGGACCTGGACTGCCTAGTGGGACAAGGTCTTGGAACTCGGGCAAAACATTTACTTGTCTTTGCCCTTTTTAGGCATTTCAAGAGGTTATGCATTTCACTCATTTCTTCTCTCCTCCAACAGTAGAGAGAACTCAAATGTTCTTACATGATTCTTGATAGAGATCAAGATTCCAAATATTTCAGTTTACTAAAAATAGTTTTTTGCTTTCTGTAGGTTGACCCCCAAGGATGATCAGAGAAAACTGCTTTAAAAATTTAGTTTTCTAGCATCCATTGATACCTACTTTCCTTCCTTTGATCACTTAGCAAGCACCTGGATTTGACAGTGGCTAACATTGAGAGGTATTTTCAATTTTTAGTTGTTTTTACTCTCAGATATACACTGTGAGTTGGCAAGCTATACAGAGGCGAATCCAACCTGTCAGTTGTTTTTGTATGACCCAAGAGCTAGAAATGGTTTTTATGCTTTTAAGTGGTTGGAAAAAAAAAAAGGACATTTCATGACACACTGAAAATTATATGAAATTCATATTTTGGTGTTCATAAACCTTTGTTGGAACACAGGCATACTCATTTACTTTTAAACTGTGGCAGCGTAATGGCAGAATTACATAATGATGAGATGAGTAGGTATGACAGACTGTATGAGTTCCTAAAACCTAAAATATTTACCATCTGAGCCGGGCACAGTGGCTCATGCCTCTAATCCCAGCACTTTGGGAGGCTGAGACAGGAGGATCACGAGTTCAAGGCCAGCCTCAGCAATGGCGAGACACTAAGCAACTCAGTGAGACCCTGTCTCTACATAAAACACAAAATAGGGCTGGGGATGTGGCTCAGTGGTGTAGTATCCCTGAGTTCAATCCCTGGTACCAAAAAAAAAAAAATTTACCATCTGATCCTGTATAGAATCCTGGTTACATTATTCCTAAGGTCCAATGCAAAAAGCAGTGTTCGGGGTGGACAGATTATTATTTTAAATCTATCAAGAGTTCTCTATTCTTTGCTAGAAAACTTGCTCTTCCCTCAGGAATTTTTTCTTTTTCAGTGTTGGGGATTAAACCCATTGCCTCATACATGCTAGGCAAGCACTCAATCACTGAGCTACATGCCCAACCCTTATTTTATTTTGAGGCAGTGTCTCACCAAGTTATCTAAGCTGGCTTCCACATTTCGATCCTCCTGCCTTGGTCTCCCAAGAAGCTGGGATTACAGTCATGAGCCACTCTATCCACCTGGAAATGTGTGGGCAGATCCCAAATGACATTTCTGGGAATGACAAAAGTTATAATGAGAAACTAAGATGCCTTGCACAGTATTAAAAAGGGCTGTTTTTATTGCAGGCAAATTACATACCTGGAGATAAATATATTATTACGTCTTGCAGGTGGCAGGCAAGCCTAAGATTGTGAGTGATGGGGAAATAAATGTCCCTTCCTGTTAATACTTCAGAGGAGTGGGGTGAACATAGCATGAAGCATTTGGATGGCACCAGGAGGCAGGCCCTGCCATCTCATGGAGCTGAAGCTAGAGGCAGAAGTTAAACATGCAGCTTCAGAACTGGGCCACAACTTTTTATATACTAGTTTTGTAATGGATTTCAGAGAGTGATCAATTAGCTGAATTTACCAGTTTACCAAAAACTACATCTTGTACAGCAATTTATATTAGATAGATTAAAGGGCTAAGGTGGTGGGATATGGTGATACCATGTTACCATGAGAGACTCTTTCCTTATTCATTTCCCCTCCCTCTCTGCCCCTTTGTCTCTCCTTCTCTGAACTCTTCCTCTCCCTGCCTCACAACTCTTTTCTGTCACCCTCATTCTCCTTCATGGGATACTGGCCTCCACTGGCCAGCTTCCAGTTACATCATCTCTCTGTGCCTGTATTTCCTGATGTGTGAAATGGAGATAATAGTACCTGTGTCACATAACTGTCACCAAGACAGAATTGCTTAAAACAGTCCTTGGCCTACACAATAAGCTCTCAGTTTAGGTTAG
The DNA here is from genome assembly GCA_028644305.1 of Xerus rutilus. Lineage (NCBI taxonomy): Eukaryota > Metazoa > Chordata > Mammalia > Rodentia > Sciuridae > Xerus > Xerus rutilus. The sequence goes on from CM053403.1 coordinate 43,742,297, forward strand.
TTATTATTCCAATTATCTTTGCTAAACATTGTGGCCTACTACGTTTGGATGTGCTCAGCATTATAAGGAAAGCACTTTAGCATAATGTTATTTTTTTTTTAAATATTTTTTAGTTATACATGGACACAGTGTCTTTATTTGGTTTACTTATTTTTATGTGGTGCTGAGGATCGAACCCAGTGCCTCACATGTGCGAGGCAAGCGCTCTGCCACTGAGCCACAGCCTCAGCCCGCATAATGTTATTTGATGGCTAGAGATGACTGGGGACAAGGAGTCATTACCTGAAATGAAATAACTAACTGAAGTGGCACAGTGATGACCAGAACAGTTATGGGACTTGTCAGCAATTCTCAAAAACACTCAGAATATCAGGACAGGAAAAAGGATCTCAAGTCACACCAAGTCAGGGTCCATCAGACTCTAGGTAGTAATGGAAAGGCTGGAAAACTTGTTAAAATCCTGATATCACACACAATTCTGACACTTGGTGAAGTTTGCCACTGGGAACAGGACACTTGAGTGTGAGCAATTAAGGCCAAGGTGGTCTTCAAGGTATACAAAAGAGATGTTTGTGAAAGTGGTAATGTTAAGCACCAACACAATTCAAAATTCCAATTTCTATGAAAAGAATTTACTAGTATTCAAGCAATACATTGCTCTAGATTATGTAGTTGCTTTTGTTGATTGTGTTGTGCTAGCTTCCTGTCCCAGTGGTTCTCAGGGGGGATGGTACTGATCAGGTGGTGGTGAGTGGGGAAGAAATTTTCAGAAATACGTGGAACGCTTTTAGGCTATCAAAATGACTGATAATCACTATTATAATTTGTGGGGGAGGGGACCAGGGATCCTAGATATCCTACAGTGCACAGATGTATTTCACATCCTGTGTGAAGTTTTGGGTCCCACATAAATTTTATTCACAGAGCTGAACAACCTATTCATCATGAACCTAGAACCTAAATCTGTCTCTCACACACACTCTCACACAACATAGACTTATTAAAAAGGTTTCAGTATACATATAAACTTTTACATATAAAAATACAAAATAGGACTGGGAAGGTGGCTCAGTGGTTGAGTGTGCCTGAGTTTGATCCCTAGTAACCTCCCAATTTATAACATACAGGTTGAGGATAAACTATATTTTATTGTTGAAGATCTTTACTGAAAGTTACTCAAACATTTTGGAAAAACATCACTGAAAGCAAGACTGCCTATGGTGTTTGTATCACCAATATATATGCCTTTGTAGTCTGCATTTGGCTGTTGCATTCATGTTGACCCAAGTTTAAATTTAAATGTGAACATCCAACCAACCAGTTGTTTTCTACTTTAAGTAAATCCTTGAGTACAACTATCAGTGCTTTTCTTATAAATTGTTATCATTTTTTCTTGGTAATGGAGGACTTAACCATTGAACTACATTCCAACTTTTTTTTTTTTTTTGAGACAGTCTCACTAAATTGCCCAGACTGACCTCGAATTTTCAATTCTCCCTCATCCTGCTAAATAGCTGAGATTACAGGCATACACCACCATGCCAAGCTGTTTATCTATTCTTTATATTACAAAGCATTGTATTATTTTTTATATATATATAGATGGACACAATGTCTTTATTCTATTGGTTTGTATGTGGTGCTGAGGATCGAACCCAGGGCCTCACGCATGCGAAGCAAGCGCTCTACCGCTGAGCTACAATCCCAGCCCCTTTTTTTTTTTTTTTTAATTTTTTTGGTTGTAGATGGACACAATATCTTTATTTTATTTATTTTTATGTGGTGCTGAGGATCGAACCCAGTGCCTCACGCATGGTAGGCAAGTGCTCTACCACTGAGCTACAATCCCAGCCCCCCATTGTATTATTTTTTGAGGTTATGTATAATAGGTTATATCATCAGTTTTCACTTGAAGAGGGTAATGGTTGATTTGCAAAATACTTATTATGAAAAAAATTGTGAGCCAGGCACGGTGGCGCACACCTGTAACCCCAGCACTTTGGGGGGCTGAGACAGGAGAATCACGAGCTCAAAGCCAACCTCAGCAACAGGGAAGTGCTAAGCAACTCAGTGTGACCCTGTCTCTAAATAAAACACAAAAGATAGGGCTGAGGATGTGGCTCAGTGGTTGAGTACCCCTGAGTTCAATCCCCGGTACCAAAAAAGAAAAAAGGAAGAAAAAAAAGAAATTGTGGGGTCTTGTAGAGCTGAGAACCATTGAGATTAAACTTTAATGCTCTATTTAGGGTAAGGAGAGAGTAAAAAATTACATTATACCTCTTTCCCAAAGAGTTCTAATAACCATTTATTCACTGTTTTGTTTGCACAGTCCTGTGACAGGAGGTATTTTCACTTTTTTGGAGGGGGGAGGGGTACCAGGGATTGAGTTCAGTGGCACTCAACCATTGAAACACATCCCCAGCCCTATTTTGTATTTTATTTAGAGAGAGGATCTCACTGAGTTAATTAGCACCTCGCCATTGCTGAGGCTAGCTTTGAAGTTGCAATCCTCCTGCCTCAGCCTCCTGAGCTGCTGGGATTACAGGCGTGAACCATTTTCACAGCTCTTTGATCATAAATATTTCCTGATCCATCCTTGGGATACAGTGCCTTCCACAAACCTGTAGATACTGCCTAGATGGTTCTTCAGTTCCAGATTTAGGTGTCATGCAAGTCCTAATTCTCCAGAATTTCTAGGTAAGCACTTCTCAAACATCTATGGTGAATGACTGTTTTTAAAAAATTCTAATCTATCTCAGTCCCGTACTTTTGTATATAGTCTTCTATTTCTGTACACTGGGCCTGGCTAGAAGGAGTAAAGCTTTTATACAGTTGTGGGAACTGTCATAATAAAATAGGGAACTCTTGAATTGTCCTAACACCTTCAAAAATTGTTTTTGAAAGGATCACATCTTTGTTACTGGGGAAACTGCTGCTGGTAGAAAACCAGAAATCAGCTGGGTCTGGTGGTGCACACCTGTAATCACAGCTACTTGGGAGACAAAGGCAGGAGGATCACAAGTTTCAGGCCAGCCTTGGCAACTTTGGAAGACCCGTTTCTCAAAACCAAAATCTTAAAAAAGGCGGGGATAGAGCTGGGGATGGAGCTCATACTGAAGCACTTGCCTAGCATGTGAGGGGCCCTGAGTTCAATCCCAGTACTGCAAAAAATATATTAAAAAAGAAACAAAAACCAGAAACCATCTATCCAACCTACTAGACATCTATCTCCATGTGGGCAACCCATCACTTTCTCTCCAAATTTATATCCCCCAAATATATTTTTAATCTCAGTGAACTGGAGCCATGGACAATCCAGTCACCCAAGCTAAAAAGCTGGGGTAGGGGTTGGGTTCTTCAGTTCCAGATTTAGATGTCATGCAAGCCCTAATTCTCCAGGATTTCTAGGTAAGCACTTCTCAAACATCTATGGTGAATGACCGCTCCATTCCTGTTTTTCTCATCAATCAAGTATTAATTCTCTGTATTGTTCCAATTTTTGCTGAAGCCAGCAAGTATTTATTCTCTTTCCTTGAGGCACTGTTACATTGGTAGCTCTGAATAAACTACTTTTTTGATATTCACACCTTTACATAATCCCCTGTCCGTTAATCTGGGTAAGATTCATAATTTAATAGAATGCAGAACTGACATTGTGCCAAGGAACCGAACTAACATCTAGAGGTGAAGTTCAGACAAGATAGTTGAGCAGCTTCAGCCAGCCCCTAGCTGTTGGAACTTCCTAGCAGGGACACAAGGTGAGATGAGGTCAGCCTTACAGAACTTCAGCTCTAGCTATTAGTTCAGTTCCTTGGTTTTCTTCCATGTAGCTTTAGGGTCTTTCTTCATGTGGTCTTCATAAAAGGCAGCTTAGGGTTTCCAAGAAATAACAGCCGAAGTTGCTTTTTATTTTTTATTTATTTTTTGATGCTAAGGATCAAACCCAGGGATTTGCATGTGACAAGTGCTGTACTACTGACCTATTCCCCAACTCTTGCTAGACTTTGAGGCCTAAACTCAGAATTGGCACAATGTCAGTGTGGTAACTGTGGTGTGGCTGAAGTAAGTGGTTCACTGGGGGCGTGGCTATGGGGATATATATTTTCTCTGGAGAGTGGCATGTCTCTGCTTACTGATCACCATGTAAGCTGTTTCCCTCTGTCATATTCTTCTGCTATGATGTTCTGCCTTACCTTGAGCCCCAAGGAATGGAGCCAGGCTTCTATGGACTAAGACCTCTGAAACTGTGAGCCCCTAAATAAACTTTTCCTCCTCTACAGTTGTTCTTGTTGGATTCAGAACCAGAAGCGGCAAAGCTGACTAAAACACAGGGTAAATTCTAACTGTAGATTCTTTTAAGGGCAAAGACTGTCATCTAACTAGCGTAGGACCTGGCTCACTTGTTCGTTAAGGATGTGTGAATAGCAACTATCCTCAAAAGAGCTTCAGAGGTAAAATACATCAATAATTCAAACAAGTTTTTTTTGGTACTAGGGATTGAACCCAGGGGCGCTTAACGACTGAGCTACATCCCCAGCCCTTTTTTATATTTTATTAGTCTTATTGAATTGCTTGGCACCCTGCTAAGTTGCTGAGGCTGGCTTTGAACTTGCAATACTTCTGCCTCAGCCTCCTGAGCTGCTGGGATATTAGGCACGCGCCACTGTGCCCAGCCAAACAAGTTTTTAAATTCTGAGAATGTGCTAGTTTTCCAAGGTGCAATCCTTGCTACCACATTGTAAACAATTCAAGCATTCCCTAGTGTGTGGCACAAAGTATAAGCACCCAGTCATTTGTGGTCTTGTCTACCCCCTACACCATATAAATGACCTCTTATCTCAGAGCTGTACTCAACTAGGCTTTGAAATCTCCCGCAGTGGCTAAAATCAGGTTTGTTTGTTTTTGGTGGTGGTGGGGATTTAACCCAGGACCTTGCGCATGCAAGGTAGGTACTCTACCAACTGAGCTGTATCCTCAGCCCTGAAATCAGGTTTTGAATCTCAGAGTGGAGAACCACAAGTTTGGCCACAAAATGCAGAGAAAACTGTGAGAAAGCTCATCAAATAAACACATAATCTTTAACATGGTATATATTTACTTTGAAAATGAAGATGGTGATATAAGACCAAAAAATAAAATCTTTTATCATAAAGTTTCAAGGAATGGATGAAATAGAAATACAATAAAACTTGAAATAGGTATCCAACCAAACTTTTATTGGGTTTTATTGCAATCTACTTTTGGCAAGAAGGGGAAAGTGACCATAAAAACTCTGATCAGATTTTATTCAACAAAGCAGTTTTCATGAATGCTTAAGGTCAGTGTATAGTCAGCTCAGCTTCCAGTATCAACTTGAGTACCTCATTGTGGGTATTTATGCCAGAATGACAACAGTAAGGCATTGCAAGATGCTACATCATCTAAGATTAAACCACATTTCACATATTATAATTTTTAGGACAGTAAAGTATTCTAATACTCTACAATAAATAAGGATTTTAAAAGTGTGTTGCTTAGCCCTTGTTGAACAAAATTCAATCATTAGCTTATTATTTTAGTACTCCAGTTAATAAAGGTTTGATTGTACTTCAAGAATCTGACTTTTCCAAAGATAAAAAAATTAGTTATTTGTTATAACAAAAATTAAGCTTAAAAGCACATTCACACTTGTCCTTAAAAGCATGTTTACATCATACATAACTTCTCATGTTTGATAACATGGCTTATATGGCAAAAAGTTATATGCAAAGGACAACTAGAGGGCAATCCTCCCATCCCCACTTCCTCCAAAAAGCCACACTCGCCCTCAGTGTAAAAGTTGTATTTTATTGCCATGCTACAAAATGTATGAAGTTGGCACTGATAGGGAGAAAGAGAGAACAAAGGGTGGGAAGGGGCAGAGGGCAAATGACGTTACATATACAACAAGGTTTTATTTCAATTAACAGTGGTTAAGTTTTGCCAAGATTAAAAATGCAAACCAAAATTTAAAATGCTGATATGAAACAGCATTAAAATACAATTTTGTGCATAGTACAGTATCAGTTATGTATTTTATTAGAGAAATATGGAATGTTTTTAAAACAAATTAATTATGGGGGTAAAATTCATATTTCATATACAATTTGGCAATGGTAGTCCCACTGTTAGACAATTTTTATAAAAGAAAAAATTAAAAATCTAATAAGCTACCTTTATACAAAGTTGCTATATTTATGCCTTTATGTAGGAAAAAAACCATTTATAATGCAAATTAGGACATACAATAATCTTACAATATTATACAATGCAAATAAAAACATAACACAAAGTTTGTCCTTTATAAAATGTATATTTTGCATTTACTAATGCAAATGTGGCACACTGGTGACTACTGTACTACTGATACCAGTCTGTTTCCATGTATATTGTCCAATTGTCATAAAATTGCAACTATAATGATGCTACAAAAGAAATGTTATACCCCCCCAAAATGAGGAAGTAGGGATGGGGAATAGTGATGTAAAGAAAAGGAAAAAGATAGATAGGGCGCTGGTTTGGGCAGAGTATATTGTGGTATGTCATAAAATATTTCTTAATTTTTCAAGCCAAAAACATTTTCTATACATTCTGTAATTTCGTACCAATGCCTTTATTCAAATTTGGCAAACATCAAGGAAAAGGTAATTAGTACCGCATACCTCACATATCAGAAATATGAATGAGATGCCAATACATCAGTTACTTCTGAATGATGCCTCTGATGGTATGTCTATTTCACAAATATATGTATTTATACACATACACTACACATTGCACAAAACACTTGGGCGTTATGGGTTAGGAACAGCACGGAGAAACTGGGAAGTACTTTTCAGTTTGTTAAAACCTTTACTTGAGGCAACACCTGATGGCACATTGTTGTGAAATTATGAAAACATAAGGCCCCTGTCCCATTTTTAATAGAACATTATTGAGGTACATTTTTATATACTGTGCCACAGAGTCTGGGAAGTGAATGGGAAGATAAACACCAGTTTGACTTATTCTAATAACACTGAATTTGGAGGGGGGGGGTCAACATTAATATCTATAAAAACAAAAACTGCTTGGCAAATTTGTTGAAGCCCCAAATGTGATCTATTCTGGATATACCGGGAAGTGGAAAGCTTTTTACTGAGTCTTTAAGAGTAAAGTGCGTATCTCATCACTCCACAGCAGCAGTCAATAGAAGGAACTCTTTGCCAATCTTCCTGGAGAGAGGGAAGGCACCATATTTTCATTTTTAAAAGGAAAATGAAACTGTGAAATAAAACACTAAGAAAAATACAGGTAATACCCATATCAGTTTCCAACCTTGGTCTGGGATAAATGTTGTTATATGATCAATATGGATAAAAGAGGGTTCTACTTGGGAAAACCAAATGAACAATGATTATATTTCCAAAACCAAAAAGTAGGATCAGATGGTCTATGAACAAAACCAACTATGTAAAATTAGGCTTGTCTCAGAAAATCAGAGACATATGGCCACAATTATATGCCAATAAAATATTGTAATCTAAAATGTACCTATTAATAGGTACATTCTTCCAGGACAGGGCTTACTACCCTTTACTAGACTACTGTGAAGGACAAGTAGTATTCTAACTTACTTTTCATTAAATAGGAATATAGGTGACTTCCAGAAGACATCCAGAATTAACACCAGTTGTATATCTCTTCCTCGTATTCTTATAGTACCTTAAAATCAACTTCTTAGCAGACAAATTGGTCCCATTTTCATTTTTAAAGCACACAGTATTTAAAGCATAAGTTGTACTGATTATATTAGTTACCTAAAAAAATATAAAAACTAATTAGAACCTGGAGGGAAAAGTAAAAAAGATGAGGGAAAGAGAGAATAAAGTATCCGACCTCCAAAATGAATAAACAGATCAGCCCTTTCATTTGGAGATTTATGTTCTACTTTGACTGCTTGTTACAGAGAAAATCTTGTGCATTGGTTCCATCATAATAATTCTTCCATGTTACAAAAACCATTACATAAATTTGGCACAATTAGCACTCTACTCAGAATAAAGGATAAAATGGAACATATTAAAAATGGAAACTGTATCAGGGAAACTGCACATCTATACCACTGCTCTTTTTAAGAGAACAGCGGACATTTTAGTAAGCACCAAGTTCACGGGGGAAAAAGGAAAGACAAAATTCTGCTATGCTAATAAAACAATGGCACTGAAAATGACAAAGACACGTGTAGTGTTTTTTTTATAATGGTCCCACTCTATTGTTCTGCTAATCCATTCATTCTTTTATCACTAGGTTATTTATTGGATTAATTGGATGTTACATAACTGAAATGTTTTCTTACTAAGTTAACCTTAGTCACATCTGGTAAATCCAGATCACAATCACAAATTCCTCATATTTAGAGAAAAACAATAAAATATTTTGCAAGGTTATCTAACCTTCTTTCTTCTCTTATATTTTCTAGTGTTTGGAATATGGAATATTGATTTTCCAAGAGTTTGACATCTGAACTCTCCTCAGTATATATAAACTTCAGTTCATTTGAAACTCTAAATTATGACACAATCTCATTACTATAAGACTTCCACTGTACCTGCTTGCTGGCAACAATATTAACTGAAATCAAAGGATAATCAGAGATCTGGCTACAAGTGAAAGGACTGCAGAGCCAAGGAACAGCAGAGTGGGTGAGAATACAAGTGTAGCAATGAAGCTGAGGGAATCTCTGCTAAAGTGCTGAGGAGAGTGCCCACAGAGAAAACACAGTACCTTTTGGGAACTTTGCATGTTGAAAGGATTTTTCTTTTTTTTCTCGACTGCTAAAGATATCACATATGGGCAGAGGAGAAATTTAAAATTGAGAAAATGTGTTTTTCAACTTGAAAAGTAAATAGCATATAAATAAATACTGGACAAGGGCAACCCTGTTAGAGAATAACAGTAAATTCCAAATGAACCTTCAAAACCATAATCTGACAAAAATGCAAACTAAGTAACAATGAACATGTAATCCAATTTCAAAACTATATACAAACTCAAACATTTTAAATTGTTAAAGACATTAGCAACAAAATATGACATTCCTAGCCAGGCGTGGTGGCGCAATCCTGTAATCCCAGCACTTAGGGAGGCTGAGACAGGAGAATCGCGAGTTCAAAGCCAGCCTCAGCAATGGCGAGGCGCTAAGCAACTCAGTGAGACCCTGTCTCTACATAAAACACAAAATAGGGCTGGGGATGTGGCTCTGTGGTCGAGTGCCCCTGAGTTCAAGCCCCAGTATAAAAAAAAATATATATATATATATGACATTCCAAACACCAAAGGAAGAAATTGAAGTTAAATGTGAACCTAATGACACAAATGCCTCCAGAAAACAATGTGTCATCAATAACCTTTAGGAGAGAAACTTCAACAGATCTTAGTTCAGATTTTCAAAAATGTTTTTGGGAAAAGTGACCTGAGACTGATTCTTAAGCCTATTGTAATTCTGAGTAAGACACATGGACATGCCCTTCAAATGACATCATGAGATGAGTAAACAGAAAATCTTGTCTCCTGCCTGTCTTTCAGCACACCAACAGCAAACTATATTCATGACACAGACTTTCTAGTAACACTGAAGGCCAAGGAACTGACGGCTATCAAAGGAGGTGTAGAATTTCTGTTTCCTTTACATGTTTTGGCTCAAGTCAAAAAGCCTTTAATTAGTGAAACAAAGGATTCCTCATGTTAACATGCTAGAGGCCACATACTGTGAAGTGAATCTGCAAATATTACTTTCAAAGCCTAGAGTTATCTGTTAGCAATGCACATTATCAAGAGGCTTTATGAAAAGTTTTAAATGCCAACCATGACTTAGACATGAAAGATACACATAAGTCCAGAATGTTGAATAAAAATCAACCAGTATGTCATTCATTTCAACTCTCATTTTAAATAGGCACTGTGAAAATGGGAATGCTGCTATACAATATGAGTAGTATATAATGAAATTAATATTCTTTAAGGAGTACCTGCTCTACATTAATTCCCTTTAGTTAAAGATGCACATGAAATATTCAGAAAAAAAATTTACCAGTCTATAAAAGGAGTTAGTGTAGAAATGAAAATGAAGCACTTGCATCTTCATTTTTTAAAACTTCACAAAGGTGCAAACAACATGATGCTTTCCAGGCTCACATGGGCAGATCAGTACTATTATGTCTAGTTTTCCTAGATGTACCATCATCTCGTGGCAGTGCTTTCTGCAAATTTGACATAGCAGCAGTTCTCTCAATGTCTATCACAGCATACAACTCTGTGCGCCTGGTAGGGGTTTGTGGAAGGGGAGTGGTAGGCGTTTTTGGAGTCTGAGGGTTGTCAGAGTCACTGCCACCTTCCAGGTCAACCTGTATATAATTGAGCTGCCTGTGTTCTAAACTTGGGCGTCTGATATCAAAGTTAAAGACCGTCGGTGTACAGTCTCGACGCCTTGAATATTCTATTTTGTGAGCACTTGCCGGCACTGTTACATTCTCTGTATTTACATAGTTATGCATTGGATCTAGATTATTATGGTAGCCATTTAGAGATGGGGTCTTTGGTCCTAAATTGTCATCTTCATCCCTACTTAGCTTGCGGGCTTCCCAAACTGGAGGCAAAGATGGTAAATTTTCATAGTTTAATAATGCAGTTCTTCTCTGAGCTGAGTTGTTGATATTCTGGGTATCTGAGGTACTGGTAGATGTCAGACGACCTCTCCTGACCCCTGAGGCACTAGGAATAGATAGCCCATTTATATTTTCATATACCAGTTTGTTAATAGAGGGTGCATCTCTTCGTTCATCACTGTCATAGCCAGTGTCCCATTCTGTATTGTTCCCACCACTTGCACTAACTTGATCTCTCCCAAGTTGCTCCAGTTTCTCTTTTTCCATTAATTGCTTCTGAACAGGGGTTGGTCCTAAAACAAATTTGACTCCTTCAGGTTCCAGAAGAATCTGAGGGTCCCTGTCTTCAATACTACTTGGTTCTTCTTTTGGTGTGTTGCATTCAGTGTTAGAAACTCTTGCCTCCAATGGGACATGCACACTTGTGCGGTTTTTCCGCTCTTCTTGCACACCTGTAGTGTTGACATAGGTATGTATCTAAAATGAAACAAAGTAAATCAGTAACTTATTTGAAAAACCAAAATAAAAACTTAAAAGCCTGACCCCCATCACTTTACCACTGAGCTGCAAGTTCTTTTTTTTTCTTTTGGTACCAGGGATTAAACTCAGAGGCACTCAACCCCTGAGCCACAACCCTATTTTGTATTTTACTTAGATACAGGGTCTCACTGAGTACTTAGCAGCCTTACTTTTGCTGAGGCTGGCTTTGAACTCATGATCCTCCTGTCTTAGCCTCCCAAACCGCTGGGATTACACGGATGCACCACCATGCCCAGCTACAAGTTCTTTTTACTTTTTATTTTGAGACAATGTCTTGCTGTAAGTTGCCAGGATTGGCCTCAAACTTGTGATCTGCCTACCTCAGCCTCTCAAGTAGCTGGTATTATAAGCATGTACCACCAGATTAACTCTCCCTCATATGTACTCTTTATTTTTTTAGTACCAGGAATTGAACTCAGGAGTGCTTAACCACAGAGCCACATCCCCAGCCCTTTTTAAATTTTGTGACAGGATCTCACTAAGTTGCTAAGGGACTTAAGTTGCTGAGGCTGGCCTCAAACATGCCATCCTTCTTCCTCAGCCTTCCAAACTGCTGGGATTACAGGCGCATACCACCACGTTCGGTTCTCAAATCTACTCTTACCTTAAGACTTTTGCACCTTTTTTTTTTTAACTAATAAAAAAGCAGAGAGCCAGGCATAGTGGCACATATCTCTAAGCCCAGTGACTTGGGAGGCTGAGATCCTAAGCAACTTAGCAAAACCCTGTCTCAAAATAAAAAATAAAAAAGGAGGGGGATGTGGCTCATCAGTTAAGTGCCCTGGGGTTCAATCCCAGTACCACCCCGCTCCCCCCAAAAAAGAAATCCCCAAAAACCAGGTTGGGAGAGGGAGAGAATTATAAAAATATCTAAAAATGTTCCTACTTTGGCAAAAGAACAACTACTTTCACATGCAGTGTTATACTTGATGGTGAAATATGAAAAACATTCTACTTAAAAAAATCAGGAATAAAACAGGGATTATCACTTTGCTGTTGTTCTACAAATTCTAACCAATAAATTAAAACATGATTCAGGAATAAGAAATTATAAGTATTGAAAAGGAAAAGATAAATCTATCACTATTTATTGATTATACTGTATAAAGAGAAAAACCCTACAATGGATATAAAATAAATAACACACAGTAAGAAATCATCACTTCTTTAAAAAAAATCATCACTATTTTAAAAAAAGGTTCAATGGCATTTTGGAGAGATGATATAAAAATATTTGAAAGTCTCTAAAAAATGTTAACAATTTAAGAATGAAATACAGGCTGGGGTTGGGGCTCAATGGTAGAACGCTTGCCTAGCACGTGTGAGGCACTGGGTTTGATCCTCAGCACCACATAAAAATAAATAGAGTAAAAAAATATTTAAAATATTAAAATATTTAATATATAAAATAAATAAAAATCTTTTTAAAAAAGAATGAAATGCAACACTGGAAAAAATGTAATTAAAATAAATAATGTAAGAACTTGTTTACTATGTAAAAAATGCACTTACTTTAAAAACACTAAAAACCTCTGATGCTGAAAAATCGTATGGTTTACAAAAGTCTAATTAATACATAGATGATGGTAAACCAGATGAGATGCTTCGTTCCACAAATGAAAACTAGAATAGTCAGAAACCTAGCTCCATAACAACACCTTTCTAGTAGTGGTTCAGTGATTGTAAGACTAAAATATGAAAAGCAGCATTGGCAGGGGGTACTGGGGATTAAATCCAGGGGTGCTTTACCACAAAACCACATCCCCAGTCCTTTTCATATTTTTATTTTGAGAGAATGTCTCACTAAGTTGCTTAGGGACTCACTAAACTGCTGAGGCTGGCTTTGAACTTGCAATCTTGTCAGCCTCTTGAGCCACTGGGATTACAGGCATGTGCCACCATGAGCAGCAGCCTAAATTCTTAATCCATTGGAGGTTATTATAATGGGAATCAACTGTTAGGTACATCTTTCTCAATCTACAGATACACTTCCTCTATGAAGGTATATCTACAAACTACTACAATGCTGTTTCTCTGATAACCTGTACATATTTGAGATATGACAGCAAATATGTTAATTTCCTCAACTGTTCACTATAAAAATAACTTACAAAGTATAAAAGTAAAAAATCTTCAAGAATTAGCACACTTTCCACACAATCATCATAACTGTTACACAGTAGCACATGCTTACTTGTTCCTCAGCCACAAGCAAAGGATGTGTAGATTCTTCACCAACTGAAGGTAAGCGAGCACTTCCCACAGAAGGATGTCTGCTTGAAGGATGAGATGAAGCATCTCCAAATGAGGGATATCGGGGATATCCATTAGGTAAGTTCTGAGCAGCAAACCCTGGGGCTAAGTTTTATTTATTGGTTTAAGGAGGCAGGATATGGGAGTAGAGGCAGAGAGAATAAAAATGAGTAAGAATCTAATCTGACTGGGGGCTAAGAAAGGGGTTTCTTGCAAGACATATAGAAATTAGAGCAAAAACAACATTCCCCCACCCATATTTTAGATAATATAGAAAAATATTTTTAAAACATATATAAAATGCTTATAATTATACCTAACAGTTTTTAAAAATTGATAACTATGTTCCTGTTAAGTGAATGGTGATTTCTAGTATTATAAAAATATTAATAACCTAGTTTATATCTGATATTCCCCATAGTCTGATATTCAAAATGTGAGAGGGAAAAATACTACTTACTTGTAGGTGTTCGAGGTGTTCTGGGGACTTCCAATTCTGTCTGATGATTATTCCTTTCTACAACTGGCTCTTCCACCACATTTATACTATTGTTTTGCATAATCTCTTGCAACATGTTAAATAATTCTTCTGCACGTGCACACTTAAAGGCAAAGATTCCTACAAATATAAACACAAAGGGAAAAAATAGCAGCCACACCTTTAACAAAGTTATAAGAGCATAGGTCAAAGAACAAAATTGTCAAGAAAGCATTCCATTTGCCAACAACAAAAAAGGCCTTCTAAATAAATTTGATAAATTAATGATATTCCCCTTTTCAAAACATAAACCCAATAGTAGAGTTCTCAGAATAGTTTTCACTTGTTTAAAGGACATGGCCCAAAACAAAGCAGACAAGATTTATACACTTACACCACTCTGCTTTTAACAGCAGGGGGAGCTCAACTCACCATTAACAAGGCAATCCTTTACCATTTAACAAGCCCCTTGTTAAGGGTTTTATTTCATTATCTTGCTTATTATAATTCTGTAAGATAAGTATTACCATTCCCCTTTTATAAAGTTCATGAGAGGACAAGTAACTTGCCAAGGCCATTTAAGTAGTAAGTAGCAAAACAAAACAAAACAAAAACAAAAAAACAACAAGAAAAAAAACCTTGTTCCATTAGACTCCAAAGTTTAGGGTCTTTCCACGAGTTAGAACAATACAGACACCAAGTCAATTTTAAAAATCATTTACTGGCCTAACCCTTAAAGTTAACACAAGTCAAAATTTCTGACATAGAAAATGTGCTTAATAAATGCTTGATAAATAAAAAGTTTGTTATATTTTTTCTTAACAATCCTCCTATTTGGGGAAACTTTAAGAGAAAAGTAAGTATTAATTTCAAAACTATATAAAATAACTGTAAAACAATATTTCAAATGTGATAATACCTTGTCCAGTTTGACACCTTCGGCCACTTTCAAAAGAAAAGAGATTTGAGTCATAGCCATAGCGTCGCAGGCAGAGGTAGTGCCATTTTACTGAATCACGTTTGCGGGTATATAGAATCAATTCTGTGTCTGTAAGTTCCATTATGCCAGAACCTAACTCATTCCCATCATCATCCACATTAATGACCTAAAAGAAGATGACAGTCATACAAATATTTCACCAATTCATCAGGAAAATGCACCATTGCTGACTGGTTCAGTTACCTGCTCGTTGATCATTCATCAACTAATGTGTGTGTAGGGCATAAATGTGTAATAGTGTAATACCCAGTTCACATCTGTTAGGAATTTACACTCCTACTGGAGAAACATGATACACAAACACAAAGTTGACACTACAAAACTCTGTATTATTAATTGACAAAGGAATGCAACAAAGACTGCAGAAGGTAGCAACTGTCACCTACAGTTATTGAAGAAACGTTTATATAGAAAAGGAGGGCCTTTAGTTGGACTTCGAGTAAAATTAAATTTAGACAAGAAATCAAACGAGAAGGAAAATCTGGTTGCTCAGGAGATGTAGGACACAAAATGAACATGCAATACTAAAACAGAACAAAGAAGATACCTTTCAGAGAGACCAAAATAAGACTGGCACAGAGTTCAGGTAAAAAAAGGTCTTGTGCTGCTGAGCTTTGGAAAATGCCCCAAGACTAAGAATAACAGATAACATTTATAAAGAAGTTATTCCCCTGGGACAACGTAAAGTGCTTTATGTGTATTTTTCTCATTTAATCCTCATAACAATCTTAGACTGTAGGTCTCTATTGTATAAAAATACAATTAAGACTTAGTGATAAGGTAACCTGCCCAAGGTCAAAACCATAAAGTAAGAGGGGTGCAACCTAAACTAGGTGGGTGTGATTTAGAGGCTATGACTTATAGCAGAGAAGTCAGATTATGAGGGACATTTAATAGCTGTGGGTGCTTTTAGCCTATAGGTAACAAAACAACACAGGAGTTTCAGCAAACAGATTAATGAATGATGAAAGATCAATTTGATAGCAACTATAGGATAGGTCACAGGGTGACTGACATAGAGTACAATTAAGAAATCATCTAGGTATACATGAAAATAATGACTGAAAGGTGGTGCTACAGTTTGGATCTTAAGCATCCCCTAAAGACCTATGTGTTAAAGGCTTAGACCCCAGCGTGGGGCACAAGTAGAAGGCAGTGGAACTTTTTAAGAAGTAGGACCTAGTGGGAGATCTTCTGGTTATTAAGGGTGTGCCCTTGAAGTAAATATTGAAACCCTTCTTCTTCTTCTTCTTGTTCCTTGCCATGAGGTGGGTAGTTCTGCTCCACCATGCACTTTACCATGATGTGCTGCTATCCTGTCACAATCCCAAAGCAATGGGTCCAAAAGACTATAGATTGAAACTTCCAAAATTGTGAGCCAAAATAAACCTTTTCTCTGTAAGTTGATTTATCTCCAGTATTTGTTACAATAACAGGAAACTAAGAAGTGGTGATGAAATTGAAAGGCACCATAAAATGACATTTTAAAGAAAGTATTACCAGAACTATATAGTTAATTGAACACAAAAGACCAATAGAAAAATAAAAAAGGATTCCTGCTATGGTTAGAATGTTGCTGGTCCCCCAAGGGTTCA
Organism: Xerus rutilus; assembly: GCA_028644305.1. Taxonomy (NCBI): domain Eukaryota; kingdom Metazoa; phylum Chordata; class Mammalia; order Rodentia; family Sciuridae; genus Xerus; species Xerus rutilus. Next base: position 43,758,827 of record CM053403.1, read on the forward strand.
CGTGTCAGAGATTTGGTCCACAGTGTGGCAATGTTGAGGTGCTCCTTATATCATTGGGGCAAGTCCTCAGAAGGCATTAAGGTAGTTTTTGTGGGACCCCAGTCAGTCCTCAGTGACTCTTTGGCTTCTAGTCTTAGAAAATTAACTTCTTGCATGCAATCCCACCATTGTGATTATATCTGCCATGAGGTGGTGCAGTCAAGGGGGCCAGAGCCACGGCTGTGCTGTTTGGATTTTCAGCCTCAAGCCTCAAAAACTGTGAGCTAAATAAACTTCTCTCATGGTTTAGATATGAGGTATCCCCTCAAAACTCATGTGTGAGATAATGCAAGAAAGATCAGAGGTGAAATGATTGGGTCATGACTCTTCTTAACCTAATCAGAACATTGTAGACAGGGTGTGGCTGGAGGAGGTAGGTTATTGGGGACATACTTCTGGGATATATATTTTGTCCCTGCTCTGCAGCGTTTCTCTTTCTGCTTCCTGGAGGCCTTGTCTTGAGCTGTATCCTCTTCCTCACCCTTCAGCCAATGATGTTACTATGCCTCACTGTAGGCCCATAGCAACGAAGTTGACTATCTATGAACTCAGACCTCTGAAACTGTGAGGGACAAACTTTTCCTCCTCTAAAATTTTTCTTGTCAGGTCACAGCAGTACAAAAGTTGTCTAAAACAACTTCTTTTCTCTGTAATTACTCAGCTTCAGATATTTCATCATATTAATGAAAATACAATTCCATATTGTTAGTAAGAAAACGTCATCATTTATTCAAACAAGAAAAGGCAGAATGGAAAAAAAAAGGAAATCAGAGTCTGGTGATAAAGGTGAAAAGATAAGATATATTAAGTAAAAGAAGTACATCCAAGTAGGCGGTGAGAGATATAGCTCAAGTGGTTTTACTGACCTTAAACTTATTCCGATGGTTATCTGGGACAGTGTCTTTATCTGGACAGCTACAACAGCTACCCATGGCTTCTTCAGAAGACCATGTGAGCACTACATGGAAAATAATTTGAAGAAAATTATTTGGCATAGGATATAAAAGCCATAAAACAGAAAAAGACTTTAGAAATCATCTAACATAGCCAGGCACAGCAGCACACACCTATAATCCTAGCTATTCAGAAGGATGAAGTAGAAGGATTGTAGGTTTAACGCCAGCCTGAGTAACTTGGCAACACCCTACCTCAAAATAAAAATTTAAAAAAGGACTGAGGATGTTAACTCATCAGTAGAGCACCTGCCTAAGTATGTATGTGGCCCTGGGTTCAATCCCCAGTACTGGGGAAAAGAAAAAATCATCTAACACAAGTATGATATTTTTAATTATAATTATGAATGCATATTAACAATATAAATTAATGAATCTCAGTGTCTCATTTCCATACAAAGTATAATATTTTGATGCAGAAAAAAATTAAGCTCCAACAAGGTTTATGGCTGAAGCTAAATTTCACACAAATAATTGGTCAATTTTGCTCAGTGATAAGAACAACTTTCTGTAAAGCAGACATGACAGAAATCTCAAATTTCCAGTTTAATTCACAAAAGTCTGTCACCTATTTTAAAATTACCTCAAAAACAAAGCACTTTATAATCTGATATATAATACTATTCAAATAATTAATGTGGAGTTGGGACTATGGCGCAGTGGTAGCGTGCTTGCCTAGCAAGCGTGAGACACTGGGTTCGATCCTTAGCACCACATAAAAATAAAATAAAGATATTCTGTCCACCTACAACTAAAAAATAAATATTTTTAAAAAATAATTAATGTACTGTTATTTAAGAGTCAATCACATAATTAATCCTTTATATCTCATCAGGAATTTCATGTCATTTTTTAAAAACAATTGCCAAAAGATGCTAGACTTCTAGCTTGGCAGGATTTGGCGGGGAGTTGGCAGTAACTGGAGATTGAACCTAGGAATGCTTTACCACTGAGCTACATCCCCAGCCCTTTCTAAATTTTGAGACAGGGTCTTGCTAAATTGCTGAAGCTGATCTTGGAGCTTGTGATTCCCCTTGCCTCAGCCTCCTGAGTTGTTGGGATTCAGGCATGTCCCACAATGCCCAGCTGCTTTTAATTCTTGTTAGTCATTGTAGGATCTCTTATATACCCTCCTCAAGACAAGAGTTTGTTGACAAATAAGACACAATATCAATTTGGAATAGTTCATTAGTAAGAGAGAAGACCAACTCAAAATTCAAGTAGTAATGTTATAAGAGAATATTGGCAGAATGGACAAGTATGTCTATATAATTCTTCTTTCCCACAGAAGATTAGCAGTAAGAAGTTATATAGGCAATATTAAGTGTATAAGAGCATTCCAAATGAATGAACAGGAAAAATTCAAAGTAATACTTTTAACTGGGAAAGAATCAGAATGAATGTGACAACAGTTGAAAAGGGAGAGGGAAGGGAACACAGGAGCTACAAAACATAAACATAAATCTGACTGAAACTTGCTTTAAAATTCTTCAGTGATTCTCCACCACTTTCAGGATAAAATTTAAAATTCTTCAATATGGCATAAGGTCCTTCAAAATCTGGTCAACAGGTCCAGTTTTAACTCTCCTTGCCCTCTGTTCAAGTCCTACCCTTTGTCTAGTCGGACTGAACAAGCTACAATTTACCCAGAGAATCTTTATTCTCTCACATCATTCTATCATCATTCTCCTTTTGCTTCTTCCCTTTCTCAAGATTCAGAATACAGTGCCTGTAGGAACTCTTTCTGGCTCCAATCAAGCAGGTAATTTAGACTTCTTATGCATTAACCCTCAACACATCCTGGGCTTCCCATACTGCAGCACCTATCACACTGTTCTTAGTACAAATTGGGGGGCATTGTTGTTCTCCCTCCACAGTTAGCAGAGGTAGACCTTATTTGTTCTTGCATTCCTAGTGCAAGCACAATGCCTAGCACACAATAGGTGCTTTAGTCCCTTTGTGAGCTGAACAGGGCTTTACTGAGCAAAAGCGAAGAATGTCTGGCAGATTTAGGTACTAAGAAGATGAAAAGTATAATATCCAGTAAAGTTAGTTAAGATTCACGATGCTTGGTATTTTACTCTAATTAATATGGCACCCTAAGTATCATGGTGCAATGGTGATTAAGTCACTGATTGTACCTCCGAAGAGCATTAAGTCTAAAAGGACAGAGACGTAAACAGATGATGCACTATAATTATTAACCTTATATTAGAATATGAGCAGAGTTCTGAGGGCCACGGGAAGAAATAAGGATGGGTAGAGCATAAAGACAAGCTAAAGTAGATAACATCTATCATCCTAAATTTCTATTGTAAAATAATGCAAGGCTTACAGAATAAGGGACTTAGGAGACTGGCAGGATTGGTCATCAAAGAACTACCTCCCAAAAAGGTAGGTGGATTAAGTAGGATGTGATGAGAGCTCAGTGGAGGATACAGAGCAAGATTATGCAGATTGCTAGCTATGCTCTGTAGTTCAAGGTCAGAGATAAGAAGGCAAATAAATTAAAAGATGTTGGCAATGCATGAGTTTGAAGTGATAATCAGGCCTGCTCAGGAAAGAAGCTGAAAGACGAGGGCTACTAAAGAAGAAAAAATGGAAACAGAAAAAGAACAGAACAGGATCAGCAACTTAGCAAGACCCTGCCTCAAAATAAAAAGAACTGAGGATGTAGTTTAGTGGTAAAGCACCCTAAGTGTTCAAACCCCAGTACAAAAAACCAAAAAAACAAAAAGATAATGAACTTGGTATGAGTGAGGCACTAAACTGTTGTCCATCTTCCAACTTCTAGAAAGAGAAACTCTCAATACCCTTTCTTTAAAACTTACTTGCTAACTTACTTTATCCACTCATTATTTATTTTGCTCTTGGGAATTGAATCCAGGGGTACTTTTAACATTGAGTCACATCCTCAGCCCACAGAAGAGATTTTTTTAACATGAACTTACTCACTTCCCCCGACTCTTCTATTTTTCTTTTTCTTTTCTGTAGACAGACACAATACCTTCATTTTATTTATTTATTTTTATGTGGTGCTGAGGATCAAACCCAGTGCCTTGCACATGCTAGACAAATGCTCTGCCACTAAGCTACCACCACCCCCGCCTGACTTCTCTCTCTCTCTCTCTCTTTTTTTTGGTACCGGGGATTGAACTCAGGGATACTCAACAACTGAGCCACATATTTAGAGACAGGGTCTCACTGAGTTGCCTAGTGCCTCACTGTCGCTGAGGCTGGCTCTGAACTCGCAATTCTCCTGTCTCAGTCTCCCAACGTGCTGTGCTTATAGGCGTGTGCCACCATGCTCGGCCTCTGACTTATCTTGAACCATAAAATCCTAGGCAATGGGAAAGGCTAGATACTAGCTATTCTGCATTTAAGACCACCAGATTAATATTTGGAGACCTCATCTGAGTTATTTGAGACTTAATATTATGCACTAATAGTATAATGAAAAACTATGTGATCTCATCAGCATCACTCTTCCAAGTCCATAACTCAGCAAAAATGCAAATGCTCTTGTTATGCACCCTCAAAAAAGAAACCAGGGTTTCTTTTTCAAGAACAAAAGACAGCTTCTTTTCGGGAAGAACAACATTGCAATGAGTTTGCTGAATATTTAGTATATATATTGTCCTGGTTTAATTAAAACCATCTGTCCTTATTCTTTGAAGATGGAGGAGTCAGCAAATAGGAGGCAAAGTGGTTGCTTTCAAGAAAATATGAGGGCGGGGTGGGAATAGAAAAGACAGTAGAATGAATCGGACATAACTTTCCTGTGTTCATATATGAACACAGTAACTCCAGTTACATGACCAGTGTAACTCCACATCATATCCATCTACAGGAATAGGAAGTTATACTCCATGTATGTATAATATGTCAAAATACACTTTACTGTCATATATATCTAAAAATAACAACAACAACAAATACATTAAATTCTCCAATTTAAAAAAAAAACATTAAGTTATGGACTTGGGTCTCTTTTTCTTAAGGTAATTTTAACTTACCTAGATCTGGCCATTAATATTCTTAGCCTCTGCTGCTGCATTAGGAGTTTAATCATACTTCAAAATACCATGTTTTCTTTGCTTGCTGACTTAACCTAGAAATAGTAGAAAAAGTTGAGAATTTCTTATTTCTTTTAAAGTAATAATTTTCCTTATGAGTTTTTTGTGTGGGGGGTGAGGGTGGGGGTGGGGGTGGGGTGGTTACTAGAGATTGAATGAAGAGGCACTTCACCACTAAGTCACATCCCAGGCCTTTTTATTTTTGCCTTAAGGCCTCACTTAGTTGCTAAGACTGGACTCAAACTTCCTAAGCCTCTCAAGTCACTGGAATTACAGGCATGCACCCACCACTGCACCCAGCTCCTTATAAGCTTTCTGATAGCATTAGCAGCTCAGTTAACCTATTGAAACAAACTCAAAAGTCCAAAAATTGATTAAAAATTCTTTAATAAGATAATTTTTTTAAAATTAATGTGTACATGTTAGCATTCTTTTTTAAAAAAATGTAAAAATGCAATAGTCCAAATTCTGTGACAGGTGTGCTTCTCTACTATAGCTATGCCACTGGATAACTCACTTCTGCATACTTACATCCTAAGCCATAAATGAGGGTTAGACTAAACCACCTTCAAGACTCCATTCCAGGGGCAGACTAATTCTCTACCTCTGTTCACTTTTTCTAAACCTCACTTGCCATCATTTGTCCTGCAAAGGAATGACTCTTTTTAGAATCCACCCTCTGCATCTTCCTATTCCACATGAACCAGAGAAGTCAATCAGAAATAGTAAGAAAAAGCATGTCAGAGAGTCACAGTATAGTGAAATTACAGCAACAGATTTGTTTAAAGTTATAAGACAATTCAACATAGTTTTGGAATATTTCCATTCAACTTATTCACTCTTTTTTTTTATACTTTTGTTTTATTTGTTTTTTTAATGTGGTGCTGAGGATCGAACCCAGTGCCTCACACGTGCGAGGCAAGTGCTCTACCACTGAGCCACAACCCCAGCCAACTTATTCACCCTTTACTACAAAGAAAAACAAATCAAACTCATTCAAACACAGGCACTAAGTTAGGAGTTATAGGAAGAGTCTTACTTCAACCTACGTACTAAATAGAATTAACAAATGTGATCAATATCCAAAATGAACATTTCCAAAATCATGCACCAACGCAACTATCTTTCAGCTCTGGACTTCAAATACCCTATATATAAAACCAGCATGCCAGGTGCTTGTTTACACCCCCTGTGAACTGCTGCTATACCTCATTTTCAGGTGGGTAGCAACCCAGTACCTCTTCTATAATATCTCCTTATATTCTCCAGAAGCTTAAGTATATATCATGCTTATAAATCTACCATAAATCAGCCAGGAGCAGTGGTGCAAGCCTGTAATCCCAGCACTTAGGGAGGCTGAGACAGGAGAATCGTGAGTTCAAAGCCAGCCTCAGCAATGGCGAGGTGCTAAGCAACTCAGTGAGACCCTGTCTCTACATAAAACACAAAATAGGGCTGGGGATGTGGCTCAGTGGTCAAGTGCCCCTGAGTTCAATCTCCAGTACCAAAAAAAAAAAAAATCTACCATAAATCATTTCTCTTATGTAAATATATACTTTTTGTCCAGTTCCCTCTTGTAAAGCTTTTTGTCAATTAACTTGGTAAAATCTTTCCCCTTTGCTTCTTCATTCAATTTATACATAGGCATTTTCTAACCCCCATCCTGAAATGAGTTTAAGGATAGGAAGTAGGATTAAGGGAAGTCAGAGTGATTCACCTATAACTCAAACACAAGGAAAAGTTGAAAGTTTTGAACTGAAATTAAACATATTAAAGAATCGGTGTGCTTAACCTATAAAATTCTTGAAAATATTAAAATGTCCCCATTTGAATCTGGAAAATTTTTATTCTGACCTCTTTTTGAGGATCAACATTTATTCAGTTCATTGTTTAATTATTTTGACTATTAGCACTGCCAAAGTATTGTAGAGTGTTTGCTTGGTTAAACTTCTTCAGTGTAAATATCTGGGATGTCAGTTGTATCAAGATTTAAAGGGTTTCCTACGCCTTAAGGATTCTTTCTACAAGAACATACATTCTGATGTAGCAAAGCACTCCTGGTATGAACATAAGTCAATGGAGCAATGGGTGTCCTGACTTGGTCTTTGAATACAGATGCCTCAGATACTCTTCATGACTTCTCACTCATCTTTGGTCCCCAAAAGGTAATATGGAAGTAATGAAAGAGAAGAGGTGGTTATAGGCACTATTTGGAGCTAAAATCTGTTTGTTTGCTTGTTTTTGTATTGGGGATTAAAACCAGGGGCACTTAACCACTGAGCCACATCCCTGGCTCTTTTTTCCAATTTTGAGAAAGTTCTTGTTATGTTGCTTAGGGCCTCACTAAGTTGCTGGGGCTGGCTTTAAACTGGTGATCCTCCTGCATTAGCCTCCTGAATCCCTGGGATTACAGACATGTGCCACTGAGCCCAACTAGTAGCTTAAATTTTTTTGTTTTATTATTATTAGAGCTTTATAGTTATACATAAGTTGTGTTCATCCCAACAAACTCACACATGCGTGGAAATCAGTTTCAGTTCATGATTCTCTTCCTTTTCCTTCCATCCTCCCTATCCTCTCCTATTCTCTTTCCTCTACTGTACTAGACTTCCTTTCTCTCATTTATTAATTTGTATTCAATTGGTTCTCTGCTTTCTTATCCTTCCCTCACCCTTTTCTTTATTTTACTCTAGCTTCTGCTTATGAGAGAAAACATTCAACCTTTGAGTTTGTGAATTTGGTTAATTTCACTTAGAACAACAGTCTCCATTTCCATCCATTTACTGGCAAGTACATTCATAGCATTCTTTTTTATGATTGAGTAGAACTCCATTGTATTATATAGCACAATTTCTTAATCTGTTCATCTATTGACAAGCATCTAGATTGAGTCCAAAATTTAACTATTGTGAATTGTGCTGCTATAAACATTGATGTGGCTGTGTTGCTGGTATGCTGATTTTAGATCTTTGGGGGAAATACCAAGGAGTAGGATAGCTGAATGGTTCCATCCCTAGTTTTTTGAAGAATTGGAGCTAAAATCTTCTTGTTGTAACAAGTATGTTTTTCTGTAAAAATAGGTATGTATAACAGCATCAACTATAATATGTACTCAAAAAGAGTACCATGACTTTACCAAGAAAATTATCAAGAGGCAAGAACTACTATTTACAACCACTGTTATTTTTCTATAGCAAACTGATTTTAAAGCTCTATGCTGGGCATACAGTCATTCAGATTAGCTCATTTAATCCAAAGAATCATCTCATGAAATAGATACTACTATTATTACCATGCTCTAAATGAGGAAATTGAAGCTTTAAAAGGTTAGGTAGTTTTCCCAAGGTCAGTAGGTGATGAGAAGAAAAGCCAGGCTTAAATCCTGATCAGACTCCAAAACCCTAGCTCTTAGTAATTATATGTGAAAAGCTTAAAATAGTGCCTACTATATTTTAAGTATTCAGTACATGTTTGCTATTGAAATAACAATAACATCATAACACAATGCTGTAGGCCTTTGAAAGTCAATTAACTTTTCTGTGCCTAAAATTTCTTCATTTTTAAGGTTAAAACACCTAGTTCATAGCATTACTATGAAAACCAAATAAATCCTGGATATAAAAATATTTAGGGGCAAAAAGACATTTAGAAAGACAGCATTATTCTATCACTACTCCAGGTAAAATCCTGTCTCTTGAATCACAAAGCAGCCTTCAGTACTGTAAGCACCAAGAGCCTAGGAATTAAGTACCTTCCTTATAACAGTGTTAACATTAATAAATTTAGTAAAGCTATCCTAAATTATTCCAAAAGATTTCTGTAGAATGACAAGCAAAGAACACTGAACTCTATTCACAAGTGTGATTATATATTTGGTGCTTAGAAAGGTATATTTGCTCTTTCAGTTTCACTAGCACTGAGGGTAAATTTGGCTTATACTACAGTAGTTCTGTTCAAATACAGCCAGGACAGAATATCTATAGTTAGAAGGACAGAAATGTAACTCTAGATTTTGGGAGAAGCTAACTGCCATTTTAAATTACATTTAAAATTCATGAGAATAGCATTCAAAACCTCTTGTTTTTTCTGTCAATGGTCTAGCTGGTTTTTTAAACCATTGGGTAGGTCTTTTTTATTTGTATACATTAGTTTTCTATTTATTTTTTTATTTTTGGCGGGAGGAGGGTGTACTGGGGATTAAACTCAGGAGCACTTAACCACTGAGCCACATCCCCAGCCCTATTTTGTATTTTATTTAGAGACAAGGTCTCACCGAGTTGCTTAGAGCCTCACTTTTGCTGAGGCTGGCTTTGAACTCATGATCCTCCTGTCTCAGCCTCCCAAGTCACTGGGATTATAGGAGTGCACCACCGTGCCCAGCTAGTCTTTTTTTAACAATTTTTTTAGATGTTGTTGGCCCTTTATTTTGTTATTTATACGTGGTGCTGAGAATCAAACCCAGTGCCTCCCACATGCTAGGCAAGCGCTCTACCACTGAGCCACAATCCCAGCCCCTCTTCTATTGATTCTTAACATTGATAAGAATTTATTAATATTATTCTGAAGAAGAGTTAAACAAAAAAAGCCAAGGGGAAGAAATCCTCACTATATCCTTCTAGTTACCTAAACCAGAATCATTATGCGAAAAGCAAGGACACATGCAACAGTTCCCATGTTAGCCAAAATTTTAAAGTATACACATACACACAAATTAAAGGGTAATTTTAAGCATCTATCTGTTAATATAGTTTTGTCTGCATATTTCTAAATAGATCTCTCTTCCTTTAGGTTTTTTATTTTAAAGGCAATGTTGGGTGAACCACTTTGCAATTCATAATAAACCTCCACATACCTACCTAATTTTTTTTAACTCGTGAAAAAATTAATCACATTATTTATAAATCATTTCAATATTTGGTCATTTATTTTCTGGACACTCTTTAGGTCTAATCTAAATTTCTTGTCTTGAAAGTTAAACCAGATTCCTCTCACATTTGTTTTCTCTGTAAGGGACAAATAAAACCAGGATGATCAAAAAAGAGCAAACACAAGCTTACAAATAAACTACCAACAGTTCATTTTTTGGGTGGATAAATCTAAAACATTAAAGTAGTATTTCTTTATTTCAGATAAAGTTGCTTAAATTAAGCTAACAAAAAGTTACTTAGTAGATAAAAGTGATTTGTGAACAACTATCAATACTACGAAAGGAATAAAAAATGAATTCATTTACTTCTGTATCCACACAGCAACATTCAACAAGTATTCCTCCACTCCTTTTTTTTTTTAGCAGGGTCTCACTATGTTGCTCAGGTAGGTTTCAAACTCCTCTCACCTCAGCTTCCCAAGAAGCTGGGACTACAGGTGTGTGTCACCTTGCCTGGCTTCCAACAGTATTTTCTGAATACCTACTTTCTGTCAGGCACTGGCCTGAATGCTAGAAGTAAAGATAAAACATTCCCTCATTCTAAGGGGCTTACCATCTAGGGAGAGAGAGACAAGAAAATGAATACCTGGCAGAATTCTATGAGAATATTTAACTCAAAGTAGAAGAAAAGAGAAGTATCAAGGAAAACTTCCTGGGAAAGGTGATCCCTAAGTTGTGTTCTGAAAGAAAGGTGAAAGTTAGCAAAGGAAGGGGCAATGCAAAACAAGACGAATGTGTGCAAAAGCACCCAAGCCATTAAAAAGAAAAAAGGCCTACTACAAGAGCAGGTAGGTACACTGCAGTTCCTTAAAACTGGACTGTATGGGGAAGTAATACAAAATAGGTAAAAAGGTAGGCATGTGGACATCTCATGAAGAGTCAGGTCTGCACTACTGAGGGCAGTTCACATTTTCCCTTACAATCATAAAAGATACCCTAATGTCCTACCAAATACTTTTCAAAATTATGTATATTGAAAATTTAACTTAAATTGGTTAAGAATAAAATTAATTGTGTTGCTTTTCTGTTTGTGGTGCTCAAAGTTTAACCTTCAAGACACACCATCCATCTACAAACATAAACCATCTCCCTCCTGCCCTACAAGCACCTGGACTTGCAGTATTATCACAGATAATAACCAGGACCCCAGATCCTCAGATTTCTCCTTCCTTCCAAATCTAGAAAAGTCATTCATCTTAATGCCCTATTTTACAATGAATCTTTCACTTTCAACCATGCATTTTGTTTTTTAGGATAGAAATACAAGAAAATATATAGAGATTCTTCTGTAAGTGTATATGTATATGGGCAGATACATACTTGTGTATACATATAAGACAATTTCATGTGTATATTTAGCAAATACTGAGAAAATGCTATCACAATGGCTTGACAAAAATAAAATAAGAAAAAATGGAACATGATATAAAATCAACTTCTACCTTTAATAATGCTGGTCACAATTCAATCCTGGAGTCATCTCTAACTTTGGAGGATACTTTTGCCCAGAAATACTGTGATAAAATTTACAATTAAATCTGAGCACCCATAATCTCTGCCCTAAGATATGTGCAAACCCAGTAAATGAGTCACTCGGCCTTCACTAATTCAATAATGTATTCAATACCAGAGGCAACAATGCCCATACTTTCAATTCCAAGAAAAAATACCACCAATGTTTGGAACACTCAACAAAACTCTTAGTTGAGTGGATGCAATATAAAAATATGTACAGCACAATCAAACTGTCCTCCAGCAACATCAAAGTGATGAACTTCTGTAAGACAGATAATGTAGCTCTCTCCACTAAAAATTCACAGTTTGTAACAGGGAAAAAACAGATGTGATTGCAAAGTAGTAGTAAGAAAACACAGGCATTCTCCAGAAAGCATTTATTACTAATTCTGAAAATATGAATGAATATATTTGATGTTATAGAGATAGTGCTTTAAATTTTCTGTAAATATTGTATTCCAACATCTCATTCTTTAACTCAGTAATGATTTCTATATTCTTACAAAGGTGTTCAAATTAACAAGTGAATGGTCTTCATAAGCATCTAGTTTGTAAACATACTAATAGTCACTAATCTCCTATATAGCGTAACAAAAACTTAACTTAGGAAAAGTCATATATTATACAAAATCTTTAACCCGATCAACATTTACTAAAAAATATTGTAAAATGCAAACAAACCGTTATTTCCCAAATAAATGTCATATTCTTCTTACTACACTCATGGAAGAACTAAAAGCAATTCAGTTTATTCCATTAATATACTCATATTTTTAGCTAATGAACTAAATGATGATAATAAGAGGTAAAACCCCAAGTACAAATTTTGCAATATTTTCCTTAGCATAGTACTCCTAATATTTCTTTAAAAAAAATTTGGGGGGCTGAGGATGTAGGTCAGTGGCAGAGCACTTGCCTCGCATGCATGAGTCACTGGGTTCGATCCTCAGCACCACATAAAAATAAATAAATAAAATAAAGATACTGCGTCCATCTAAAAAAAAATTTAAAAAAGAATTTGACTTACGGCTCTATTCTTTAAAACAGTAAACTATAAATGTGAATTACTCTAATTTCAAACTTTATATTAAATATACAAATCATTCAATATCAAACTACATATATATTTGGGAAGGTGGGTACCAGGGGATTGAACCCACCTTAAACATTGAACACTTAAAACATTGAACTGTATCCCCATTCCTTTTTATTTTTTATTTTGAGACAGGGTCTTGCTAAGTCGCTTGGGGCCTCACTGAACTGCTGAGACTGGGTTTGAACTTGTGATCCTCCTGCCTCAAAATCCAGAGCCTCAGACTGGAGCTGTAGCTCAGTGGTAGAGCACTTGCCTCACAAGGGTGAGGCACTGGGTTCGATCCTCAGCACCACATAAAAAATAAATAAAGCTATTGTGTGTCCATCTTCAACTTAAAAAAAAAAATCCTTTAAAAAAAAATCCAGAGCCTCTGGGATTCCAGGTGTGTGCCACTGTGCCCAGCTCAGTATCAACAGAATACTAAAAGATATAAAAGAAAATCACTAGGCATCTTCACTTTTTATATAATATACTTTTTTATATATATTTTATATAATATACTTTTTAATATATATTTTATATAATATACTTACCCTAGAACTAATAAACATTAATGAAAAATAACATTAAAGTAAATAAAGGTATTTTCCAAAACTGAATATATTAAGCATATAGAGTAAAATTTACTATAAATCTGTTTTTCCAAACTCAGAGGATCATATTTATTGTTCAAAGACTACTTAATGACAAAGAAAAATGTTCATGATATGGAAACAAGCAGACAAAAGACTAAAATTGTTATTAAAACACTAAATGTAATATGGTATGCTAAATTGGATCCTGAGACTAGAAAGGGACATTATTTGGAAAACTGGTGAAATTCAAATACCACAGACTATAGTTTAGTTAACAGTACTGTACCAGTGTTAGTTATTAGTTTTAATAAATGTTCCGTGGTTAAATAAGATGTTAACATTAGAGGAAGCTGAGTGAACAATATATAGGATATATGTATGGTATTTGCAACCTTTCTGTGATTCTAAGATTGTTCTAAAAAATGTTTATTTAAAAAATTACTCTTCAGCCAGGCGTGGTGGCGCACACCTGTAATCCCAGTACTTTGGGAGGCTGAGACAGGAGAATTATGAGTTCAAAGCCAGCCTCACCAATGGCAAGGCAGTAAGCAACTCAGTGAGACCCTCTCTCTACATAAAACACAAAAAATAGGGCTGGGGATGTGGCTCAGTGGTCAGGTACACTTGAGTTCAATCCCTGGTACCAAAAAATAAATAAAAAAATTAAAAATTACTCTTCATATTCAGTAGCAAATTTTGGAGGATTTGCATTTAAAGAAATAACATTTTACATTTATTTCTCTCTCCCCAGCACCACCCCCATATCTAAATGAAGGAAAAAAGACTAACACATACTAAAATGTTAAACTGGTTCACTTGGTAGTAGAATAAATCTCTTTATATTTTCTATAGGGTAAATTACTTTCATAATCAAATTATTAACTAAAGAATATACATATCAATATTTATTAAAGGTCTCTTTAGAAAGAAAATCTATAAATGTCTAAGCAGAGCCTAAAGGCAGACTGCACAAAACAGGTTAAGACAAAGTATGAACAACAAAGTAGCCAAGAGAAATTGCCAGAAGAATTTAGGCACAATGTAATTAGTAAATGCTGGAAACTTGCCAATATGCAGAAATGCAACATTTACTCTCAGGCTCAAGGTGCCCAGTGCCAGCAAAGTTAGGCTGAGTCTTCCAGAAAAAAGCTCCCTAGTACAAAGTTACACAGTCTGTTTTTTGTTGTTTCAAACAACAATAATGCAGCTGGAAACCTAATGCAAAACTGCCTACTGAAAACTTTTAGAAACACTCTTTAGAATCATAATGTGTTCTCTAAGTTTTTCTCCCCCTATTTCTTTCCTAACACATTCCTACCTCTTATGCCCACTCATCAGCCCTCTGGCCTAAAAGTGGCAACTTGGTGTCATTTAGCAACACGGGAAGAATTACCAGGGTATTAAAGATCATTGGAATTATAAAATCAAATTCCACTTCAGATTGTGACACAGACTTACCACCAAACTTTTTTTCCTGATACTTTCAGGGCAAAATGTCTTAGCAATTTCATTACATGGGATCAGATAGATTGTACTTTGACAAAGAATCTCTTCCAAGCTGTAATGGAAGAGACAGGGTGATTGATAAGGATTAATCTGTTTACTCCTCCTGAAATACGTCTAAGTAGTTGGTTCTGGGTTTTATGTTGTTTTTAAAAAATAGTTGTTAATTCTTTGCTTATGAGTCACCCTCATTCTCAGATGACAGTATAGAAAGTTGTTAGAATTGGTACAACTAACCATGCATGTGCATTCTTTTTTACTCTTTTGAACCCCTGTGGACTCTAATCAGATACCCAGGCTAATTATATGTAGTAAAGTACAAAATGAGGGCTTACATTCAGAGCCAAAAGGGGTCTTGCATGTTAAAGTGCTTGGCCTTTGCTTCATGAGTTTTATAACAGTCATTTTAAGTATCAGAAGCCTTTGTATTTACTTTCCATTTTTGGTCATGTTTAAGAAAATAGAGATTACTAAAAAAGTGATTCTTGGGTATGATGGCTACTACATTAATTATTTTTATTATTTTGAATACTAATACAGTCTCCTTTAAATCCTCTTTTATAAAATCTTTGAGCTTAATTCAAGAGTTAGCTACAAAGAATTGAAGTTTCATACAATTATGTATACAAAATACTCATGACAAAGCCTTAAGATTTTTACATTTTCCACATGCAAATTATAATTTTGAAGTCCCTGAAACTATCTGACTTTTCTAAAAAGAAGGTACAATACCACTCAGGCAAGATTTTTATTTTAACATAACTGACTAATGGTATATATAACATGTCTGCTACTAAATGTACTTTAAATACTATGTCAGAATCTAAAATAAAAGGATTTTTTTTAATTTTCAAAATTTCTCCAGTAGGAGGCATTATCAATCTTTAGTAACACCAGCAGGGCAGGGAGCACAGTACAGTGAAAATATAGGCTTTGGGACTACAGAGATTTAAGTTCTTACTTACCCTCTCTGAATTTATACTTCCTCATAGGCAAGTTTAAAAACACTTCCCACCACCCGATACATATCTGTTGTTACAGATTTGAAAGCTGTTGCAGTAATAACCATGAGGGTCAAATCAGAGGACTGAACAATGAAAATGGAGAAATGAGGATGAATTAGAGTAATGCTTGGGAGCAGGCACCAACAACATCTGATGACTGATTAAACTGGGAAGAAAAGTAGATGTCAAGGAAAACACTCAGTTTAGATAACCATATATTCGCTGAGCAAAGGAACACAGGAAGAAAACAAGGTTTAGAGAAGCACCTACATTTAGTTTTAAATGTACTGTGATACCTGTGAGATATGTAGGTAGAGATGCTCAACAGACAAATTGAAAACTAGGTTGGGAGGTAAGAGAAATATCTGGGAGCCATTCAGCTATTATAGATTCAAGACATGGGACAAGACATAAGAATGAAAAGGAAAGTAAGACCTACTGAAACTCAAACGTTGGGGGAGGGGGCGGGTACTGGAGAGGAGAAGAAAAAGTAAGAAAGAAGCAACATGAGGAAAATCTCCCAAGAGTGTGGTATCAGAAGCCTAGGAAAGAGCAAAGGAAGAATAGGGTTAAATCAGTGACCAGGCTTAGTTTGGAGAAAAGAATATTTAGTATGAGTTTGGAAGAGTAGAAGAGAGAGAGAGCTGTCTTCAAATTTGTCTTATGGAATCATGGTCTTGACTTGCTCCTGATACAGACTTCTTAATACCAAACCATAGAAGTACATAGGAATAAAACAAATTTCCAACAAAGGATTTTGTTCTCTTCTTAAATACTGAGTTCCCAGTCACTAACAGGGTCTCAGTAGTAGATTCCACTACTAGGTAAGAAGATGAATGAGATGATTTGAGCTTCCTTCCAAATGAAGTGAATTTCAAGGGCCACACTAAATCTGAAATACTTAGCATTAAAGGAAATAAAGGTAAAGATACAACAAAATGGCTTTTAAAAATTTATAAATGTAAACTAACAGTTCTATGAAGTTTTAAAAACTAGTCAATTAATTCTAAGTAAAGCATATAAGAAAGATAAGACATTTTTAACTATTAGTAAAGTAAAACATTTAATATGATATAAAACCTTTTAAAAGTCTCCACCAAATTTTAGAGCGGTTTTTAATGGCATTAAAACCTACCCAACTTAGTTTTCCTAACTTTCTATTGCTAAAAAAAATTATTTTATTTCTTTACTTTTTATAAAGTTCAGGCACATAAGTGTGTTTATTTTAACATAGAGTTTAAAAGTGATTTGCAGTGTAGGTATTTTCCATTTTCCCCTCCAAATCCATTCTCTAACATGCTCCACCCTACCCTGCCCTAGAAGACCTGTGTGATACCAGCAGACTAGGGTGGCTGCAGCTCCATTTCTTTCTGAGGCACTCTACTCCGGATGGCCCCGGTAAAACAGCCCCCTTATATCCCTACAGCTCGTGATGGGTCAGGTAACCACTCCCTCCCTAGTCACTTTTAGACCTGAAGGTGTTAACTTTTTGCTATTGCTAGCTAGCCTGGACATCATCACTTTCTCATTTCTTTTAATAACCTTAACCACACTCTAAATAATCCCTTCATTAAATTCTTCTCTGTTATCGTGTTCTTTCCAGAACCCTGACTGATAAAGTTGTTAATGATATTCTCAATTCAGTAATTATATATTACATGATAGCCACTGGAGAAAATACATTATGAAAAAAGAAAAGCCATGATCTCCAGTTTTGACATTTCTTGGTCAAACCAACTAAATTCCTAAGAATGGAAAATAATAATTATGAACCTACAAATGGTTAAAAGGAAAAAGGAATTACTTGTAGATTTTACTAAGATAAATATCTAAAGAATCTTACGGTCATCTTTGACACCTCATTCTCTCACATTCAGTATCTGCTCCATTGATCCTTTCAGCTCTATCTTCAAAATATATCCCAAATTAAATGGTTGCTTACCATCTCTGCCATTACCTGTCTTGTTCAAGCTATTAACATTTCTTTCTTGTCAGATTTTTTGCAATGGCCTTCTAATTGGTCTCCACCTCTGCTTGTCCTGCTCTGGTCTTTTTGCAACAGCACAACCAAAGCAATTCTGTTAAAAAACAAAAAAAATTAGGGGTTGGGGGTAGCTCATGTTAGGGGAAGAACACATGCTTGTCTATGTGGCACACAAAAAAGAAGAAATAGTGTTAATGGACACTTTTTTCTTCTTCATTTTTCTTCCCCCCAGTACCTGAGACTGAATCCAGGAGTGTTGAAATATACCCCCAGCTCTTTTTATGTTTTGTTTTGTGACAGGGTCTCACTAAGTTGTCCGGGCTGACCTTGAACTTGTGATCCTCCAGCCTCAACCTCCCAAGTTGCCAGGATTACAGCCATGCACACTGTGCCCCACTCGGACACATTTTAGATGATAAAAATCATGATTCTCATAAAGAGAGTAAAATGAACATATACCAAAGATATATAACTCACTAATTAATGATAGAACTTGTTCAGAGGGAAATTCCAAAAAACACATGTTACATCAAGAATAGGGAATTCTGGCTGGGCATGGTGGTGTACACCTGTAAATCCCAGCAACTCGGGAGGCTGAGGAAGGAGGATCTCATGTTCAAAGCCAGGCCCTAAGCAACTGAGTAAGACCTTGTCTCAAAATAAAAAATAAAAAGGGCTTGGGATGTAGTTTAGTGTGTTAAGAACTCGTGGGATCAATTCCCAATACTAAAGAAAAAAAAAAGGGAATTCTGAAATGAATTTGATGCAAAATATGTATATTCACAGGACCAGAATTCAACTGCATCCACGAATACAATTTATATTTTGATTATTTCGTTTTCGTTATGGTGGCATCAAAATATATAACATAAAATTTACCATCTTAACCATTGTTATTAAATACATTCATAATGTATTTAATATATTTAATGTATTTCATAATGTATTTAATGTATAACCATCACTATTACCACTATCTGCTTCTAGAACTGTTTTCAAATTGTACAACTGAAACTCAATACTCACTAAATAATGGTATAATTATAAATAATAATTCTCCATTCTTTGCTACCCACAGCCCCTGGTAACCACCATTCTACCTTCTGACACTGCATTTTTTTTGTTTGTTTGTTTTTGTTATCAGCGATTGAACTCAGGGGCACTGGACCACTGGAGCCACATCCCCAGCCCTATTTTGTGTTTTATGTAGAGATAGGGTCTCACTGAGTTGCTTAGCACCTTGCCATTGCTGAGGTTGGTTTTGAACTCGTGATTCTCCTGTCTTGGCCTCCCAAAGTGCTGGGATTACAGGCATGCGCCACCGTGCCCAGCCTGCATCTTTTTCATATAAGTAGAATCATCATACAGTATTTGTCTTTTTGTGACAAGTTTTTTCTTCTTTTTTTTTTTTTTGGTGGTGCTGTGGGTAGAACCCAGGCCCTTACAATGCTAGGCAAGCACTCTACATTTCCAGCTCTTTTTAATTTTTATTTTGACACAGGGTCTTACTAAATTACCCAGGCTGGTGTCAAGCTTGTGTTCTTCCTCTCTCAGCCTCGTGAGTAGCAGAGATTACAGGTGTGTGCCACCATGCCTAGCTTCTGGTTGGTTTATTTCACGTAGCATAATATCCAAGATTCATCCACCTGTTAATGTGTTACATAATTTTCTTCCTTTTAAAGGTTAAATATCCCATTGGTGTTTGCACTCTTGTCAAAAGTCATTTTCTTCTTTTTACCACATGTGACAGTTTATTTCTGGGCTTTCTACTCTATTCCATTGATCTATGTCTGTTATTATGGCAGCATCACACACTGTTTTGATTACTGTAACTTTGTAGTAATCAATCTTTGAAATCAGCAAGTGTGAATCTACCAGCTTTGTTCTTTTTCTAGATATCTTTGGCTATCTGTATTATCCCGAGACTTCGTATGAACTTCAGGATGGGCTTTTTATTTCTATGAAAAGATGTAATTGGAATTTTTAAAATTTTATTTATATTTTATTCTTTTGGTACTGAGGATTGAATCCAGTGATGTTTAACCACTGAGCCATATACCCTTTTTTATTTTTTATTTTAAGACAAGGTCTCACTAAATTGCTGAGGCTGGCTTTGAACTTGCAATCCTGCTGCCTCAGCCTCCTAAGTAACTGGGATTACATGTGCGCACCACTGCACTTAGCTGTCATCGGGATTTTTATATGGATTTTACTGAGTCTGTAGATTGCTTTGGGCAGTACTATCATATAAACTGTACCGATTCTTTCAATTCATGAATGTGGGGTATGTTTCCATTTATTTGTGTCATTAATTTCTTTCAGTAATGTTCTATAGTTTTCATTGTACATGTCTTTTACCACTTTGGTTGTTATTTCCTAAATATTTTATTCTTTTTTGATGCTATTGTCAATGGCACTGTCTTTGTCATTCCCTTTTCAAAATGGGCACTGTTAGTATATGTTGACTTTGTACCCTGCTACTTGGCTAACTGTACTAGCTCCAAGTTTTGTTTGTTTTTTGAAATCTTTAGAATTTATTACATAAAGATATGTCATATGCGGACAGGATGATTTTACATCTCCCTTTACCATTTGGAAGCTTTTTATTTCTGTTTCTTGTCTTTCTGCTCTGGTTTAAACTTCTAGTACTAAGGTAAGTGATGAAAGCAGGAAGACTTGCCTTATTCTTGATCAGATTTTCCTTGTGTTTTTATTTGTTTATTTGGTATAACTGGAGATTGAACCCACCCAGGGTCACTCTACTACTGAACTACATCACCAATCCTTTTTACTTTTCTTAAGGCAAGATCTTGCTAAATTTCCAGGATTGACCTTAAGCTTGCAATCCTCCTATCTCAGCCTCCTGAATTGCTGGGATTACAGACGTGCATCACAGGACCCATCAGATTTTCCTTGTTCTTAATGATGCTAAATATGCTGAGAAATACCAAGTTTGGATTTGTTGTTGTTGTTATTTTTGCTATTGTTGTTGGTTTGGTTTTTGTACTGGGCAGTGAATCCGTGGGTGCTTAACAACAGAGCCACATCCCTGGCCCTTTTGAGTATTTTACTTAGAGACAGGGCCTCACTGAGTTATTTAAGGCATCACTAAGTTGCTGGGGGTGGGCTTTGAACTTGTGATTCTCTTGCCTCGGCCTCCCCAGCTGCTAGAATTACAGGTGTGCACCACCACACCCAGCCCAGGTCAAGTATTTTATAGAATGTTCTTCTACTGAAATGTTTTTCTCCTCAA
Source organism: Xerus rutilus (assembly GCA_028644305.1). Classification (NCBI taxonomy): domain Eukaryota; kingdom Metazoa; phylum Chordata; class Mammalia; order Rodentia; family Sciuridae; genus Xerus; species Xerus rutilus. The sequence goes on from CM053403.1 coordinate 43,779,752, forward strand.
TAGAATGGGATTGCAGGTTTGGAAAAGACAACAGAGATAAGGCACCATTTCCATCATATTACACATCTTGAAAAATGCTATAAACATGACTTCTCATGGCTGATAACTCTGATCATCTAAGGTAGTATTTGTTACATTTCTCCCTATGAAATTACTCCTGCCCACTCTCCTTTTCCATACCATGCTCTGTGGAAGGAAGGATGTGTTTGTCTTAAACTAAGACATTAAGTCCACACTTTAAAGAGTGGGAGGTATGTTTCACCTTAATGAAGACAGAGTACTGGCAAATTATTTGGAATTCTTCTGCATAGGAAATGTCTCTTCTCCATTTATTTACTTAATCATTTACTTATGCTATGGACCTATGAATATTTATTTTATATTCTGGATTATATTCAACACTATTTTATACTTTACTTATATTCTTGCTCAAATTATTTCAATTGTGGGCACTGACAGCTCTTTCATTTGGCTCATATGTTTCTTCAGCATATTCCCATTATTGTGGGAAGTTTTCTTTTTTTGGCACAACAGGATACTCTTATAAATTTCTTGCCCCAGTTCTACAATCAGCCATTTTCCCAAGGAATCCTGGTTCCTTTTAATGAAGAATGGCTTTAGAAACCAAGATCTAGGTTGTAGGTATGCTTTTGTTACAGGTGTATAATTGCTTCTAACAAGGGTATCATTGCTTCTAGGAAGGGCCTCTGTTTTTAACTGAATTTAACTTTTCTTGGAAAATGAATAATAAAATATAGAAATAAATTCATAAAGACTAGACTAATTACATGGAATTTTAAATGAATGCAATTGTAGATAGGGTATTTATTATCACTTTTTAATAGATATATTCTGAAAACAATCCAAAAAATATAAAGGGGACCAAGTTTTAATATGAAATTAAAACATACCCCTTTTTTTTTTGGAAAAAGAAAAAAAGTAACACATGCATAATGTCAGGAATAAAAAAGAAACATGGTTTCTGTAAGTAACCAAGCAGCTCACCAGCTTTTTAGTCTTGGGACTCTTCTACATTTAAGAAATTACTTAAAACTGAGCATAATGGAGCACGCCTCTTAATCCCAGCAATTTGGGAGGTTAAGGCAGGAGGGAGGAGGATGACAAACTCCAGGCCAGCCTCAGAAATTTAGTGATACTCTGTCTCAAATTTTAGAAAAAAAAAGCCAGGCATAATAATGCACACCTGTCATCCCAGCAATTTGAGAGGTTGAGGTGGGAGAATTGCCAAGTTCAGGATCAGTTGGGACAATTTAGTGAGGCCTTGTTTCAAAATAAAAAGGGCCAGGATATAGCTCAGAGGTAAAGCATCCTTGGTTATAAATAAATAAAGAAAAATTTAAGGAGTGCTACAGGTGTAGTTTCGTGGTAAGTGGCCCAAAGTGCATGCGGCTGGCGGGGAGGGGGGGGCGGGAGGGGGCTCTAGCCTACATGGCTTTACAGATGAATTCTGTCAAATGTGTAAAAGAAAAAAGTTTACATGAAGTATTCGGGAGGAGAATTCTTCCTTCTCTGGAAGAATTAGCATAACTTTGATACTAAATCCTAAAGGACTAGCATAGCACAATAAAGTTACACACTCATCTCCTTTATGGTAATTCATGAAAAAAATCTTAAACTATTAGAGTTAATATATATATAATTATATATATATAACCAATAATATATAAAAGAGGTAAAGCCTCATGCCTTTGTTGTGGTCATACCAGAAATCAAGGGTTAGCTTAATATTAGCAAAACCAAAGTTAATTGTTCACATTAGCAGATTAAAAGGGAGAAAACTTTCATTGTTATTCATACATTCAAAGAAAAGTAACATTTTCAGGAGTTTTTCTCAACAGAAAAAGTAGAGAACTATAAGCTGTGTTCAGATATTCAAGTAGGACACAGCTTCCCAGATCTAAGCTGCTATGCATACAGAAGTGTCCTCTTAAATGACGAAGGTGCTCCCCATAACACTGCTTCCAAAAGAAAAAGGGGAGGGGGTGTCAAGAATTCTAACCAAGCTTTCCTTATGTTTCATATTAAATGTAGTCATAGTTGGTGTGCCATCACCCATTTGCTCTGACAGCTTACCAATAGTCTTTTAACAAATACTTTGTAAGACAAAGATGACCTATGATACTGCTCCCCAACCTACCACCACTTACGACTAATCATCCGCATTAAAGGAGAGATGAATGGCACATTTGTGTGTGTTTTTTTAAAATCTTATTCGGATTACCTGTGTATAATTAACTTCCCCCTACCTTGTTCTACCCATGAAAGGGCTCCCTACCATAGGAAGCACTATTGTTTCTACTAGGACAGATATGAAGGAAGTTCAGAAGACTCCACCTTATTCCAACTGAAAACAGACCTGAAGTCAGCTTGTTAAAGCAGGCAAAAACCAAAACAGGCTCAGTGGTGGTAGAGCACATGCTTAACATGTAAGAGACCCAAGGTCCAATTCCAAGCATGTATGCATGCATAAATAAATAAATAACACACTTCATTTGATTTTATGATAAACATATGAAAAGTAATGAATTAAGCTTATGGCTAGTGTTTTCTTTTTTAAAATGAGAATCTGCTGATTGGAATTCTGTGCTACATTTCTCAGTAAACCTTAACTAAATATATATCATTTCAAATGGATCAAGACTCCATTTCTGGCATGATGGCAAGTTAGCTAGCCAGACTGGCTCTACTGCCTCAATCTATGGTGCTACATAAGAGAAAATTAAAAAAAAAAAAAAAAAATTAACTACTTCCCAATTTAGCAAAGATGTAAAAACCTATGGAGGGTAGCTTTTGACTTTAAGGTGGCCTCATATCACTGCTTTAAAAAACAAAAACTGGAGACAGGCCATATATTCTAAGACTTCCTTACATATAGCTGAAAATCCAAAGGGCTACACATGCAAAATATACCTGAAGGAGCAATAAACCTCCCTTGCAGAAGACGACAGCAAGCAAACTAGCTTGCTTTACCTTGGTGCTGGTAAAAAAAAAAAAAGAAAAGAAAAGGAAAAAAAAAAGAAATATCTGAGAATTAACTACAAGCCAGCTATAAAATGAGTTTGTAGAATAGAAAAAAGATGAAAAGGGATTTTAAAAAACATGAAAATAAACTAAATATCTAATAAGTGAGTTATTGAAGGAGAAATAGAAAAAATAAGAGGCATTAGTCAAGATCTTTCCACAGTTATTCAGACATTAACATTATCCTCAGCTGTAGGAAGTGTAAAGAAACCCAAGTAAGGTTACAAAATAATAACATTAACAATAATAATGAAATGAAGGAAAAACAAAACTTTACAATGACAACATTGAAATGAGAAAAAAAGAATACCTTATTACAATATAACACTGCGGGACACTAAAGGGAAAAAAAAAGCTCTGAAACAAATTAAAAGAGAGGGCTGGTATTGTGGCTCAGTGGTAGAGCGCTTGCCTCGCATGCATGAGGCACTGTGTTTGATACTTAGCACCACATAAAAATAAATAAAATAAAGATATTTATTGTATTTATTTGTATTTATTTAAATACAAACTAAACTACAACTAAAAAAATTAAAATAAATAAAAAAAAGAAAGATTACTTACAAAGGAAGGGCAATTAAAACTTCAATAGCAACAAAGGCAAAGGACTGGAAAAAGCTGGAGCATGTACCTATAATCCCAGCTACTGAGGAGGCTCAGACAGAAGGATCACGAGTTCAATGCCAGCCTGGACAACTTATCAGAACCCTGTCTCAAAATAAAAATGAGCCAGGTGCACTAGTAGTGGCACCACAAACAGTGGCACACGCCTATAATCCCAGTGATTTGGGAAGGCTCAATCTAGAAGATCACAAGTATGAAGCCAGCCTCTGCCTCTCAGTGAGATCCTCAGCTATTTAGCAAGACTCTGTCTAAAAATAAAAAGGACTAAGGATGTAGCTCCACAGTAAAGCGCCCTTGGATTCAATCCCTAGTACCAAAAGAAAGGGGGGAAGGAAGGAAGGAAGGAAGGAAGGAAGGAAGGAAGGAAGGAAGGAAGGAAGGAAGGAAGGAAGGAAGGGAGGGAGGAAGGGAGGGAGGGAGGGAGGGAGGGAGGGAGGGAGGGAGGAAAAATTTTAAAAACATAAAAAGGGGCCGAGAAAGCCAGGCACAGTGGTGCACACCTGTAATCCCAGCAACTCACAAGGCTGAAGCAGGGAGGATCACAAATTTGAAACCAGTCTCATCAACCAAGTGACTCCCTAAGCAGTTTGGCAAGATCCTATCTCAACATAAACAGGGCTGAAGATGTAGATCAGTGGTAAAGTACCTTTGGGTTCAATCCCCAGTACTCAAAAAGAGAGAAAGAGAGAAATATGAAATAAGCACATCCTCTGCCAAGGAAAAAAATAGTCTCTTTTTTGCCAAAAGATCTTCACTAAAGGAAATTTTAAATTTTTTTTTTTAATTTTTTTTTTTAGTTGTAGATGGACACAATATCTTTATTTTATTGCTTTGTATGTGGTGCTGAGGATCGAACCCAGGGCCTCACGCATGCGAGGCAAGCGCTCTACCGCTTAGCTATAATCCCAGCCCAAGGAAATTTTAAAGTAGCAGGTAGAAAACCAAATTGTCATGGAAAGAAAGTCAAATCCAAAATATACAGTGAGCCAATAAAACAGTAAAGTGATTAAATAAATTTTTTTTTTTTTTTTTTTGGTACTGGAGATTGAACTCAGGGGCACTCAACCTCTGAGCCTCATCCCCAGCCCTATTTTGTGTTTTATGTAGAGACAGGGTCTCACTGAGTTGCTTAGCGCCTCGCCATTGCTGAGGCTGGCTTTGAACTCGCGATTCTCCTGTCTCAGCCTCCCAAAGTGCTGGGATTACAGACTTGCGCCACCGCGTCCGGCTAAATAAATTTTAAAATAAAAAAAAATTTTTTTGGCAGTGTTGAAGATTGACCCTAAGGGTCTCAAGAATGCCTAACAAGTACTCTACCACAGAACTATATCCCCAGGTAAAGTAGGCAAATAAATTTAAGCAAAGATTGATTACTTAAAACAACCATTTGTCTAGAACTTTCAATGTATGTAGAAGAGGAATATGCTAAAGCTCAAATCATAGTAGTGTTACTCCTTGAAGGTAGGACAATCAGCGCATTCTAAGTTACTTTATTATTCAGTAATAGGTTAAAGTCATTGAATAATTTAAACTTTTCCTAAGAAAAGTATGCATGTTAAAAATAACCAGAGTAACCACTAAAAGAATTAAAAATATATTAACTTTATAAACAAGTTAACTTGCACACAGGTAAGACACTGGAAGATGAAATGAGGAAAAAACATGCACACATAAAGGCATGTACACTCTGAATTCAATAAAGAAAGGTAAGAGGGCTGGGGCATTAGGGCTAGGGCATAGCTCCGTGGGAGAGCACTTACCTAGTAGCAAACCAAAGTCCTGGATTTGACGGGGTGGGGGGTGGGGTTGTGTTGAAAACAATAGGAGGGAGGAAGAATGAAACAAATAGGCAACAGAAAGGGACAGAAATAAATCTATCAGTAACCACCACTGATTGAAAGTCTCCCATTACAAAATAAAGACAGGCATTCAGAACAAAAACAAGGCTGGGTATGGTGGTGGTGGTGGTGGTGGTGCACTGTTTATAATCCCAGTTGCTCAATCCCACTGGCTGGAGAGGCTGAGGCAGGGAGGATCAAAGCTAGCCTCAGCAAAAGTGAGGTGCTAAGCAACACAGACCCTGTCTCTAAATAAAATACAAAACAGGGCTGGGGATGTGGCTCAGTGGTTAAACACTCCTGGGTTCAATCCCAGGTAAACCCCACCAAATGCAGAACAAAACTCAACATCAATCAGACACAAGCCCAAGTATATAGGTGTATCAAAGCTACAGAATGAAAAATATTATTCCAAAAGAAAGCCAGAGTGTCTATATTAATCTAAGAAAACAGTAACAATAACAAAAACAAGAGCCAAGCTCAGTAGTCCCACAACTGTAATCCCAGAACTCGGGAAGGCTGAGGCAGGGAGGATGGTGAGAGAGGCACTAAGCAACTCAATGAAACCCTTTCTCTAAATAAAACACAAAACAGGGCTGGGAAGTCGCTTAGTGGTAAGTGACCTTGAGTTCAAGCCCCAGTGCCCCTCCCCCCCAAAACAAAAACAACATAAAAAACTCTAAGGCTAAAAATATTTTTAGAGGGGCTGAGGATGTGTAGCTTAGTGGTAGAGCACTTGCCTAGCACATGTGAAGCACTGGTTTGGATCCTCAGCATCACATAAAAATAAATAAATAAAATAAAGGTACTGTGTCCATCTACAACTAAAAAAAATATTAAAAATATTTTTAGATAGAGTGCCTTTTCATAATGAAAAAATGTTCAACAGGGCCAGGGGTGTGGCTCAGCAGTAGAGCGCTAACCTAGCACGGGTAAGGCACTGGGTTCGATCCTCAGCACAGCATAAAAATAAATAAAATAAAGTTAGTGTGTCTGCCTACAACTAAAAAAAAATTTTTTTAAATGTTCAACAATAAAAGTTCCAAATTGTTTTGTTATTTTGTTATATTTTGTTATTAATATGCTTAATAACACAGACCAAAAAATGTCAAGTAAAAATTAACACATTTAAGGAGGAACTGCCAAGACTACCATCTTGGTAAGAAACATCAAAGAATCTTTCTCAGGAAAGAAACTGATAGAGAAATCCATTCACAAAACAAAACCAAAACCAAAACCGAACAAAAGACAAACACAAGATTTTACTAGAACAAACAACAAGGGCATGGACATATATGCAACATTATACTTAATAATGGAGAATTTATATTTTTTCTAAATACACAGGGAACACTTAAGAAAACAAGCCATAAGCTAGGTCTTCAGATAAGCTCAGTCTCTACAAATTATGACATCATGGGCTCTGATAATAAAATAATTGGAAAAGTATTACAAAAAAATCTCTTTTTTTTGGGTACCAGGGATTGAACTCAGGGGTAATTGACCACTGAGCCACATCCTCAGCCCTATTTTTGTATTTTATTTAGAGACAGGGTCTCACTGAGTTCCTTAGTGCCTCACCGTTGCTGGCGCTGGTTTTGAACTCACAATTCTGTCTTGGCCTCCCAAAGTGCTAGGATCACAGGCGAGCGCCACTGCAGTGGGCTACAAAAAAAATCTTATATTTAAAGAGTGTATTTATTTATTTCTGTGGTGCTGGGGATATAACCTAGGGCCTTGAGCCTGCTAAGCATGCACTCTACCACTGAGTTACATCCACAGGCTCCCCAAAAGTTACATATTTTGAAATTAATGTACACTCCTACTCCTAAATAACTCATGAGATAAAAAGGACTATTGTAAATGAACAAACCCAAGACTATTATATATTCAAACTTGTGAGGAGGCAACTGAAATGGCACTGAAAGACAATTTTAAATCCTAATTTAAAAGTTTTTAAAATAGGAAAAAAACCCTAAAAAATCTGATATAGTAGAAATAATAAATAACAGAAATTAAAAGAATGGAAAGCATTAGAGATGATCAACAGAGTCAAAAATTCATTCTTAAGGGATGCAGTGGTGCATGCCTGTAATCCCAGTGCCTTCAGGAGGCTGAGGCAGGAGGATCACAAATTCAAAGCCAGCCTCAGCAACTTAGAAAGGCCCTCAGCAACTTAACAAGACCCTGTCTCCAAATTTTAAAAAAATCAAAAAGGGCTGGGATTGTGGCTCAGTGTGTAAGTGCTCCTGGGTTCAATCCCTGGTACAAAAAAAGAATTTACTCTTTGAAAGAGTAATTAGAACAGTAAACCAGGCTGGGGGTGGG
>CM053403.1:43788083-43803842 GCA_028644305.1 Xerus rutilus
TGACACTACATTTACTATTGAAAAGGATGAGTTCAAAAACCAACATTTATCCCAAGATAAACATATTTTTTAAAAACAATCAAAAATATAAAAATAAAAATAAATAAAAACAATCAAAGTACATGTCGTGAAGTCACATAAATTTATTCCCACTTCGGCCAGCACCAAGGTACCCTCCCCTTCACTCCAAACACACACACACATATAAGCGGGACATTTTTCTTCTAAACTATAAGCCTCTGGCTCATGTGAAAACAGAACTATTTGAAACACACACAAGCTCTAGCATTTAGACTTGTAGTTTCGACATGCTGCCCACACAGTACTTTGTAGCATGTGATTAGGAATAATGATGCACAATCACACCACATTCTTTCCCTCAGCTCACACATCAAGAACTTGCCCTCTCAGCTGCATTCTTCTCTAAACATCCATGGTCACCTTAGCAACCCTATGTTCCTAATATGGACAGCTGGTCCATTTAAAGTCAGTCCTTCTTGGCAGGGAAAATGCTTGTTCTTCAAATTGGGGGAGAGAGGAGAGTGTTTCTTTTCAATACACATTACAGGGGTTCATTTAACTTGATCAGCACTTTTGTTCTGGGGTAGCAATTTGTGTGGAGTTTCAACCTATTCTGAGGGTTTGTTGTTGTTTTTTTTTTTGGCATGGGAGAGGTTATGTTTTTGTTTTGTTTTGTGTTAATCTAATAACAAGTAGCTAAAAAAAACTAGTCAAACCAGCTCATATGGAACTCTAAGAGAAGAACATGAAACAAAAAGGTGTCTAAAATAATTACATACTTTTATAAACTATAAAACTCCACATTTTTGTGAATAAAATTTGACTTCAGACAAACTGAATGGTAATATCTGATATCTTAATATACATTGAGAAACTGGAGTTAGAAGACCTGTGTCTTAATTCATAGCCTATTTTTTTAACATCAAAAATACTGCTAGGGGCTGGGGTTGTGGCTTAGTGGCAGAATGCTTGCCTAGCATGTGTGAGGCACTGGGTTCAATTCTCAGCACCACATATAAATAAATAAAATAAAGGTCCATTGACAACTAAAAAAAATATTTAAAAAAATACTGCTAGGAAGTGAATGAAGGGTAAAGGGTATGGGGGTAGGAATGATAGTAGAATGAATCAGACATTATTATCATTATATGATTATATGACCTGTATAATTATTATATGACCTGTCTACATCTTGTACAACCAGACAAACGAGAAGTTATATTCCATTTATGTATAATGTATTAAAATGCATTCTACTGGGGCTGGGGTTGTAGCTCAGTGGTACAGCACTTGCCTATCATGTGTGAGGTACTGGGTTTGATCCTCAGCACTACATAAAAATAAATATATAAAATAAAGGTATTGTGTCTGCTTACAACTAAAAATATTTTTAAAAGTGCATTCTATTGCCATGTATAATTAGAATAAATTTTTTAAATTTTTTTTTAGTTGTAGATGGACACAAATATCTTTATTTTATTTATTTACTTTTATGTGGTGCTGAGGATCGAACCCAGTGCCTCCCACATGCAAGGCAAGCGCTCTACCACTGAGCTATAATCCCAGCCCCTAGAATAAATTTTTAAAACAGAAACTTGAGGTGATCAAAAGAAAGAAAGAAAGAAAGAAAACCCCCAATACTAGGAGCTACAGATGTAGCTCAATAGTAGAGTACTTGCCTAGCATGCATAAGGCCCTGGGTTCCATCCCTATCACAGCAAAAATAAATAAATTAAATTAAAAGCTAAATATCAAAGTCCCATACTCCAGGGCATTAAGCAGTCTAAGCAGTCTGTCATTCTTTTATTGTACCACCTGCATGTGAAATTCCTCAGAACCTTTCCATAGGCTCACATGAAACTAAGTGGTTAGTATATCTGAAGACCCAGAATGACCTAGGATAACAATGAATTACTTACTCATAACCAATCTTTTTTTTTTTTTTTTTGGTACTGGGGATTGAACTCAGGGGCACTCGACCACTGAGCCACATCCCCAGCCCTATTTTGTGTTTTACGTAGAGACAGGGTCTCACTGAGTCGCTTAGCGCCTCGCTGTTGCTGAGGCTGGCTTTGAACTCGCGATTCTCCTGTCTCAGCCTCCCTTAGTGCTGGGATTACAGGCTTGAGCCACCATGCCCGGCTTCATAACCAATCTTGATCTCTGCTTATATCTGGGACTGAACCAAATTAAGCCTTTCAGGATAAAAGATACCGGTTTATAATCCAGTACACCTGATTTTCACAATATAAACAGATAATTTTGAGAGAAGGAATTGCTATATGATGACATATATGAGATAAAATTGCTCATTTCATTACAATGAAGGTACTTAAATCTCAGGTGCATCAAACTAAACACCTAGCCAGGCGCAGTGGCGCAGGCTTGTAATCCCAGGGGCTTGAGAGGCGGAGGCAGGATTCCAAGTTCAAAGCCAGCCTCAGCAATTTGGCAAGGCCCTAAACAACCCAGGGAGAGACCCTGTATCAAAATAAAAAATAAAAAGGGCTGGGGATGTGGCTCAGTGGTTGCGCACCCCTAGTTTCAATCCTCAGAACCAAAACCAAAACAACAAAAAAACCACCAACAACAAAAAACTAGACTTGTAATCTTTTTTTTTTTGGGGGGGGGGTGTTACCAGGGATTGAACTCAAGGGTACTCAACCACTGAACCACATCCCCAGCCCTATTTTGTGTTTAATTTAGAGACAGGGTCTCAATGAGTTGCCTAGCGCCTCACTGTTACTGAGGCTGGCTTTGAACTTGAGATTCTCCTGTCTCAGCCTCCTAAAGTGCTGGATTACAGGCTTGCACCACCACCCCCGGCTCCTGCTATTGTTTCAATGTGTTCCCTCCAACATTCAGGTATCCAAACAATGGTCAATGTGATGGTTTTATGAGGTAGTCTTTAAGAGGTAATTAGGAACAGGCATGGTGGCAAGTACCTATAATCCCAATTACTTGGGAGGCTGAAGTAGGATGACTGTGAGTTCTAGGCCAGCCTTAGCAGCAGAGCTAAGATCCTGTCTCAAAAGAAAACAACAGTGACAAGAGAGAATGAGGACTCCTTTCTTGTGAATGGGAATAAGGCCCTTACCAAAGGGGATTCATATAGTCCTTTCACCTTCTACCAAATACATAGTATTCCTTTTCTGAAGAATGCAGTCCTCATCAGACAACAGAACCTGCCAGCAACTTGATCTTGGAATTCCCAGCCTCCAGAACTATGAAAAATTTCTATTCTTCATGAATACTATACTATAGTATTTTTGTCACAGCACATAAATAGACTAAGACACTTCCCCTTTTCCATTCCACAATGAATGAATTCCACATTTCTTCCTAGACCCCAGAACTAAGTGCCCCAGGACCCTCCTTCCACACCAAGAAAGTGTCCTAACAAGGTGTCTTCAATTTCTTTCCACAATGGCAGCCACTCTCAGATCTGATCACTGCTGTCATTATCTTCTGCTTAATATGAAGAAGGACACCATCCTCTCACAAGAGCCCTTCTCTTTGTCTTCTTTTAACTACTATGGGGAATAACATTACCATGAATTTACAGCTTCTAATATACTCAATTTAGTTAGAGTCTTGCTAAATGGCAGTACCCATTCTGCCAATTTCTAGCTAAAAGATCAGAGAGAAATTTCTACTCCTGATACAGCACTACAATAGATGAAACTGTTTCTGCATCCTAACTTTACAATCTCGCATTTGTACTGGTAGGTATCAGCTTTTACTCTATGTTCAATTGAGCAAATAGAGTTCACAGAACATGGCTCTATTTCAAGAAAGTAGTAGGAAAAAAAGATTACTGTTCAAATATAATACAGTGTAGAAATTAATTAGTGACAGATAATGGGAAGGTTTCATATTACTGGTATTGCATTCAACTAATAAGCTTTTGAGGGCTAATGCTGTTTCTGGAAGAAACATGCAGATTTTTGTTAGGCTCCACCATTCTTTTCTCTTGGTATTGAGAATTTAACCCAGGGATGCTCTACCATTGAGCTACATCCCTGGTCCTTTTTATTTTGAGACAGGGTCTCACCTAGTTCCTGAGGGTCTTGTTACATTGCTGAGGCTGACCTAGAACTTGTGATCTTCCTGCCTCAGGCTCCCTTATTGCTAGGATTATAGGCATGGCCCACTGTGCCAGGGTCCATCATCCTTTGCTTTGACTACTCTTAAAAGTTTTCAATAGGCAGATTTTCTAAACAGATGTATTTCTTCCTCTACACATTCACCACATCTAACTCACATTCTTTTAACTTTAATACAATGGGATAAGCACAACTTGGCCTTTTCCTAAACGCCCATTTTAGATGCCTTATGCTTTTTTTTTAAATATCTATTAATTTTTTTTAGTTGTAGGTGGACAGAATATCTTTATTTTATTTTTATGTGGTGCTGAGGATCGAACCCAGTGCCTTACGCGTGCTAGGCGAGCACACTACCACTGCGCCATAACCCCAGCCCCTAGATGCCTTATGCTTTTAAGGAAGTTTTACATTTAACATTTTCATAAACATAACATGGAATACAATGTAGCAAAAGTTTGACAAAACAAATTTGATGAACACTCAGCAACAAGGCCAGTTTTCAAGGTTAGTGTGGAGCAGGGTCCAAGAATAAGACATAACATATAATATCTCCCTTTCACATGTCAAAATATGGTTCAGAATGTAATTCAGTAATAGAACTCTAGCCAAGCACGCACAAGGCCCTGTGTTCAATCTCTAGTACCAGAAGAAAGGAGAGACGGAGGGAAAAGCAATGTATGTAGGTTAAATCATTTCATTCTATGACATGTTAAGGTCAAGAAGAATGCTTCATGCTCAATGGGTTCCTTAAGTTATATTAGGCATGGTTTAGGGTGACAGTCTATCTTTTATATAAATTACAATATAGGCACAAGGGTTGGGTATGATGGACATGCCTGTAATCTCAGTGACTCAGGAGGCTGAAGCAGAAGGATCACAAATTCAAGACCATTCTCAGCCATTTAGTGAGACCCTGTCCCAAAAATAAAATGAAAAGGGCTAGAGATATAGCTCTAGGATAAAGCACCTGGGTTTGATCCCCAGTACCACAAAATGATGACAATGACGACAATGATGATGAAAGTAATACATACACACACATAAAAGAACACAAACAAAAGAATACACATCAAAAATATTAAAAGGTCGGGGCTGAGGCTATAGCTCAGTGGCAGAGCGCTTTCCTAGCATGTGTGAGGCACTGGGTTCAATCCTTCGTACCACATAAAAATAAAAACAAATAAAGGCATTTAAAAAAATATTAAAAGGTCATATATATGGGAAATAGACTTAAAAGGAAATAAAAGAATAGTCCTTTAATGAACCAATGATGATGGGTATAACACAAACTGAGCGACTGTAACTTGATATTAAAAACATTATATTAGCCGGGCTCAGTGGTGCATGCCTGTAATCCCAGCACTTTGGGAGGCTGAGACAGGAGAATTCCAAGTTCAAAGCCAGCCTCAGCAATGGCAAGTGCTAAGCAACTCAGTGAGACCCTGTCTCTACATAAAACACAAAACAGGGCTGGGGATGTGGCTCGGTGTTTGAGTACCCCTGAGTTCAATCCCTGGTATCAAAAAATAAAAATAAATAACGTTACATTAGAGCCCTCCTCTTTTAAAAGTTACCCAAAAATTTAAACAAAATTGTGTAAAATACACTATGTGATGCAAATTTTACCATTTTTTTAAAAAATTTTTTTAGTTGTAGATGGACACAATGTCTTTATTTTATTGCTTTGTATGTGTTGCTGAGGATCGAACCCAGGGCCTTAGGCATGCGAGGCAAGCGCTCTACCACTGAGCTACAATCCCAGCCCCAAATTTTACCATTTTTTAAAGTGTATGCATAATTAATATTTTATAAACATAGTCACTGACCCTTTAATACCTAGGTCTCTAGCAGGGTGATACTATACAAATGTGAACAATTGCTAGGTGTGCTGGGTGCCTAAAATTCCAGCAACTCAGAAGGCTGAGACAGGAGGATCACGAGTTCAAAGCCAGCATCAGCAAAAGCACCTCTCTAAACAACTCAATGAGATCCTGCTCTAAATAAAATACAAAATAGAGTTGAGGATGTGGTTCAGTGGTCGAGTGGCCCAAGTTCAATCCCCAGTACCAAAAAAAAAAAAAAATGTGAACAATCGTCCCTTGAAAATTTCTACTCTAAGAATAAAATCATAGCCATACACATGCCCGATATCCACCCGCTCAGGAGTTTGAAGTCAGACTCAGCTGGCTGTAAGCAATCTGTGAGATTCTGTCTTCAAAATAAAAAATACAAAGGACTGGGGATGTGGCTCAGTGGTTAAGTGTCCTTGGGCTCAGTCTCTGGCACCAAAAAATAGATAGATAGATAGACAGACAGACAGACAGACAGACAGATAAAATAAACCTATAAAAACATCAGGATGCTTATAAAAATAAATATTTAACAAACACTTTACAAGAGAACCCTAAGAGAACTAGGCATTATGATTCATCATCATGGTGTATCATGCACTGTATTAATGTAAAAGATTTAAATTCCATTTCCCAAAAGAACAATGATAGAGATGTAACAGTAAGTTCATTGAGATTAAAGCTTTTTAAATTTGTTTTTGCTTTAAACATGGTGGTACAGGAAAAGAAGGATCTATATTTCTTCTGAAGTACTGCATCCCCACCTTTGAGCAGTGAAGATCAAACAGTGCTACACAAGGGTTCCAGGACCTCCTTTCACCTCTTAGAAATAAGGAAAAAATAGAAAAAAGGAGTTTCACAAGAAACTGGAAAAGGAAAAATCTTGGTGATTTGCTCTCCCTTCAACTAGTGGGCCCCTTTATTTTAACCCTTTGTTTCCAAACCAGCATAAAAATTGACTCAATTAACTAAAGCAGTTGCAAAAATGGAGAAAAAGATATATTTGGGAGTACATATACTGCTCAGAACACATGATGAGAAAAAAGTGAATACTTAATAAGAAATAGTTATCAATCTCAAAAATTCGCTATAAAAGCAGTTCTAATTGACGGATTGAATTAATCTATAGTGATCATTTCTATCTATCTCAAGAAGTTCCTGAGAGGGCTGGGGTTGTGGCTCAGTGGTACAGTGCTTGCCTTAGCATGTGTGAGACACTGGATTCAATTCTCATCACCACATATAAACAAAGTCCATTGACAACTAAAAAAAAAATAAAAAAAAAATAAGTAGTTCCCGAGAAATGTAATCAAAATAACTTTTTAAACCTGCCAAATACTTCATTTCAAGTTCTTGGGCACAAGGCAAACAAATCAATAAGATTTTACTAACTAATCACTTAACATTTTATCCTTCAGAAATCTAAAGAGTAGTACAAATTATGACTTAAAATCCACTAAAAAGGAGAGCATTTAAAGGAATTTTTAAAAATACATTTTACATGTTTATCTTTATAATCAATCTAATAGGAAGCATCCATATTTTAAAGTAAACATAGTAGTTATATTATTTCCATAAATGAGAATGTAGCTAAACTTAATCTCTAATTTAAAGCTAAAAGAACTTTGAAACTTTTCTTACTCAAAGTCATTTAAGATAATGTGCACGGAGTAAAAGATGAATGAGCCTCAAAAGAAGAACTTTTTTTCATGAAAGGAATAAATCCACTTGTAGGTTCTAGAAATGAGCTGTATTTAAAGTTTTAGAGGTGATCACTTTTATCATACTCTTCTAATTATAACATCAAACAAGAAGATAGTATCTTACTAACAAATTCTGAGGGAATAAAAGAGAATAATAAATTTATGGAAATAGCAATCAAAAAAGATATGAAATAATTATGGGAAATAGCATTTAAAAATCAAGAGCTATTAAGCCTATATACAACTGCATTTGGTTCATTATTATAACAACAATTTCTTACCTTGTGGAATTCTCTTCTGAGGAAAACAGATACAATTTTGTTCCTAAAACAATTTCAGGTAAAAAAGTTGAGATGTTAGTTTCAAAATAGCCTCTTTTTTTTTTTTTTTAATATTTTTTAGTTGTAGATGGACACAATGTCTTTATTTTATTGCTTTGTATGTGGTGCTGAGGATCGAACCCAGGGCCTCACGCATGCGAGGCAAGCGCTCTACCACTGAGCTACAATCCCAGCCCCTCAAAATAGCCTCTTAAACATGAAATTATGAAATGTGAATAGATTACATTCAGAGTATTATGACTCAATACTACAAAAGTTTGAGACAGTAGGTCTCCAATAACAAAAGTATATATAAATAAAAATATTTATTATGTCATTTTTTATCTCATTTTTAAAAAACTTTTTATTTCTAATTATTTTTATCATTACAAAAATAATTCCATTGACTGAACATCAAATCATTTGCTAGGTACATAATGATTTGTGATACATTTTCATATTCTAAAACATAGGCAATCAAATGAGTATTAATCTCTCCAGGACTTGATATCCTAAAGGCTTTTTTAAGGCATAAATCACATATAAAATTCATCCATTTCAATAGAAATTTTTAATGTAGTCAAATTCCCCAATTTTTTCATAATCCCAATAAGAAACTCCATACTGAAGGATGCATTTCTAATTCCAGGTAGCAACATCTGAAACAGATTTGATTTGAAGAAATATTCAAGAAGCATACTCTTTACAACACTATAATCATAATTATATTTCAAAAATATGTAAAATACACACATTTGTAATCCCAATGACTTGGGAGGCTACAGCAGGGGAATGCAAGTTTGAGGCCAGCCTTATCAATTTAATGAAGCCTAAGCAACTCAGCAAGACCTTGTCTCAAAATTATAAATACAAAGAACTGGGGATATGGTTCAGTGGTGAAGCACCCCTGCGTTCAACCCCCAGTACCAAAAAAATAAATAAAATAAAGCAAAAAAACAACCTGTAGAACAAATACTGGAAGGAAAATAAATATCCAAAAATTATAAGAGTAGTTGTATTTAGATAGTAGTATAATGAATCTTTTCCATGTATTTTCTCTAAAACTATGATTCAGAGCTGGGGTGGCTCAGTGGTAGATCCCTTGCCTAGCATGTGTGAGATACTGGGGTTCGATCCTCAGCACCACATAAAAATAAATAAATAAAAATAAAAGTATTGTGTCCATCTAAAACCAAAAAAAATTTTTTTAAAAACTATGATTCAGGGGCTGGGGTTGTGGCTCAGCGGTAGAGTGCTTGCCTCGTATGTGTGAGGCACTGGGTTCGATCCTCAGCACCACATAAAATAAATAAAGGTATCGGGTTCATCTATAACTAAATAAAATATTTAAAAAAAAAAAACTATGATTCAGGGGCTGGGATTGTGGCTCAGTGGTAGAGCGCCTGCCTCGCGTGCATGAGGCACTGGTTTCGATCCTCAGCACCATATAACAATAAATAAAATACAGATATGGTGTCCATCTACAACTAAAAAAAAATTAAAACTATGATTCAGTAATATTACCTTTATGGTTCTTTAAAAGGTACAGCACAGACTTTCTAGAACTATGTGAAATATTTTGTAGAAATATTTCAGTGGCACATGCCTGTAATCCTAGCAGCTTGGGAGACTGAGACAAGAGGATCATGGGTTCAAAGCCAGCCTTAGCAAAAGCAAGGTGCTAAGGAACTCAGTGAGACCCTGTCTCTAAATAAAATACAAAATAGGGCTGGGGATGTGGCTCAATGGTCGAGTATCCCTGAGTTCAGTCTCTAGTACAAAAGAAAAGGGGTTAAAAAAAAAAAAAACTACAAAATAAAAACAAGAAATACAAGGCGATACTTTCAATGTCTACCATATTTTCATTCAACGTTTTTCACAATAGATAAAATAATCATAAAGTTAAGAAAAAAATTATACTTACTAATCTGGTTGAAAAGCCACAGATGCATCTTACTTTATGACAAATGAACTGTTTCATCACCTTTGTATCTGGGCATCTACTTCTTAATGGCCATTTCTGAAACAATGGTACAGTTGTTAAGAATGTGACTCTTGAATATACTATGATAAAAAATATTTAAAAATCTTTAAGGACAATTATCTAAATTTTAGTGACCAGAGAGAACTATCAAAATACTTCTTGAGCAACCTCCTAACAAAGAATATTATAACTAGGGCTGAGAGTGAGGTGGAGGGATATAAAATGGATTGTTGTCCTATAGGACCAGAACACCTCAGTCCTCACTGCCTTTCACCCAGCTAGGTGTTAAAATTCCTGAGTGAACTCAGGAATTTAGATATTAGAACAAGTAAAAAGGAAAATAAGGTAGACATTGATAAGGGAGTCCTAAAATTGCAGTTTTTAACACAATAAATCAATTGGTTATATACATCAGCAACTTTTTTCCTATGTATTGTCTATTTACCCATTACACCTTAAATGAAAACCCCAGAAGGGAATTTTGTCAGTTTTATTTATTGGTATCTTTTAAGTATCTAAAACAATGACAGTCATGCCATTAAATGCTCAGTAAATATTGACTGAAAGAATGAGTAAACTAATGAAGTACTTCATTTTAACTGATAAAATATTTAACCTAACAGTATTTTAAAACAGTAAAATCTCAAAATGCTGTTTCTCTGTAACACCAATAATGTTAATGCCAACAATATCATTATGTTTTTCCCCCAATAAACAAAAAATATACGTAAAAGTTAATGATGGTACAGTCCTAAGCACAGAATCACACAAAAGCATATGTTACTATGCAATGTTGTAAACGTACTTTTGGTAAGGACTCTTAGAAGGGGAATTACTGGCTATTCAATTTTGCCAAATACTGGCAAATGGGTTAGGTGGTGGTCTTTTCCTTATTAAACATTTGTGTTCTTTGAGGTACTTCTTGTGGAGACAAAGAGGAAGTTTTATATAAAGAGTGAAAAGCTGCTCTGACAGATCTTAATAATAAACCTCAAGGAATCCAGTAGTTTCCTACTTCCTATTCTATAGCTGAATAGTATTTTACAAAATGCCACTCTTTTTGTAAAAAACTTAAATTTAAATATAAATACACATTTGCTTTTATTCATTTGCTTTCAAAAAAGCCACAATGGAATGATAAACCAAAACCAAGTAGCTGTCTATGGAGAAAAAAGAGTAGGGTAGAAGAGACAGGATGGAAGCTAAAATTTCTCAGATTATACCTTGTATTACAGTTTTTATTTAGAGACATATTTTAAGATAATTGAAAATACAAAATAAATTCAAAAAGAAAAATATATAAAAATTAGAAACAAACTGAAACAAATGAACCAGTTATAAAGTTAGTGGCATAACCACACATAGAATTATTTCAAGCCACTTTTAAAACACAACATTTAACCACATACCCTTAGCCAAATATAAGAAAAAGGAAAAACAAAACCCTCAAAAACTGCATTCAGTAGTCTTATTACTACAAATGCTGGTAAATAGGTAATATCTGTCATCAGGAATCAAGAATTGCAGTGTTAAAAGAAAACAGATTCAAATATAAAAATCATGGTAAAAAAATCTATAATCTGACATTTGAATTGGAGTATCAATAAATTTATGATTCATTTAACATCACAAACACTCATTGCTTAGCTGAGTGTAATGGCATAAGCCTGTACTCCCAAAGACTCAGAGGCTAAGAAGGGAAGATTGCTAGTTGGAGCTCAACCTCAGCAATTTAACAAGGCCCTAAATAACTTAGCGAGACCCTGTCTCAAAAAATAAAAAGGGCTGGAGATGTAGTTTAGAGGTAAAGTGCCCTTAGGTTCAGTCCCCAGTACCAAAATAAATAAATATCCATCTCTGCTCTTTCCCCTAAAAAAGCCTTGAAGCCAATATCACCCAGTCACAAACCACTGTGGCCTCTCCATACCATTTCCCACTTAAAGTGACTAAGACTTCTGGGGTATTTGTTGTGCTAGGAAGCTAGCTACCAAAGATTTCTAGGGTTGTAGAAAAGTGACGATGCCAATTTGAAGGACAAAAGGTGCCCACTAGCCAAAGATGAGTCATCCCGAACATCAAAAACATAATGACTGGGGCTACAATTGTAGTTCAGTGGTAGAGTGCTTGCCTCACAAGCATGAGGCCTTGGGTTCAATCCTCGGCACCACACAAAAAGAAAAAATAAAGATATTATGTCCATCTACAACTAAAACAATATTTAAAAAAAATAATGACTACCACTGGCTAAAACTTTAAATATATTAAAAGTATATTCACTTTTGGAAGTTGCTAAGGCACACACTTTAGTTGAACAGTACCCCAGAGTAATCAAGCAGTCAATAAAAGACAGATCTTCTTTTTGGGGACTCAAAATATCAAATGTGAAAGAAATGTTGATATTAAAACATCACCATTTTGTAGCCCTGAGGAAATAATCAATCTAGAAAATGATCAGTGGTTGCCAAAACCATTGGTAAAAAGAAACATGATGGATTAAGCTAAGAAAATTTGAACATGGGATTAATTGTACCATTAAAAATGATAGACTGGGCTGGGGTTGTGGCTTAGTGGTAGAGCGCTTGCCTAGCGCTTGTGAGGCACTGGGTTCAATCTTCAGCACCACATAAATAAATAAATAAATAAAATAAAGGTATTGTGTCCACCTACAGCAGCTTGGGAGGCTAAGGCATGAGGATTGCATGTTCAAAGCTAGCCTCAGCAACTTAGTGAGGCCCTAAGCGACTCAGCGAGACCCTGTCTCTAAATAAAATACAAAAAATGGTTGAGGATGTGGCTCTGTTGTTGAGTGCCGTCCCCACCCCCATACCCCCCCCCAAAAAAAGATAAGTAGACATTGTGTGCAGAAGTACTCATTCTGATCTACGATGTGTTCCTCTTGGGAATTTCAGTTCAAAAGGTATCCATATTGCCGCTTTCACAACTTCTTCTGTGGTCCATGCCACCTTATTCCATATCTGCACTATTATAATCATTCTCTGTCAAATCTCCTAGAGTCTCTCAGCCACCTTAACAAGTCTATCAGATTAGCCACTTTCAAAGAACGTTATTAGATCATGTCACTCTTCTGCTTACATCCTCTAACAGAGTCCATCTCACTGACACAAAAGCCAAAGTGCTTACAAAGGCCCATAAGTGCCATAAATTGACACTCCCATTGCCTACTTCTCTGATTTCATCTCCTACAACTCTCCTGCCTTTAGTTCATTCCATTCAAGTCATACTGGTCTCAGGATTTGTTTTTCTCTCTGAAACACAGTTCTCTCTGGCTTACTCCTCCTCTTCTCTCTTTAGGACTTGTTTTTTACAAGCCATATCATCAAAGAGATCTGCCCTGGTACCCTGGGCAAGCCCAAAATATCAGCCTTAGTTTTCCTTATATGACAGAGAATATGTAAGGAAAAATAAGTTATAAATTTTGGAGATGGTAATTTCCAAACACAACATCATCATCATCATCATTTTTTAGATCTTTGTGTCTAAATATCCACAGAGCTTATTTACCCTTTTAAAAGATTTGTATGTTCCCAACTTCAAAGAATTAATGAAGACATATCAACCACACACTTTTCTTTCTTTCTTTCTTTGGTTGATGTGTCTTTAAATCCCCTGTACTATAATTCTATAAAGGAATAGTAGAAGATTTTAATTAAATAAGTTTCATTAAAAAACAATTACCAACAAAAATGACATTCCCTTAGCTCCTACTTTTTTAGGGATTTTTGTTTGTTTACATTGTAAAGTTTCAAGTAACCTCAGGAAAAGTTTACTTGAAATTTATCTGTTACCTTTAGGTACTATGACCACCAAAGAAAATCAAAAGAACTCACTAACTGTTAACATCACTAAGCCAGCTATAATATGGTAGGAATGTTTGAAGTCAAATTATTTCTTCCTTCAATAAACAAATTTCCCCTAGGCTGAAGTCTACCGTGCCTTTTAAGTATTCTGTGGCTGGCAATCTTCAGGGTCTTAAGAGAGATAACCAGAGGATAGAGAAAACAGGTATGACTCAGTGAACACATGAAACAGTCCCTGAAGACCAAAACAAAGATATCACTTCTAGCAAGAAATCTCTAGAACTGCCCCAAAACTAACTTATCCACACAACGTTCATCTAAACAATTTATTTTCCCTTTAAGTTCACAAAGCACTTGTTATGTGCCTATCACATAAACCAATGTATAAAACTAAACCAAGAGTAAAATGAAAACAATCAGTACGATGTCAAGAATTAGATGACAAAATATAGTGTTCAAATTTGTTTGGGGCAGACAAAGACCTTCTCAACAGGATCCTTAAACTCAGGAAAAAATGCCAAGAGTTAATAAATTTGATGGCATCAAATTAAAAAGCTGCACAGCAAAGGAAACAATTAAAAATGTAACAAGAGAACCTATAGAATGAGAGAAAAATCTTTTCCAGTACTCTTCTGATAGAAGATTAATATCTAGAATATATAAAGAACTCAAAACACTTAACACCAAAAAAACAAACACCAAAAAAACAAACAAACAATTAATAAGGGGACAAATAAATTAAACAGATACTTCACAAAAGAAGAAATACAGCTGGGTGATGTGGTGCATATCTATAATCCCAGAGGATTGGGAGATTGAGGCAGGAAGACATCAGGTTCAAAGTCAGCCTCAGCAATTTAGTGAGGCCCTAACCAACATACCCTGTCTCAAAATAAAAAATAAAAAGGGCTGAGGATGTGGCTCAGCAGTTAAGTGGCCCTGGGTTCAATCTCTGGTAAATTCTAAATTATAAACTTAGCATAATTATTAGATGTGACTATAGCCTATAACACAGTAAAATAATGTATCTATTCTAAAATAGAAATCAAAATTATTCCTTAACTACCAGGACACGTTACCCAGGAAATGTCATAAATTATTCAGAGAAAGTGAAAATTCCTTGAAATAAATCGCCATAACTGAAAACTATGCCATTTCACATCAAGACAACTTTCTGATTTACACAAAGGAGAAACTCAACAGACTGATGAGTTTCCCAAAGGATTAAATATATATGCTAGTTCTATAAACACTTTTGTCTTGGGATTTTCAGCAAAATTAACACTTAAAAAAATTTCTGCTGGGCACAGTGGCACACATCTGTAATCCCAGTGGCTCAAGAGGCTGAGGCAGGAGGATTGCCAAATTCAAAGTCAGCCTCAGCAACAGTGAGGCAATGAGCAACTCAGTGAGACCCTGTCTCTAAATAAAATACAAAATAGAGCTGGGGATGTGGCTCAGTGGTTGAGTGCCCCTGAGTTCAATTCCCAGTACCAAGAAAAAAAAAAAAAATCTCCTTATAATCTCAATTCATTGCACTGATGGTTAAGAATGAAAAGCAAGAGGGAGAGGGACAGAGGAGAAGACAGTCTCTCAAGATACCAATTATAAATAATAAAACATTATTTTTTAAAAAAATTTAGGATTATAGTGTTTCTCAGCAACAAATAACTGTGCAGATTGATAATTAAGATCAAATAAATATAATGAAATAGTCTGTACAGTTTTTTAAAGCTTTTTTTTTAGTTGTAGATGAACACAGTACTTTCATTGTATTTATTTATTTTTATGTGTTGCTGAGGATCGACAACACTGCCTCACACATGTTAAGCAAGTACTCTACCACTGAGCCACAGTCCCAGCCCTGGTCTGTACAGTTTCGAAATCTGTACAGACTATTGCGACTATCACCTGTGGCATTTGCCTTTTTGTTCTGTAGTTGAAAGAAACGAAAGTT
>CM053403.1:43804342-43825765 GCA_028644305.1 Xerus rutilus
ACAGGCAAATGGATAGAATTGGAGAACATTATGCTTAGTGAAGTAAGCCAATCCCAAAAAACCAAATGCCGAATGTTCTCTCTCATTAGTGGATGAGGATACATAAGGGGGATGGGAACGGGAAACACAGGAGAAATGCAGGAACTCTGGATGCAGCAGGGGGGAGGGGGGAGGAAGGAAAGGGAAACGGGAATAGTAAAGATGATTGATCGAATGGGTCATTACTACCCCTGGTGCATGTATGAAGACACAAATAGTGTGACTCTTTATGATTTGCAACCAGAGAAATGGAAAAACTGAGCTCTGTTTATGTACTATGACTTGAAATGCATTTAAATAAAAAAAATAAAATAAATAAAAAAAAATAAAAATGAGAAAAAAAAAAAAAAAAGAAAGAGCCTTCAATAAAATCATATCCCAAACAAAATGTCTTAGTATGATTTCAGGTAACAGATTACCTGATTCTGGGTACTTTATTTAAAAAACAAATAAATAAGGAGGCTTATTTGTCTCACAGTTTGAGAGGCTGAAATTCCAAGGCTTTAAGAGGTGGCTCTGGTTCTGGTCATAGGCTTGTGGCAGATGATAACTGTTACCAAGGACTGCTTGTAGAAGAGATCATACAGCAAGACAGGAAGCCTAAAATCAGGAAGGGGCCAGCCTTGCTCTTTTAGAACAATCCACTCATAAGAACAAACCAGGGCCTGGTGCGGTGGCTCCTGCCTATAATCCCAGAGGCTCAGGAGGCTGAGACAGGAGGATCATGAGATCAAAGCCAGCCTCAGCAACAGTGAAGTGCTAAGCAACTCAGCAAGACCCTGTCTCTAAATAAAACACAAAATAGGGATGGGGAAGTAGTTCAATGGTTAAGTCCCCTGAGTTTAACCCCAAGTACCAAAAAAAAAAAAATACAAGCCATGATCCCCCAAGATCTACATTACTCCCTTACTCCCTTCAGAGAGCAGTGCCCTAATTATCTTTCATTTAAGCCTCACCTTTTAAAGGTTCCATCACATTCCAACATCACCACACCGAGGACCAAGCTTCTAACATGTAAACCCTTAGGATACAACTCAAACTACAACATAAGCTGTATCTGTTTTCTCAGAACTACTGCTATGAAATATTATTTCTTCTGAAATTCACAAAGCTTAGTTTTGAGTCATAAGACAAACCAACTGAATTCAATGGCTATCCTAACATGGGCCTACTTCATTATTCATCAAGAATTTGCTTAATATTGTACACTTAAATGCCATGTAGGAAAAAACAAATGCTAGGAAGAAGAGTAAAAAAAGACAAACCCCACAAATTGGCCATATTAGAAATACCAGAACAATTTTGGAAGTAGGGGAAGAACACTGTTTTTGGTGAAGAAACTGAAGCAGCTTATGAGCAAGAAAAGAACTGAAGTTCACATTATAAATGGTGATTTCTGTTGGGCATGGTGGCACACACCTATAATCCCAGAAGCTCAGGAGGCTGAGGCAGGAAGATTATGAGTTCAAAGCTAGCCTCAACAACAGTGAGTCACTCAGCAACTCAGCGAGACCCTGTCTCTAACTAAAACACAAAATAGGGCTGGAGATGTGGCTCAGTGGTCAAGTGCTCCTGAGTTCAATTCCCAGTATGTATGTGTATGTGTATGTGTGTGTGTGTGTGTGTGTGTGTAAATAAATGCATATTGACTTCCCTCCACCTAGAATTATCCATTCCAATAAATCTGTAATAGATATTTTAGTTTAATATTTATAATATCTGAATCAGAACATATTGCAATGGTATTTATGAGTTGAACTCAATGCAGGAATTCTGACTACAATATATAAGTTAAAGGAATTAAAAATGGCCCATGTGCCCTTTAGAAATTATAGAACTCCAAATAAGTAATCTACAGTCTAAGTGTAGCTCTTTAGGATGGTCTGGGGTAGCTATATGGATAACTTCTCTGATCCAGCAGGACATTTCTTAAATAGATGAATCAACTTATCATTAGCTAATGCCCCAAAAGATAAGAAACCTATACATCCAATGTCCTGTTTTCAATCTGAAGGCTTAATAAAAGGACTATTGCTCACTTGAGGATTGTTGGCTTACTAAAACAGTTTGGACAAGAGGCATAAATCTTAAAGTAGTGGAATAGAAGAATATGTTAATAGCACTGGACATGGTAGCATATGCCTGTAATCCCAGAGGCTCAGAGGCTGAGGCAGGAGGATCCCAAATTCAAAGCCATCCTCAGCACCTTAGAGAGGGCCTAAGCAACTTAGCAAGATCCTGCCTCAAAATAAAAAATAAAAAAGGGGGTGGAGATGTGGTTCAGTGGTTTAGTGACCCTGATTTCAATCCCCAAAACCAATGGGGGGGGGGTGTGTGATATGTTAACACCAATTACACAGATACAAAAATTCATTTTATACAGCTTGCAATAAACCAAAGAAAATAACAGTTCTCATATTAAAATTTACATCTTATTAGGAAAGATCAGATAGGGATTAGAACAAAAAGCACAGTATACTCCTTACTGAAATTTTAATACTTAAAGAGAACAAAGATCACTTTCAATTTCAAGGACATTGACCTTACATCAGCATTTCTCTAGCACCCAGTCCACGTTTAAACAGTCTATATGAATGTGTATGTAGATGTACATTCAATCTTCAACTTTATAAAAAGTATAGCTTAGCCGGGCATGGTGGCTCACGCTTGTAATCCCAGCACTTTGGGAGGCTGAGACAGGAGAATCGCAAGTTCAAAGCCAGCCTCAGCAATGGCGAGGCGCTAAGCAACTCAGTGAGACCCTGTCTCTACATAAAACACAAAATAGGGCTGGGAATGTGACTCAGTGGTCGAGTGCCCCTGAGTTCAATCTCCAGTACCCCTCCCCAAAATAGAAATAAAAAGTATAGCTGTCCATTTTATCCGAAGGGCAAAAATTTTTTTAAAAAAACAAAACTGTTTTGGTAACAGAAAAATCTACAGGACAGATTCATACTTTTAAAGGAATAATTAACAAAAGATGTACTTTATGAAGAAATACTCTAGATTGGTTGACAACAAGAAAGTATGGGAATTTGTCCTTATGACAAATTGAACCTGGATACTCCCCAAGTTAAATATCAGCTTCTGTTTATTATTCCTAGATACCACTAAACTTTTTAGCTTTGAACTAAAAACACATAAGTCAATTTAAAATGCAAACTGGTAGAGAAGCTTAATACCTAATGCTTACTCTGAGGAAAGTACTGATTCAAACTTAAAAAATGGGAGGAGGAAGGGCCTGGGGTTATGGCTCAGTGGTAGTGTGCTCACCTAGCATGTGAGAGGCACTGGGTTCAATCTTCAGCACCACATAAAATAAAATAAAGATATTCTGTCCACCTACAACTAAAACATAAATATTTTTTTAAAATGGGAAGAGGAAAGAGACTCATCATTTTTCAACTGACTACTATAACAAAAAGTACGCGTGCGTGTGCGCGCGCGTGTATGTGTGTACACATATATATTATAATCCTGCTTATAGTGTATAGGATAATATACGTGCATTCCCTTCCTTCCGTATGTATTTGTCTCTATCTTCTCTTTAAAGTTCTGTTTGTATGTGATGCTTCTGCCTCAGTCTTGGTCTCTCCATCTTCCCTATCCTTCAGGGTCCACGATCTTTCTCTTCGTATCTCAGTTCCAAGCGCTGATTTTCAGAAAGAAAGCATTTTATTAAGTTGTAGCCTATAGCAAAATGAACTATAAAAAGTCACAAAATGAGAAAAAGAGAATCAAATTGGGTTGAGGGTATAGCTCAATGTTAGAGTACTTGCCTAGCTTGTGTGAAGCCCTGGGTTTGACCTCCAGTACCAAATAAATAAATACATAGATAGATGATAGATAGATAGATAGATAGATAGATAGATAGATAGATAGATAGATAGATAGATAGATGAAGGAAGGAAGGAAGGAAGGAAGGAAGGAAGGAAGGAAGGAAGGAAGGAAGGAAGGAAGGAAGGAAGGAAATCGCTCAATCATTGGTTTGAGAGATAAAGCCACAAATTTTCAACTTTATTTAAAATACCAAAACACATACACACAACATGCACAAGATCTTAAGCTTAGTGAACTCAATCTAACAGATTAATTTACAGAAGTTTGAGCTAAATATACTAGGGGAAAAAATCAGAGTCAGTTTAATACAGTGGTTATAAGCATAAGCTTTAGAGTCACAGTTTTGAGCTTGTATCCCAACTATAGTATAATCTTAAGCAGGCTACTTTAACCCATTTTTTAATGTATAAAATGGAGCTAAGGAAGCTGTGAGGATTCTGCTTATAAAACATTAGTATGGTGCCTGGTACACAGTGAAGGCTCAACACATATATTCAGAATATCAGGTGCAGTGAAAATCTGTGATTCTTTTTGTCTGCTTGAACTTTCCTCATCTTCTAATTTCAGAAGGTCAAACACTTCAACATCTTAACTTTGAAAACTTCACCCATGTTATGTTTTCCTAAGGTTCAACACTTTCCCACATATCCTTTATATCTAAGACACGTGCTTTGAGAAATATAGGTCTCACTCAGGCTAGGAATGGGCTTTTCTGCAGGAGAAGCAGAGAGCAGAAGAAACTTGCTCTCATACTAATTGAAAAACAGCAGCAAGGTCAAGTCCAGGGCACTGGTGGCAGCATTTAGAGTCATCTGGAGCCAGCAATGTTACTGGAGCAGTTTGTGGCGTCTGTCTGTCTCTAGATGGTACTGGCGTCCTCACGGGAATCATTGTGCAATGTGATTTTAGGCATTGTTTCTGGCTGCTTAGCCCTTACAACAATTTGTTGAGCCACTGAGTTCAACCCAATATCCTTTTAAAATACATGATATGCTTGAATTGTTTTTGTTTCATCTGTTTTTTGTTTGGTACTGGGGATTTGAACCGGGGATGCTTTGCCACTGAGCTAGAATCCAGTCTTTTTTTATATTTTGAAACAGGGTCTAGGTTGCTAAGGGTCTCACTAAATTGCCAAGGCTGACCTAGAACTTGCTATCCTCCTGCCTCTGCCTCCTGAGTTGCTGAGATTACACATGTGCACCACCATACCTAGCCTGAATTGGTTTTTACTACATCCAGGAATTCTGATAGACACATCAGATAGGGGAGATATCCATTCTCATCTCTCCACCTGACCAGGAAAGAGAAAAAAAAATCTATTTTCAGTCTCTCCGAAGAAACACAAAAAGTTACTGACTACTTTCAATTTATGGATTTACCCTTGGAATTCTTGGAAATCTTACTGTCTAGGCAACTTTAGATCTATTCAAAAAGAATACTATAAAAGAGAAATGATTACACAGGAAAATTAAAACACAAAAAGTAGCTTTCATTGAGGAACAGAAATCATTCTTGCATGCCTGACACCAACCTTCGTATTCCCAACATATGCCTTCCCACATAGAGTTATATATATATAAACACACACACACATGAATTGAATGCTCCCGTACTTTTATCATTGAGCTATATCCCCAACCCTTTTTATTTCTTATTTTGAGATGGGTTCTCACTAAATTGCTTAGGGTCTCACAAAACTGCTAAGGCAGGCCTTGAATTTGTCATCTTCCTTCCTCAACCTCCCAAGTTGCTGGGATTATAGGCATGTACCACCAGGCCTGGTTCCTCTCTTGTTTTAACAAATAACTCAGTAAAACATGAGCATGGCAAAACAATTAACTTCTCTATTAAAATAGTACCCAGTAAGTCAGTGCCTTATTGTCACAGGCTGGTACACATTCCTCTTCCTCTGCCACATTTCTTTGCTGTTCTCTTTTATAGTTTGGTATACTTTCTCCAGTGTCTAAATGTTAAATTTCAAATCTGTTAATCGTTACTTGTCAGTATATATTACACTGAGATTTGTGGGGAGAGTGAAACTGGGAGACTAAATCCTGTTTTTTGGAAGTCTCAGGAGCCAGTTTCCATACAAAATTGTTACAATGTAGAGCTGAAACTCCTGTAGTCTCTTTTTATTCATAGTGTCAACTATCTGGTGAACCACAGTCAGAAAATTTCAGAAATAATTTTTAAATTTTTTTGTTTTGGGTGCTAGAAATTAAACCCACTCAGCATGCACAACTACCACTGAGCTACACTCCCAGCCCAACAACTTAAAGGTTTTAAATTATGTACCATTCAAAGTGGTGTGATAAAATCTTACACATTAAGATCTGTCCCATTCAGGACACAAGTCATCCCTTTATCCAGCATATCTATGCTATATATACTACCTGCTTATTGGTCACTTAGTAGTGGTCTCAGTTACGAGACTAACATAGTATCACAGTATTTGTGTTCAAATAACCCATATTTTACTTAATAAGAACCCAAAAGCACAAGAGTAGTGTGGTGCTGGCAATTTTATTATAGTATACTGTTGTAATTAATGTATTTTATTATTAGTTAATATTGTTAATCTCTTCCTCTTTTTGGGGGGTATGGAAGATGGAACTCAGGGGTACTCAACCACTGAGCCACATCCCAGCCCTATTTTGTGTTTTATGTAGAGACAGGGTCTCACTAAGTTGCTTAGCGCCTCGCCATCGCTGAGGCTGACTTTGAACTTGCGATTCTCCAGTCTCAGCCTCCCAAAGTGCTGGGATTACAGGCGTGTGCCACCGTGCCTGGCTAATGTTATTAATCTCTTATTGTGTCTAACTTAAATAAATTAAACTTTACATAAGTACATGTGCATAGACAAAAATATAGTATATGAAGGGTTTAGTACTATCCATGGTTTCGAGCCTCCACTGTGTTGCTGGAACATTATCACCTGTGAATAAGGGAGGATGGCTACGTCATGTTTTAGTGAATAAAAGAATAATCAGGGGCTGGGGTTGTGGCTCAGTGGAACAGCGCCTGCCTGGCATGTGTGAGGAGGCACTGGGTTCAATCTTTAGCACCACATAAAAATAAATAAAATAAAGGCATATTTTAAAAAAGAATAACTGGAACAAAATTTTTAGAAAATAGCCTTTTTCAGATTAAAATTTAGGCAATAGAACCAAGCATTTGGAAATGTATATTGATGTCTAATGTATACCTAATGTACTTAAAGTCAGAAGAAAAAAGAAAAACACTGAATTTTAGCAGAGATTTGGGATAAGGAAGTGTCAGAATTATAGGGTTCATGACAATCACATATTAGAGATTTGTTACAAGTCTAAAATAGTTGAGGCCTTAAGAATTAAGCAACCTACCCAAAGAACCCATCCCCAAAGAACCCATCTTCTGATTCCTAGCTGAGTGATATTATGAAAACATCAAGTCAAATGAAGTTAATTGAGTACCATTAGCATTATTTCTGCACTTAAAATAATAAGATAATAAGTCCAAGGCAAGTAATTTAAAATTCAACTGAATATAAATAATGTTCTGTTTATAATTCATAAATACCCTGGATGTATTAACATAGAAAAAGTGATAAAGAAACGCAAAAACAGTTTACACTGTCCATAAGTTTATTCTTTATGTAACTCCTAGGATGTGTTATGAAGTAAAAAATCATTTTTGCCTATGTGTTAAGGACTATTTCATTAATTACCAATTTTTATATTGGCTATTATTTACTTCATACCCTCAGAACTTAACTTATATATTAAACATTTAATTTAATCTCAATTAACAAAAACAATTTCGTCACAATTCACCCACCTATAAAAGAATGCCATTAATCCCCATATGGAAAAGTTCCTTTGCAATTGGTTAGCTTACACTAAACACTGCAGGAGATTTTTACACAAGGGTATTCAAGGAAAAGGTTCACACAAAATCTAAATCTTCGAAAATGAGACATGTCTAAGTCAGCCTTAAAAGCTAGCTATATTCGTGTTTTATGAGCAGTCTAGAAGAAGGACTAAAAAGGACCTAAGGCTAGTCCCTGAATTACTACTCTATTATGAAGAGTAATTATGCTATGAAGTAACAACGAGAACATCTAAAACACTAAAAATAAAAATGGAGATATCAAACTCCTATCAAAATAACGTGCAAGAACAAAAAGTACATGAAACCAAACAACAGGGAAAAAGTATAGAGACAAAGAAGGTTTACAGCACCAATGGCAAACCTAAGCCACATGTAACTGCCACTTCCCCTCCTTCAAAACTGACAGACAGGAAACAGGTAACAGCTCTTTGGAGTCTGCAAAGGCCTTTTACCTCAAGATGGCTATTACA
Source organism: Xerus rutilus (assembly GCA_028644305.1). Taxonomy (NCBI): domain Eukaryota; kingdom Metazoa; phylum Chordata; class Mammalia; order Rodentia; family Sciuridae; genus Xerus; species Xerus rutilus. The sequence continues at coordinate 43,812,562 of CM053403.1, forward strand.
AAGCATTGGGAATTGTCACACCAAATAACACTGCCATCCCTGGTTTAGTTTGACTGGATTTAGATTGTGCAGAAAATCCAGTTAGGAGTGAATGAGTACAAGGAAAACAGTAACAATGAGAGCAGCCAGTATTTAAGGGCTGGGTTTTTAATTTATTTTTGTTACATACATTGCTTCACTAACAACAAACTTCGTTTTCAGAACAAACTTCACAGCTACTGATAGTGTACACATTTAGTAGATGAAAAAAGAAAAAAGAAAAAACAAACCTGAGATTTACAGAATTTTAAACCAACATGCCAGAATTAAGCAATAAGTATACAACACTATGTATATTACTTCTCCAGTTTAAGTTATTATCTAAATGCCATAATCTATTATTGTCCCTGGAAATAATTTCATAACATGTACATGTATATAAAAAGAGCTTCAAAGTACTAAATAAACCAGGCACGGTGGCGCACGCCTGTCATCCCAGCATTTTGGGAGGCTGGGGCAGGAGGATCTCGAGTTTAAGCCAGCCTCAGCAATGGCGAGGCCCTGAGCAACTCAGTGAGACTCTGTCTCTAAATAAAACACAAAAATAGGGATGGGGATGTGGCTCAGTGGTCGAGTGCCCCTGAGTTCAATCTCTAGTACAAAAAAAAAAAAGTGCTAAATAATTTGATTTCTAGCTAGATCTGTCATTTTAGCTTGATTTTCACTCACAGGTTCTAATGCTATTATAGTGACTAATAACCCCATGAAGATGAAAAACAGATTCACTAAAATTAGACAATGTGACCAGGCGTGATGCACATACTTCTAATTCCAACAACTCCAGAGACTGAGGCAGGAAACTCACAAGAAAAAAGCCAGCCTCGGCAACTTAGTGAAGCCCTAAGCAACTTAGCAAGATCTTGTCTCAAAATAAAAAATAAAAAGGTATGAGTATATGACTCAGTGGTTAAGTACCTTGGGCTCAACCCCCAGAACTATATATATAAAAAAGAAGAAGAACATGTAGGGTATTGAGCTAGTACTTTAGATATATTCATTTAATCTCACAATATTACATGGTATTATTACCTCTATTTTATAGGTAAAGAACTTAAAGCACAGAGAGGTAAAGAGATTTGTTTGTGTCTGTGAACACCCTGAATCACTACACAGTGTTAACTCCTAATAACAAACAAAAGCATTTAATACAGTTTTGGGCATAGCTTTTAATAGACAGTAGTGATTAGGGGCACAATAACAATATGCTTGCCAGGAAAAATGTTAAATCAATCCAGATGGACTATTTATTCATTTAGTAAATAATTATTATCTGTCATGGACCATGAACTGCGTCAGAATGCAGGCGTGTTCTCCAAAATTTCAAAAGACGGTGTGACTCTGTCTCTGACAGTGTGAGAAAAAAAGATGGAAAGATCATGTAATTTAAGTATCTAGTTTAGATAGGCAAATATAACATACAAAGAAAAAAACAGTTATTCATAGGTGTCAAGACACAGAAGGGGTAATTAACCCTGCCTAGGGCACTCAGAAAAGTTGTACAGAAAAGGAAATACCTCAATTGTATCTTGAATAACACACTTCTACAAAAATCTCTGGCTAACAGCCTCTCCCATAATCACTCCCACAGAAAAGCCAAGTGCTCACTGCTATGAAAAGTACTGCAGTACAAGTACAGAATGTAGTTCAGCACAATAGCATCATCTTAACGTGTGCAAGGGAGGGCATGATGGTAATGGTTGTAAAGGGTGTAGGCAATCAAACCCCTGCCAACAAAATAGCAACCAGTGATAAGTTTTTTTGGGGGGGAGGGGGTGTGGGCGATTGAACTCAGGAGCACTCGACCACTGAGCAACATCCCCAGCCCTATTTTGTATTTTATTTAGAGACAGGGTCTCACTGAGTTGCTTAGCACCTTGCTTTTGCTGAGGCTGGCTTTGAACTCAGGATCCTCCTGCCTCAGCCTCCTGAGCCGCTGGGGTTACAGGCGTGCGCCACCGTGCCCAGCTAAGGAATCCATTTATCAAGCTTAACTGTATAATTACTCCTTTTGTTTGGCATACCTGTAAGTTCCAGGGGTTTTGTTCTTTTGCTGTTGTTGCTGTTTAAAACAGTCTCACTATGTTGCCCAGGTGATGGACCTAGACTTCCTGGACTCAAGCAATCCTCCTACCTCAGACTTCTAAGTAGCTGAGACTACAGACATGCAACATCACACTCAGCTGCTAATAAATTCTTAATAAAAGAAATCTAAAATTAAAAAAAAAAAACAGAAAATGGAGGGGCTTCAGCTATTATGAATACTTTCTAAAACCTTACTTTAAAAAATTAAAGAGTTTTTAAAAGAAGCATAAAAGCCATAAGGATGAAGAAGGTGAATGAGATGCAGCAGCAAATGAGAAACATCAATGACATTTTGGAAATAAGAAAGGGGAAAACTAACCTATTAAGATCAAGAAAACTGAATCATAAATCTGAAAGGGAGAAGCCATCCCAAAGCAAAGTGATATAGAATGAAAGTAGAATAATAGTTACTAATGGTTCAGTGAGAAGGAAATAAGGAGTTATTATGCAATTGGTAGTTCCAGTTTGGGATGATGAAAAAGTTCTGGGGAAAGTTCTAGTGATGTTAGCTGTACAACAATATTAATACCTTTAATACTACTGAACTGTACACATTAAAGCAGTTACAATGATAAATGTTATGTTATGGTATTTGACTACAATAAAAAGGAAGAAAGTTGACTCATGCTAAAAAAATCCAGGTGCTAGAGAGAGATCTGGGTATCAGACGCCCAATGAGGACAAAAATGCAGGCTGGGGCTGTAGTTCAAGGGTAGAGCACCTGTTTAGCATATAAAGGCCCTGGGTTTGATCCCCAGCAACATACACATACACACACACACACACACACACACACAGTCTTATTACTTAGCTGGGGCAAGGTCCCACCCCACACCTATAGTCTCAGCCACTGCGGAGGCTGAGGCAGGAGGATCACAAGATCCAGGCCAGCCACAGAAACTTAGCAAGACCCTCAACAACTTAGTAAGACCCTATCTCAAAATAAAAAAGGATTAGGGATCTAGCTCAGTAGAAAGTGCCCCTGGGTTCAATCCCAGTACCAAAAAAAAAAGTACATTAAAAAAATAAGGTTCACATAAGTGACCTTACAGTGAAAACCAAACTTCTCTCTATCCCTGATAAAAGTCTGGAGTTGCCCTTCTAGAGAAAAGATAACCCAAATTTAAGAACATCAGTCACAGCTTAAGTAAGACAAAATGCCTAACAGAAAAACAGAAGAACTGTGCAAAAGTCTGTTCAGGATGCATAAGGTGGTCTCCAAGGAGAAACAGGTTCTGACAGATGACCCAATAAGTTCAATCATATCAAAAGGTTTAGATCTTTTGATTTAGATCATTTAGATCTGTCAAAGAATTGCACATATATTAACAATAGGCACAAAGTACAAGAAATTTTCAACTGGAATAATTACCTAGAAAAAGAATAAGTTGAACAAGAAAAAAAATCACAGTGAATTTTATAACTTAAGTGTAAAAAATATTTGCATAGTCTTAATAATTTACCCCCCAAAATCTGATATCATATAAACAGAAAATGAGAAAAGGGGAAGTATATATAAATGTTTACAGGTCATAGAGATTATGATTACTGATTCTTATCTTTTATAGAAGAAAGTTAGTAGCTACCATCTAAAATGAAAAACCAAGCCAGGCATGGTGGCACATGCCTGTAATCCCAGTAACTCCAGAAGTCAAAATAGGAGGATCACAAGTTCAAAGGCAGCATCAGCAATTTACCAAAGCCCTAAGCAACTTGGTGAGACTCTGTCTCAACACAAAAAATAAAAAGGGCTGAAGATGTTGCTCAGTGGTTAAGTGGCCCTGGGTTCAATCCCAGGTACCAATAAACAAAAAACAAATAAAATAAACAAAACAAAAAATCAATAAAATGCTGAATACTGTGGGGCCCAAGGCTCATGCTTATAATCTCAATCACTCAGGAGGCTAAGGCAGGAGGAACTCCAAATTCAAGGCCAAACTAGGCAACTGACTGAGACTGCCACAAAACAAAATTTATTTTTTGGTTTTGATTTTTATATTCATTTTTATACATACATACATACTGGGGGTTGAATCCAGGGGCACTTGACCATTTAGCTACCTCCCCAAGTCCTTTATATTTTTTATTTTGAGACAGGGTCTTGCTAAATTGTTGAAGGTTACTAAGTTGCTAAGGCTGGTGGTCTTGAACCTGTGATCCTCCTTAGTCTCACACCTCCCAAATCTCTGGGATTATAGGCCTGTACCACTGTGCCGGGCTAAAAACAAAATTTTTAATTCTTCTTTTGAGAAGGAGGAGGTAGTGCTAGGGATCAAATCCAGGGCCTTGCACATGCTAGGCAAGCACTCTACCACTGAACCAACCACATCCTTAGGACTCCTCCTCCCAATTTTTAAAAAAGGTCTGGGGATATAGTTCAGTGGTAGAATGCTTGCCTAGCATGCCCTAGATGTTGAAGTTCAACCTCTAGTACCACTGCCTGCCTCCTTAAAACAGAATAACTGACTTCAAAAACTGAAGAAAAATACCAGAACAAATAGCTAAAGGAATATAAACTGACTGCCTCTGAAGACTGGAATTTAAAGATAAGGAGAGAAGAGATGGGAAAACTCCTGTTTTTATAAACCTTGTAATAAAATTTGACTTTTTAAATTATATGTATACAAATATGATCTTGCTTTTAAAATAAATTTAAAAATCTGGAAAGGTAAAGCAGAACATTTTGTCATAGTGTTTAAAAGATCTAAAATTGTCTAAAAAGATAATACATAATTTCCCCCAACTATTATTATTGATTTCTGTTAAGAATTAGCATGTTCAGTGATTTGGGGATCAATCACACTAAATAAATGCCTTTTTTGAAGTAACAATTCATTAACGGATACAACATGCAATTTACTAGAGAAACAGTTTGGGTTAGGTACCAATTCTAAAGCCTACTAACTTTAAACCATTCCTCAAATACAGTATTTTATTTATTTCCTCCTAATAATATAAACTTGGGTATATTTTACAAGAGCTCTTATTAATTCTAACTCATTTCCACTCATGAATTAAATCCAAATTTTGACATTTTAAATGACTAGCATTTATAAGCACCAGTGATGGTAAACTTAAAGTCTGAATGTCAATGATACAACTGGACAAACTGAAAAGCTACCTCATGGAATAATATACAAAATACTAAATATAAAAAGGAAACAAAATAATTTTTATCTGCAAAAACTAGCAATTTGCCACTTTTAAAGTCATATTTCTATAGGCAAAAATTCACCAACTAAATATAATCTAATTAACATACTTCTACAGTCTAAACCAAGAAATTTCCAGAAAAAGAAAATGCTTCAAAGCACAAGATTAAAACCATGAACTACATCAGCATCTTTTGATTTTTTTAATTAAAGAAGCTCTTATGAAAGTTATACGCCTTGGTTTGCTTTTACAGCAGTATTAATGAACTGTGCTAATCTACAATATATAGCTGCTCAATTTCATGTGCTGACTATAACAAATTTGCAAATAATTACACAACTATTTTAAAGGCATTAAAATCCTATTTGTTATATGCACTGTATACCCAGATAATCAGACAAGAAATAGAGACAGAGATCTAGCAACTAAAGAAAAACCTGAGTATTTATCACTGAGCGCTTATTATGTGAAGGAACATGAAAGAGAAATGCCAGAGACAAGAGCCCTGCATTCAAGAAGTTAGAAATTTAGCAGCCCAGAAAGAAGGCGCAAGAAATGGGTATAGTAGGGCTGCCAAGTCTAAGTCATGAAAACAATTCATGAATTCATGAACAATATAAAACAGTAAAATGACTATAAATTTATAAATTCAGAGAAGGGGAAGATAATAGAGGATTTGAAAGAAGTAGGCACTGAACTCAGTCTTAAAGTAGAAAAACATTTGAACAGAAGGGAGAAAGATCAATGCCAATCTCTCCCTCTAGATTCTGGTACCTACTTAAACATCTTCAAAATGAAAAGCTGAAGGAAATGTATGCAAAATTAAAAAGGAAAAGTAATCTGAAAAGGAAACTACCTAGAAAAGGAAAAAAATAAGTGATGTAAACAGGAGGAAAATTACTGACAGTTTAAAATATATATATAAATATATAATGACCTTCAACATTTAACCAACCTTATATATCTTTTTTTTTTTTTTAAGGAATGTCTCTTTTTTTTTTTTACCTTTCTTTATTTTTATGTGGTGCTGAGGATCGAACCCAGTGCCTCAAATGTGCTAGGCAAGCGCTCTACCACTGAACCACAACCCCAGACCCAACCTTATATATCTTGTTTGTCAATAAATATTCATTTTCATTAGCATCGTTCCTTTATTTTAGAAAGAATAAGAAAGTTATTAAAATCCCATTTCTACAATGATAAATTCACAAAACCTCCATTTCCAGAATGATAAATTGACAAAAATAAGTCAATCAAAATCACACTAAGGACAGTAGCTGAGATCTCCTGACTCCTCATCCTGCAATATATATACTGTAATACATCATGCTTTATAATGCTACCATATTAGACATACTAGACTTGCTCTCTTAATCAGCCTTAATTTCTTATGTCAACCAAAAACATTAGGATGCTATAGATATTATATTTTTAAAAGGTATTTATTTTTAAGTAAGAATGCTATAATACACAACAGCCAATAGGCCTCACTTAAGATCACAAACTTTTATGACTGGAAAAACAGCTGTTTAGGGGCTGGGATATAGGTCAGTTGGTACAGTACTTGCCTCACATGCACAAGGCCCTGGGTTCAATCCCCAACACAACAACAATAAAAAAAGGAGCAAAATAGCCTTTTCAGTAAAGTAAAGCACGTTATTGCCCCACTATGCCCTCTAGTCAACAGGACATTCTAATGTTTAGAAGAGAAGACCTTGGTGGTGCCAGGTAGGGTTAAAGTCACAGTTCTAAGGAATTCATACACAGAATTTTCTCATAGTTTTATCTAAATTATTTTCACTATAAGCTGACAGTTTCATAAATAGGAATCAAAAACAAAGTAAAATATTTCATGTATCTAAATGAAATGATGTACACAAGTTATACCATACAGTGTTAATCACAAATTTATTAGCATTCTCAGAAATTATGCTACTTTTTACACCTAAAATAACATTTTCCCTCTTCTAAATTAATAAGATCTTATTAGCTTTCCACATTTATTAATGGTATCCAGGGTAGTGGTATACCCCAAACTAGATTAATACTCATTACAAACTGGAAAACACTCTTTAGTCCAGTGTCAAAGAGCCATACACAGTACCTTACATTCTTACTTCCTTCTGCTTCCTCACAACTAAGGGCAGACAATTCCTATGTTCTTCCATTACATTCCCACCACAAACACCCCTGAACCATAGCCAAGTGCTCCCTCCCATTTCCACAGGAATCCACTAGTGAACTGACTAATCCCATTTACTTACTATAAGGTGTAACTCAGTTTCTCACTGATTCATATTTACATGTTTATGTACATGAGTGGAGTAGAAATAAGTTTTGAATGGAAACACAAGAGAGCCACGAACTTCCCACCCCTAATACAATAATAATAAAAAAATCCCAGCAGCTGGGATTACAGGAAGATGACGAGTTCAACACCAGCCTCAGCAATGGTGAGGCACTAAGCAATTGAGACCCTGTCTCTAAATAAAATAAAAAATAGGTCTGAGGATGTGGCTCAGTGGTGGAGTATCCCTGGTATCCACCCGCCCCCCCCGCAAAAGAAAACAAGAAAAAAAAAGCAATGTATTTGAAGTAGAGGACCAGATTCTTAATCCCAGTCCTGCATTAGTTGAATAATACCAATCTTTAACAATCACTTCAAATTACTATATTTAACCCTCAAAGGCACATGCAGGAAAGTACCTTAGAGTCTTTGATGATAAGTAGGAAAAGTAGTAATAGTAGCAGCAGCAGCAGCAGCAGCAGATGTAGAAGTAGAGGTGGTGGGTTTAGTGGTGGGTGATGGTGGTAGTAATGACTGGTAAACTTTTGTTGGAGGAAGGCTGAAACATGAAGAACTTCCTGTGATTCTGGTAATGACTAAGGGGAGAGGGACACGAATTGTTCCATAAACTAATTTTAAATCATGATTATTTAACCAACTTTCTGTAATACTTCCTTTGTGAGCCAGCAACTGTTCTAAGCACTTCACAATTTAATTTTCCTCATGACATAGGTATCATGCCTCATAGATGAATATCTTATTAAAGTTAAACAGCTAGGTTAAGTGGAGGGGACAGGATTCAAACCCAGATAGTCTGACACCAAAATCCATGCTCTTCATCACTTAAACTAAGCAGTCATGTAGTTCTGGTTGAATAATTATTTCTATTTACTTTTTTTGTTAGGTTATTTTTTTAGTACACATGATCTTGATTATGTCTGTCTAAGATTAACATTCAAAATTATATCATCTGAACTTATCAACCTAAGGATTCCAAGAGCAAACCAAAGTTTCTGATTAGAAACTCTGATCAGAGCTTACCAGTAATATTCAGAAAATCAATAACAAATAGTAACATTCACTGAAGCACTTCATTGACCATTCATTAACAAAATTAAATCAATAAAATCAAATATACTCTTTGGAGATATAGGACAAAACAACCACCACCACCAAAACAAAAACAACAACAATAACAAAAAAGAATAACATTACCAGGCTTATTATTTTTAATTCTCTGAAAATGTATCAGTACAAACACACACACACACACACACACGCTATACAGATAAATTATTAATCTCTTTCAACAATGAAAATATCTAAGACAATTAGATGCCATTAAACTTTAGCAAATTTCAGTGATTAACTGTTTTTAAAAAACTACACAAACTTCCACAGCTTATCAAACCATATTTTTATATACTAAACATAAAATTTTTATTACTGCCACAATGAAGTTTTACCTAATAGGTGGATACACTATTGTTATTAAACAGTCTTCTGCTTAACATCAGCATATTTAATAGACATTAATAGCATCAATTTTATTAATATTTCCCCCTAAGGTACATATATCAGTACTTTCGAAACTTATCAGTATAACTATATTTACAGTAGTATTCTGAAGTACTGGACAAACTGGAGAGACTACTAAAAACTGATTATAATTTTATAAAGTATCTGGGATCAAACCAATTCAAATGTCATAGAACCAAACTAAATCAATAAAATCCAATATTACTCTTTGGGGATATAGGACAAAACAACAACCACCACCCAAAAAACCCAAAACACTACCAGGCTTCTGAAACTCTAATTAGCATTAAGACAATAACCTAATTTGAAAACAGTTCCCAGAAGTATTAATACTAGATGTGACTCTTCTCCATGACAAGAAATTTATGCAAAATAAGCAAGTTTTATTTGCTAATTCAAACACTGTTAAGGTGAAATAAAAGCATATGAAGATAACTGTACTATCTCAATTTTTTACAGCACTAGAAGAAAATCTGATGTTAGTATAACAACTTTAAAGAGCCAGGAGCGATGGCACACACCTGTAATCCCAGCACATTGGGAGGCTGAGACAGGAGAACTGTGAGCTCAAAGCCAGCCTCCCCAACGGCAAGGCGCTAAGCAACTCAACTCTAAATAAAACACAAAATAGGGCTGGGGATGTGGCTCAGTGGTCGAGTACCCCTGACTTCAATCCTCGGTACAAAAAAAAAAAAAAAAAATTAAAGAAAATATGAAAATAAAAAGAAAACTAATGAAACATGTAAAAGTAGAAGGGAAGGGTTCTAATTAATTGAAGATGAAAAGAGAAACAAAAAGGAAAGGAATTCAGGTGCAGAAACATTCTTCCAACTGTTCACTAAAAATCAAACAAAATAATCATAATAAACTGGGCACAGTGCACATGTAATCCAGTGACTCAAGGTGAGGCAGGAAGATGGCAAGTCCAAGGCCTGATAGGGCAACTTAATGAGACCTTGTCTCAAAATAAAAAGCAAGAAGGTCTAGAGATGTAGCTCAATGGTGCTCCACTCCAGGTTCAATCCCCAGTACCAAAATAAACAAACAAACAAAAAGAAAAAAAAGGAAAAAAAAATCCTCATCATAAAATACAAAGTCTCATCTACTATGTTTAAAACATATTGAGTTTATATCACATTTTTCCATGCAAACTCAATGAAGAGTTTTCCTCATTAGAAATTTACAAAAGGTTTTTTGTTGATACAATTTACCATGTTTATTTTCTGCCCTAGGATATGTTTGTACTCAATATCACACTGGAAATGGGATGCTATCTCAATAATGTCCAGTTATTAGCAGAAACATGGCTCCATGCATAATAGAAGAACTTTTATGCTCTATTACATGTCTTTTCAGTGGTATTCTTGTTTAGATGTAATTAAGAACACCTGTATATTTAACAATATAAATCAAAACTTACAAGATACATTGTTCACTGATAAAATGAATCAATTTTTGTCTAGTATGAGAAGTCTTGGTACTTATCACTAAACTCTACCACTAAACAGATTAACTCATATTATGTATACCCTTTACTTTATATCCTAAGGTTAGCTACAGAATGAATACTATTTCCCCATAACTATAATAGCAGAGAAATGTTTCACAAAACTATACTCCCAAAACATTAAGCCAAAAACTGTCTACTATAAAAAAAGGTCTACACTCTTTTTGCTTCCATGTTTTCATTTGGTAATATTAGGTATGACATGATATCCAGTACTTTTAAGGAACAGAAAGTCAAAACATATTAAGAATTAGAAGGTTTTTTTTTGGTACTGGGGATTGAACTCAGGGGTACTCGGCCACTGAGTCACATCTCCAGCCCTATTTTGTGTTTTATTTAGAGACAGGGTCTCACTGAGTTGCTTAGCACCTTAATGTTGCTGAGGCTGGCTTTGAACTCACTCTTCTCCAGTCTCAGCCTCCCAAAGTGCTTGGATTACAGGCGTGCGCCACTGCACCCGGCTAAAAATTACAAGATTTTTACTACCATATATGCACAATTGCAAGCAACTTAAAAAGTGAGGAACTTACTTTCATTAGACTTAGTGAGCCTACTTTGAGGAAGGATTTAAGTTGTAATAATGCATACATTCAACAAAAAAGACATTACATTTTAAGACCCTATCATTTTTTTTAAATGTAGCAGTCCCCCCTTTACCTACAGTTTTGATTTCAGTAAACCATACTCAACTATTGTCCAAAAATATTAAATGGTAAATTCCAGAAATAAACAATTTCAGTTTTAAATTGAACACCTTTCTGAGTAGCCTGATGAAATATCGCATCATCCTGCTCTGGCCCGCCTAGGACATGAATTGTCCTTTTGTCCAGCATATCTATGTTGTATAAGCTATGCAATTCTTAGTCACTTAAGTAGCCATCTCAAATATCAGGTCAGCTGCCATAATATCACAATGCCTGTGTTAAGTAACTCTTTTTTATTTATTTTTTACTTACTTATTTGTGTGTGTTAACTAACTCTTACACAATAGCCTAATACTACAAAATGCCTATGTGATTCACCTCACTTCATCTCATCCTGTAGAAACCATATCATCTCACATCATCACAAAGTTAATACAGTTCAATAAGATATTTTGAGGGAGAGTAATTATGCATTGTAACAATATATTGTATGTTATGTTAATGTGAGCTTACAATTTTTATTACAGTATGTTGTTAAAACTGTTCTATACTAATTAACCTAATTTATAAACTATTCTCTTTTTTTGGTATTGGGGACTGAACTCAGGGGCACTCAACCACTGAGCCACATCCCTAGCCCTATTTTGTGTTTTATGTAGAGACAGGGTCTCACTGAGTTGCTTAGCACCTGGCCATTGCTGACGCTGGCTTTGAACTTGCGATTCTCCTGTGTCAGCCTCCCAAAGTGCTGGGATTACAAGTGTGAGCCACCGCGCCCGGCTTAAACTATTCCTTATCATAGGTATGTATGCAGAAAAAAAGTACATATAAGATTCAGTACTATACAGGTCTTAGAATCCATGGGTAAGTAGGAATTACAGTAAAAGTGTTTTATAATGGAATGTATATGCTCGGTAAACTAGAGTTATTTTACGCCATAATTTATACTATGCTTCATTTAGTCTTACTAAATACTTATTTCCATCCTCTAATTCTACGCTTTAAATTCTCTTACAAACTTTGCATGTTAGCCGGGCACAGTGGTGCATGCCTGTAATCTCAGCAGCTTGGGAGGCTGAGGCAGGAGGATTACAAGTTCAAAGCCAGCCATAGAAGTTTAGTGAAGTCCTAAGCAATTTAGCAAAACCCTGTCTCAAAATAAAAAATAAAAAGGGCCAGGGATGTAGATCAGCAGTAAAACACCCCTGGGTTCACCTCCTAGTACTCCTCTCCCTCCTCCCCAAAAAAACTATAAAAAACTTAACAGTTTTTTTGAGTATACTCTTTTGAGTATACCATTGGTCTGTTTGTCTACCTCAAACCATTACTACTATCTTAGACACGTAGCTCTTCAGTTTTGTTTCATGTCTTGTCGCTGATCTCAAAGGAAATTCTTTCATATTTCACCATTAATAATGATACTTGTGCCAGATTCAGTGGCATATTCCTGTAATCCCAGCTGTTCAGGAGACTGAGCAGGAGGATCACAGGTTCAAGGCCAGCTCTGGCAACTTAGCAAGACCCTATCTCAAAAAAGGGCCAAGGAGATATGTATATATCTCATTGTGGTTTTGAATTGCTTTGGAATGTTAAGCTTCTTTTCAGCTGCATCAGGTTATTATTTTTATTTTCTATTATTTTTGTTGTTACTGAGTTGTAGTTCTTTATGTATTCTAGATACTAACCCATTATGGGATATGTGACTTGCAAATATTTTCTCCCATTGCACAGACTGCCCATTTATTCAGCTAGTAGTTTCTTTTGATGTGCCAAAGTTTTGAATTTCCATGTAATTACATTCTTCTATTTTTAATTTTGTTTCTTGTGGTGGTGGTGTTAGATACAAGACATTATTGCCAAATCCATTTTCAAGATGCTTTCCTCCCATGCTTTTTCAAAGAGCTTTATAATTTTAGTGTTTACCTTAATTCATTTTAATTTTAGTGTGTAGTG
>CM053403.1:43826265-43846180 GCA_028644305.1 Xerus rutilus
TTATTACTATTAAATTTTACAATTAGTTTTTCTGGAGGTCTTTTTAATTTTTTGTATATATATTTTTGATTTTGTTTTGTTTTTGTGATGCTGGGGATCAAATCCAGAGCCTCACACATGCTGGGCAAGCACTCTACTACTGAGCCCCACCCCCAGCCTGGTTTACTGTTCTAATTACTCTTTCAAAGAGTAAATTCTTCTTTTTTTTTTTTTTTGGATCAGGGATTGAACCCAGAGGTGCTGGTAAACTCAAAAGTTTTATTGAAGGGAGGAGTGGTGCTGGCTTTCTCATTTCTACCTCTCAGCCTCAGAAGGAATTGGGGCATTAGAATCTATCCACTCTACTTTTTTCCCTGAGCCATCACTCCCAATCTCCCTACTAGCACTTAACAGGTACATGGAGAGTAACTGCTCCACTACTTTAGCTACAAACCACTTTGTTCTATTACTGCAGCCAGTTTACCAACTATTTCTGCTCTAACTTCTTTGAGCAGGCCAAAGGGTAATTTATTACTATCACAGCAGAAGCTCCCAGTCTACAGCCATCCATAGATGTTTGAAGGAGGACTTCCAGTGTTCCTTTTCACAGACAAAAAAGGACACAGCAACACTTACTAGCAGCCATGCAATGAGGACTGTCTGCAGCATGCAGAACACTAAGATTAAAGATATCTGTTCCCTAATGTATTCACCCCACAAAATCCCAAGGACTACGAATATGATGGTATTTCACTCCTATGGTTAGGTAAACTTTCTGAAAGTTTGCTTGAAGAAAGAAGCATTACCAGGCTTGGGATATAGCTCAGTGGTAGAACATTTACATAATATGAGTTCAATCTGTAGCACCACCAAAAAGGAGAAGAAAAGAGAAAAGAAAGAAAAATAAAGAAGAATTACTAGGTGGGTAATCCTGAACTAAACATATAAACTTCAAATCTGTGTCTAGACATGAGACAGAGAAATCAGAAAAATTGGTGGGTTGAGAGATTTAGAGTGAGAAATACGAAGATGGAAGGGGCCAAGCAGCAAAAAATACAGGTAGCACCTATAAAATGGGGGTGGATCCCAGCTGATAGCCAGCAAGGAAACAGGGACCTAAACACTACACGGGCAAGGAACTGAGTTCTGCCAATAATCTGAATGTAGATTCCAACCCGCCGAAAAACTACAACTACCCCCCTCAAAAAAAAGAAAACAATAAAAAACAGAAAAAAATCCTGTTGCCATCTTGATTTCAGCCAAATAATTCGCTGCACAAGAACCTAGCCACAATATACTCAGACTTTTTATTTGCTCTAATTAGTTATACATGACAGTAGAATGCATTTTGAAACATCATACATAAATGGAGTATAACTTCTCATTCATCTGGTTGTACATGATGCAGAGTTACATAGGTCATGTAATCATATATGCACTTAGGGTAATAATGTCCAATTCATTCTACTATCACTCCTACCCCATGCTCTTTCCCTTCCCTTCACTCTCCTCTGTCTAGTCCAAATTACCTCTATTCTCCACCCAGCTCCCTACCTTACTGTGAATTAGCACCCTTGTATCAGAGAAAATATTCAACCTTTGGTTCTTTGGGATTGGTTTATTTCACTTAGCATAATATTCTCCAGTTCCATCCATTTACCAGTAAATGACATAATTTCATTCCTTTTTAAGGCTGTATACTCAAACTTTTGATATACAGAAATGCTAGTTAATAAATGATTCCTGTTTTAAACCACCAAATTTATGGTAATTTGTTATGCAGGAAAACTATTAAGGAACTCCTTGGAAGGAAAGGCTATATAGGTTGCTGCTGCTGCTGCTGCTGCTTTAGTCTTCATCTTAGCAACAGTAACTCTAAAACAGAAGACCTGAGGCAGAACATTTTCCTTCAAACTAACAAAGGGCCAGGCACGGTGGTGTATGCCTGTAATCCTAGCACTTTGGGAGGCTGAGACAGGAGAACTGCAAGTTCAAAGCCAGACTCAGCAATGGCGAGGCGCTAAGCAACTCAGTGAGACCCTGTCTCTAAATAAAATACAAGATAGGGCTGGGGATGTGGCTCAGTGGTTGAGTACCTGTGAGTTCTATCCACAGTACCACTCTCCCCCCCAAAAAAAACTAAAAAAAGGTCACCATAATGGGGTACATGCTTAAATGTACTGTTTTCACTTTCTTCATATTAATTATTGCCAAGCTATAGGTTTTAATTTGTTGCTTGTTTCAGTCACTGGAATGAAAGCTCCATCAGTACAGGGATATGCTTCTTATTCTCTATAAATATTCAGCACCTTAAAAATGTGGGGTACACAGGCATTCAGTAAATGTTTGCTGAATGAATGAATAGTCAATAACCAAGACACACAGTAAATTGTTTTGTATGAGGTTTCTTAGGATGGCTACCTTTTTAGCCAAATAAATTATATCCAACAAAGTCCATCCTAACAAATAATTTCCCTTTAATACAAACCAGATGGGTGTTTCTCCATACACAGTTGTTTCATGCATGCTTTAACAAATGTCTACAATAATGTTGTTCATTAAAGAATGCTTGCAGCCTGGTGAATATATCAACAACAACAGAATGGTGTATTAACAAACAATAATGAAATCCTAACATCAAACTGATTAAGATGGAGAATTTATTTTAGCTGATACAGCCAATTCAAGTCATCACATAACCACTCATACTCCCCAGAGTTCAACAGTTCTGATATACTTGAAGAAATTTAGATCCATAAGAATCTCCAGATTGGCAAACATACTGCTACAGAGTGAATCACATTTACATCTAGTTTCTTTGTTGTGTTAAACTAAATGTTGCTCAAAATAAGCTTAAATCTCTAATATAATGCAAAAGAAACATATTAAAAATTACCTCCTACTAGGTAAATTAGGTACCAGACTCAGGCACTTTCAAGAGCAGAAAATGGCAAGAGAGATCAAATTATCTTTTAGTACTTTTTCTGCCAGAAACAATTGTTTCTACATGAATTCCCAACTTAAATATAGTACATTCCAAAATGACTGGTTGGTCAGGAAATCATGAATGCCTTTTTGCCCCACAGAATCACTTATGGCAGTTAGGTGAAAGTACTGCACCTTCAAGTACATCAAAGGTTTTGTGGTCTGGCGACTACAATGTGTATTTTATTTATATTTTATCTCATTGTAAAAGGCTGCATGGGTTTAGGCTGTAATCACATGTAGCAAATTGATGATTTCTTTTTTAAGAACTCCAATTCCTAAACAGTGTTTTTTTTTCTTTTTCAGTTGAAAAAAGTTCATCTTAAATTGGGACCACCTAAATTCAGCTTGAAAAATAAAGCACAGAAAGCACATATGTTCTACTTAGACATTCTTTAAAATGAATTTTATAATTTAGAAAACAACAAAGCACTCTTACGGGTAATTCACGGAAAAGGAGAATGATTTTTATCACCATAAAACCTAAGAACTTCCAAAATATGCTCAGAGTTCAGGGACACATTTTTATTTTAAGAGTAAGAAAAGCACAAGTACACTATTAATACACTCATTCCCCAAACACATCCACCAAAAGCAAAAGAACTTCACTCTGTGACCAGTGTGGGTTCATACCTCTGCATATAATTCAGAAACAAAAATTCTGCACAGTAATTATTCTTCAAAGTTATACTCTATGCCCTATGATATGTAATTGAATTTCCTCAAAGTAGGATCTAAAAAGGGTGAAATTCTGCTTTAGAGAAAGTCAATATATAAGATGGCAGCCTAATTCATGCTTATGCCTTTATCCACAAATTTTATCTATTGAATTATTATTGCATTAACTAATCCTGTAAGTCTCAATCATAAGAATGTGAGCAAAAGAATGTTCTAGAGGCTAGCTCAGTGGTACAGCACGTTCTCAGAGTTAAGACTTATATTTCTTCTCACTGACATGAACCTTCTCTACATCTTCATTCCCTTCATTCACTCATTTATGTTCTAGACAAAACTTGCTAACACACCCGGAAACTAATCACTTCCTGTATGTTAATCCAAATATATGAGAATCACAGAACCCACAATCTTTACATGTATATTAATAGACAGGATCACATCTTTTTTTCTTTCTTTCTTTTTAGACAGTGTTTCACTATGTTGCTCTGGCTGGTCTTAAACTTGGGAGCTCAAGTGATCCTCCCACCTCAGCCTCCAAAGTAGCTGGGATTACAGGTGTGTACCACCAAGTCCAGCCAGGATCACATCTTTTTAGATTTACTTTTTGAGACAGGATCTTGTTGAGTTGCTTAAGGCCTCACTAAATAGCTGTGGGTGGCCTAGAAAATGCCGTCCTTCTGCCTCAGCCTCCCAAATCGCTGGGATTATAAGTATATGCCACCACACCCAGAAGGCAGGATTACATCTTGATGTTCAAGTTATCACAATCCTTTCATTGAATTTTCAGTAGCTTCACAGATACCTTTTTGAAACTCCCGTCTAAGACTTCCACAACATCATTGTTTCTGGTTCTCATTTGTGTGACACTCATCGTCTCTGCCATACCTCAGTGTTTCCCCAAGCAAGGCATTTATATACATTTTAGGTGGCATCTATATAATAAACAATCATGTCATAAGAAAGTTTATTCAAGTCCTCAAACCTTCTAATTACAAAGTCTTGGTCTCTTTATTTCATTTTTTTGAATGAGCAGACACAGAGGACCTATCAAGTAACAGTAGGTGAATTTAATAATTGTATTATTGTCATCATTTTAATTTTCCATTGCCAACTATTTAAAGCTAGTGGTTATTAGTTTTCCATTTATGATACCAATAAATAAATTATTATTCTCTTTAAAACTGAACTGTCAGAAACTCTACTCTGACCAAAATTATGACTCTTACTTTCTTTCGTACTGGGGACTGAATCAGGGGCACTTTACCACTGAGTTACATCCCCAATCTTTGTCTCACTAAGTTGCTGAGACTGAGCTTGAACTTGCCATCCTCCTGCCTCAGTTTCCTGAGTTGCTAGGATTACAGGTATGTGCCTCTGTGCCCTATTTCTAAACTGAATTCTTTTTCCACATTTTCTGACTTGATGACCCCAAATTCTCAACTAAACTCCATACTTCAACTTAGAATACCATACCAGCAATATTAACAATACTCCAAAGAAAACTCATTCTTTTCTTCTGAATCACCCCATCCCTACCTCACTGCCAACCTCTCAAAGTCAGACAAATTCTGTGTTATAACCATTCACACAATCTCAAAATCCAGGAATTATCTTTGAGTCATCCCTCTCTATTCACTGAATTCCAACATTTACCAATTCAATCATTCCACAAGCACCTGTTAAATTCCTACAATGTGAATAAAATCATGGTTGTCCCATTCCCACCATACTATATTGAACTCAGGGGCACTCTACCACTGAGCTCCATTCCCAGGTCTTTTTATTTTTAATTTTGAGAAAGGGCTTAAGTCACTGATACTGACCTCAAAATTACCTCATTCTATCTCAGCCTCCCAAGTCACTAGGATTACTAGGTGTGCATCACAGCAATCATGTTTTCTTAGAAAGCAATTAAAAAACTTCACACTTATGAGAAGAAACATGTGGCCTGGTGGATTCTTTCTCCAAAACTAGAAGGGCAGAGTACAGAACATAAGTTAGGACAGACTTGAAAAGGGATGCCCAAAGTAGGGCGCAGTGGCACAAGCCTGTAATCCCAGCACTTTGGGAGGCTGAGACAGTAGAATCACGAGTTCAAAGCCAGCCTCAGCAACGGCGAGGCACTAAGCAACTCAGTGAGACCCTGTCTCTACATAAAACACAAAATAGGGCTGAGGATGTGGCTCAGTGGTCGAGTACCCCTGAGTTCAATCTCCAGTACCCCTCTAAAAAAGGAAAGCCCTAGAATATTAACAGTGGTCATTTTTACATAGCTAAAAATAAGAATAAGCATCATTCTTTTCATATTTTATGTATTTTATACGTTATCTATATTTTTATAACCAGGAAAAAAATTCCAAAAAATGTTCTCATCTAGACTTAATTCTCTATTCCTATTCAAGCATGTTAGTTCAGACCATTTTAGTCTTCCTACCTGACCTCTAAACTGACTTTTGTGAAGATTAGTGCTCAATAATATACACATAGTTGTAAGAATAATATTTCTGAAAAGTCACCTTTCCTAGGTTACTCCTTTCATCAACAATCTTTAATGGTTACCCAAGGTCTATAATCTTAAGAGTTACCTATTTTGCCAGCTTGTTGGGAACTCCTATAATCTAGGGTCAATTTTACCAATATAATAGCATTCCTATGGTATCTAGGATCAAACTATTCAAATAATGGCTCCATCATTTACCAGCTGTGAGACCCTACCAAAGTGACCTCTGGATACCTCAGTTATGCATCTATAAACAGAGGGTTAATAATGGGGCTGGGAATATAGCTCAGTGGTAGAGTACTTGCCTAATGTGGGCAAGGCCCTGAGTTTTATCTCCTATACTACAATAATAATAATAATAAATGAAAGAGGGCTAATAACATCTCATATCATTGTTATGATGATGAAATTTAGGTGTTTAATAAAGGGTCTGGTACATAGGAGGAGCCCAATAAATAATGGTGCTATTATTTCTTTACAACTGTATGCACAACCTCTGCTCAAGGGCAGTTTACCCACTACCACAAGCACACCTGACTTTAAGTGCCTGTCTTGACGCGTCACTTCTGCCTCAGAATAATGTCTGCTAGTCCCCTGCTTCTTCAAACTACACCAGCTCTCAGCCCCACATACGCCAGACTTCACATCTTCTTTCTCATGGGTTTAGTGGCAATTGAATTAACATTCAATTCATCTCAAAACTTGTAGATTCTACAAGATTCTTTGTCTTAGCTTCTATTAGACTACAAGCAATCTGAGGATAGAAACTACCTAATTATTTTTATCCTGAAACATTCAGTTCTTTGTAAAGAATAGATGCTTGATATAAAATAATTGTTTTTGCACATTTAATATTTCCTTTTCAACTAAGCTGCAATCTTCTTGTCAAGGATATCTTATTTTTCTTTGTAATCCTCGAATCTTCAAAATACCTAGTACGGTGCTACTGGCATTCAGAAAAACATCACATTAGCTGATAAATTTCACATAAAAACAGAAGAAATATCAAGTTTCTCCTGTAGAAGTTAATGTGCATAACAAAAAAAAAAAACTTGAATAGCATGTCATAGTAGCACAAACCTATAATCCCAGTGACTCAGAAGGCTGAGGCAGGAGGATTTCAAATTCAAGGCCAGCCTGAGCAACTTAGGAGGATCCTGACTCAAAACTTCAAAAAAAGAAAGAAAGGGAGCTGGAGTTGTGGCTCAGTGGTGGAGCACTTGCCTAGCATGTGTGAGGCACTGGGTTCGAGTCTCAGCACCACATATAAATAAATGAATAAAAGTCTATCAGCGTTTAAAAAATATTAAAAAAAAAAAAAAAGAAAGAAAGAAAAAAGTTGGTGGTGTGGGGGTGGTGCTACAGATGTAGCTCAGTGATAGAGTAACCCTGGGTTCATTCTCTAGTACTAAAGAAAAATCAATAAATAAACAAGGTTTGATGATAAATATTGATGGAATTAGCTTTCTGCCCTATTAGAATGTTAATAGTTATGGCCACCTTACTACTAAGTATATCTACCTTCTGAATACAGCAGGCTTATCAGATCAGGTGACTCCTGTGCTCAAAACCCTCCAATGGCTTTCTATCTCTACCAAGTAAAACAGAAAGTTATTAGCAGGGGTGAGGGTGGGGTCGCGGCAGCACGCACCTGTAATCTCAGCACTTTGGGAGGCTGAGACAGGAGAATCACAAGTTCAAAGCCAGCCTCAGCAACAGCAAGGCGCTAAGCAACTCAGTGAGACCATGTCTCTAAATAAAACACAAAATAGGGCTGGGGATGTAGCTCAGTGGTCGAGTACCCCTGAGTTCAATCCCCGGTACCAAAAAAAAAAAAGAGAGAGAGAGAAAGAAAGTTATTACAATGGCCTAAATTATGATCTCCCTACTCCCAAGATATTTATAGGCCCTTTTTTTTCCTCCTTTTGGTTCCCTGAATACAATAAGAAACAAATTAGTTCAGCGAGCAATTTTGCATTTGCTTTTCTTTCTACAGATGGTTCCAATTTATCAACTTTACGATGGTGCAAAAGCCACATACATTCCATAGAAACCACACTTCAAATTTTGAATTTTGATCTTTTCCTTGGTTATACGGTACGGGCGAGCCATAGCTTCTAGTCAGTCACACCATCACAAGGGTAAACTACTGATGCTATATTGTACACTGTACTGCTAAGCTATGATGTTTGGTAGGTTAAGTATGTTAAATGCATTCTTGATTCATTGGTACTTGTCAATTTAGGATGAGCTTACCGGTCAGCTGAGGAGCATCTACACTTAAAATGCTTTTCTCTCTCAAATATCCACATATCTCATTTCAACATCCACGCCTCACCCAATCTTTCAGGGAACCTCAGTAGAAGGCCTTCTCTTACTATCTGCTATGTTCTGAATGCTGGCATTCCCCTCAAATTTATATGTGAACCTAAGATCCAATGTGATAGTATTAAGAGGTGAGAAGCCAAGGAAAGAAAATAAAAGAGGGAAAGTGATTAAATCATACTAGCTCTACCTTCATGAATGGGATCAGTGCACTTATAACAAGGTTGAAGGAAGCGGCCTTGCCTCTTCTGCTATGTGGGTATGCATCTAGCAGTACAGTGTACAGCAGAGAATGAGACTTCACCAGACACTAAATGTGCTCACACCTTGATCTTGAACTTCCCAGCCTCCAAAACTGTGAATAATGCATTTCTCTTATTTATAAATTATCCAACCTAAGACATTTTGTTACAGTACCTCAAACAGACTAGGAGAATATCCTAGCCTTTTACAGATCTTTCTTCACAGCACCTATTACCGTCTGCAAATTACATATTTATTTGTTATTATCTCTTTCTAACCACCATTCTAACCATGAAAGCAGGAAGTTGTGTTTGTTCATTGCTGTGTCAGTAAAGGGAACAGTACCCAAAAGTCTAAATAAAGGTTTACTATGTGAATAAATGAATCTGGGCTGAATTGACTCTGGAATATTTTATCTTCAATTTTATAAATTGTGCCTGTATTTACAATCTTCATTACATCATTGCTTCCTCATCTCCTTATTCTTATTAAGTTTGAAATAATAATACCTATATCTTACTAGCATTGTTGTAAAGACTAAGAGTGTATGTAAATAACTTTAGAACAGTATCTAGCACACAAATGTGATCTGTTACCTATTATCATTGATTTTATCCACTTAGATCCAATTACATTCATACATACATATAAATGCATGGTTCTTATTTTTCATTTTTTAAACATAATTGTTTTGTAAGCCAAAAATAAAGGCAACTAATATCTTCTCTAACCAAAAAAGTTATGCTATATAAAAGCCACAAACTTTAGTGTTTCCTGATATTTTTCACTAAAAAACTGCACATAAAACTGCAAGTCACAGTATAGTTATACATTATAATTATTACATGTGAATGGTCTGCTTTGTAAATCTGCTCTGAAGCCTATAAAACCTCTACCAAACCAAAACTAGATCGTTATTTTTACTTAAGCAAGACACTTCAAGATCCTAAGAATGAGTACCTTCTTGCCTTACCCTAGTCCTAGTCCTGGATAGAACCAAAAATACTGTTAATCATCCTGTAATATGTAAGACAGACCCCCACCTACAACAAAGAAGTGTCTGGATCGAAATGTCAATAGTACTCAGAGAAGCTCTGGTTCGAAAGGAAAGAACACTGAGTTCAAATTCCAGCTCTATAGCTTATTAGCTAAGCGAGCCTCAGGAAATTATATCATCTCTATAGAACAGTTTCTTCATGGATAAAATGGATATTATGCTTATATTGAAGGAATGTTAGAAGTAAAAACTGAGACAGAAGCCCTAAACACAGATTAGACACTCTAAAAATATTAGTTACTTTTTTTTTTTTTTTGGCCTGGGGTTATTGAAGATTAAGCCCCGGCCTTGCAAATGCTAGGCAAGTGCTCTACCACTGAGCCACATCCCCAGCTCTTTTTATTTTATTTTGAGATAGGGTCTTACTGAGTTGCCAAGCCTGGTCTGGAACTTTTGATACTTCCAACTCACCCTCTGAGTAGCTAAAATTATAGGTGTGCACCACCACTTACTATTATTCAGAGTAAAATCTTCTCTATCAGAGACAGAGCTTTGGCCCTTTCAAAAATAATTTCAAAATATAAATGATTAGCCAGGCACAGTGGTGCACAACTGTAATCCCAGCACTCTGGGAGGCTAAGACAGGAGAATCGCGAGTTCAAAGCCAGCCTCAGCAACAGTGAGGCACTAAGCAACTCGGTGAGACCCTGAGTACATAAAACACAAAATAGGGCTGGGGATGTGGCTCAGTGGTTGAGTACCCCTGAGTTCAACCCCTGGTACCAAAAAAACAGAGAGTAATGCAACTGATTTATTTTCTGTATCTTCTATCAAAGTCTTTGAAGACAGAGTTCTTATTTTATTGCACTTTGTATTCTCAGCTTCTAGCACAAATGGGCAAATAAGCTCTTAAATTTCTACCTGCTACAATACAGCATACACTGCATTGTAAAGAATTACCAAGGAACATAAGAAAACGTATTTTTTTTTTCTTTTTTCTTTTTGGTACTCGAGATTGAACTCAGGGATTCTCAACCACTGAGCCACATCCCCAGCCCTATTTTGTATTTTTATTTAGAGTCAAGGTCTCACTAAGTTGCTTAGCGCCTCGCCATTGCTGAGGCTGGCTTTGAACTTGTAATCCTCCTGTCTCAGCCTCCCAAAGGACTGGGATGACAGGCGTGCCCACCACGCCTGGCAAGAAAATGTATTTCTTATCCTGAAGAAATTTTAAAATATTAAGAGATACCCAAGAACAAATCAAAATATACAGATATATTTAACACAATAGGCACTCAGAAACAAGCTCATGGATTGAGGGGTAAACTTCACATCAACAGCTAAAGTCAAATTAAACACTAATGGATGTAGATCACACAGAATGAAATAGATTTAATGAGCGAAAAAATATATTTTGAATTAACATAATCCTATGTATGTGCAGCTAATATCTCCTAAAGGCAATGAAGCAGTACACTTAAAGAACAAACATCAAAATGACAAGTGCTATCATTTGTCATTTTGGCAATACTTGGCTAAAATTTCTTAATTCAGATGATGGCAGCATGTATTAACAGGTACAAAGACCATTTAAAGCGATTTTTTTTTAAATATTTTTTTTTTAGTTGTTGATGGACCTTTATTTTTTATTTATTTATATGTGGTGCTGAGGATTGAACCCAGTGCCTCACACATGCTAGGCAAGCGCTCTACCACTGAGCCACCACTCCAGCCCCTTAAAGCGATTTTTAAAAGCACATTAGAGTTCAGGGAAGTTTATCAAATTCCTGACTTTCACAATCCATTTTAATTATCTTAAATGGTCTGAAATAGAATAAGACCAAAAGGGCTGATGCTCAAATGACTGAAAACTTTGAAAAGGCTGAGCTCAAGTATAGTATACTCAAAGTGTGTTAGAAGCAACTTTTAAAATGCACAAATGTAACAATTATTTTTAAACCAATAATTTTAGAAAAAGAGTAGTTCCTATCTAAAGCTTATATAAATATAAGACACTAACTTTGCAAATGTCAGCAGAGTTTTAAGAGCCCTTTCTAAAGTAATAGTATCCCTCTGTTTTGCTTGGTATCTTAATTTGCCTTTAGTTTCAAAACTAAGTTTGCCAACACTGTTCCTCTCAAAACCTCAGGAATTCCATTACTAGTTTTAAGCTAAATTAAAGGAAAATAGACGCATTCAACCCATGGCAAAAGCATGCACAAAGTGTTTGTTGATGCTCATAAATAGACTGAGAAATTTAGACCAGTCTGAAGGACAACGGCTGTACAGTCAGCTCTGTTTTGCTCCACCACGGAACTAAATAGAAAGAGAATTATTGCCAGCCCTTCAAGTGAGACCAGCACTGGATACCTTTAAACTAACTGGGATACAACAGACAGAACATTGTCTAATTCAGAATGCTTGTATATGTTTTCACTTCAGGGAAGAATGGTTAGACTACCCTTTAAAAATATCCATATGGTGCCAAGATGTTGCTGTCCTCTTCCTCAAAACAATCTTTAAAATGCCCTCAACCCACTGGCCTCCAAAAAGTACAAACATTTTTCTAAAAGAATAAATTATAAATGCTTAACATACAAATAGTGCTCTTATGCCTAGAAATCTTTTCCATTCCAATTCACCTTTCTCAGATTCTATAAATTTTGCTTATAATTGGAGCCATTTCCACTTTTCAATCCCTATCACCTCCTTAAAGACCTAATTCACCCCAACTCACCAAAATCCCATGTATTACAATTCCCTGGATGAAAATAGTAACATCTTTTCCCATTTCCTGCTCCTTCCCTTAGCCTGTCCCAGCACAGCAACCAATGGAAAAGGAAAAAAAGGTCACATATTTGTTCTATTACCATCTCAAACTCTTTTCTCTGTAGCTCATTCACTTTCTTTCCAGGTATTCCAATCCCCCAGGCTTCCCCTAACTAACCGCTACTCCCTGGCCCCAGGTAATAGAAGTCACAATCAAGGTCCTAGACCTTGGGTATATCCAGTTTCCTACAACAGGACTGCAGTAGGATGAATGCATTTTACCAGTGTTATACAATGTGGTTAGAATATAATGGGTTAAATTTTTATGGCCTGACCTGGCAAGCTAAACACCATTTTTATATGACTTATTGGGAAAATTCCAAGTTCCTTTTCTTGTATTAAACACCCCTCTCTTACCCTGGCCCCAGCCCCTGGCCAAATTCCTTTTAAACATAATTTATTCACATGACAAAGATTACCTATGTAAAAGAGATTTATAATCACTGTGATTGCTAATAACTATAATACCTTTTTGACAAAGTAAACTGGTGAATGGCAATTGTTTGTACAACATGAATGATCAGCACTTGCAACCACATAATTAATAAACAGAAAATAAGTCTAGTTATAAATAGCATATAACTACCTAGTGATCATAGTTTTTGCAAGGAGTACCTTATTAAACTAACATTCTAATTTTAGAAATGAATATGCCAAGAACAACATGGAAATATCAATCCAAATTTTAATATATATCCATGGGCACAAAAATTCTACATCAGAAATTTAAAGTACTGACATATTTGTGCAGGTGTAAAATATGTATGCAGACTCATTAAAGCATTATCTTAAAAATCAAAAACAAGAGCTGGGCACAGTGACACAGGCCTGTAATCTCAGCAGTTTGGGAGGCTGAGAGAGGAGGATCATGACTTCAAAGCCAGCCTTAGCAACCAGCAACGGTGAGGCACTAAACAACTAAGTGAGACCTTGTCTCTAAATTAAAACACACACACACACACACACACACACACACACACACACACAAAATAGAGCTGGGGATGTGGCACAGTGGTCGAGTACCCCTGAGTTCAATCACTGGTACCAAAAGAAAAAAATCAAAGACAAGATTAATGTCTATCAAAGAAGGGAATTTATACCACGTTCTACACAATGGCTACTATGCAGCCATTAAAAACAATGAATATGATTGTAAATATAGGACGAAAACTTGCTATGAACAGCACTTGCCTCAGGAAGGGACTCAAGGCAAGGAAATAGAGAAATTAAAAAGAAAATAGAAAGAAAAAGAGAATTATTTTCACAATAAACCCTTTTGTATCCTTAAATTTTATATCATGTTCATGTATTATTCTTTGGTTAAAAAGGAGTAATTTTTAAAATTGCTAATAAAATGTAGGCCACTATCTTGGATCTGATGCATACTATTTCTACTCCTTCATGTGTAGACAATGTTAATTAGGACTGAAAACTAGGCTACCAGAGGTTATCATTAATAGAGGGAGGATTTCTTTACTCTTTTTTTTTTTTGGTACCAGAGACTGAACTCAGGGGCACTCAACAGCCACATCCCCAATCCTATTTTGTGTTTTATGTAGAGACACGGGCTCACTGAGTTGCTTAGTACCTTGCCATTGCTGACGCTGGCTTTGAACTCGTGACTCTGTCTCAGCCTCCCAAAGTGCTGGGATTACAGGTGTGCACCACCATCCCAGGCTTCCTTTACTCTTTAGTGAGAAGTACAACTGTGGCAATTTTGTATCCATCTAGACAAAATATAAGAGATATTACCCAAAGCAACTTTTTTTACCAAAATACAACTGGGTGCAATGTAATTTTTGTCAGCACTCTACAAACCATGCTTCCCCAAAAAAGAAAAATCATGTGCTTGAAATTTCTGTTTATGGTCTAGATCTCAAACGGCTATATGCACCAGAAATATTCTGCAAAGAACCTACGTGCCAAGATTATTTGAATCCTAAAGCAGTTAAAAAATAAGGGGAAGGACAAAAACTTGGGTAATGAAGTTCAAATGTCAAAACCCCTAAACATTTTTCCTGGTGGTTACTGAATCCAGGACCTTGTACATGCTAGGCACATGCTTTACTACTGATATATAGTTATAATATAGATAGATAGATAGATAGATAGATAGATAGATAGATAGATAGAGATATATATCAATCTATATATATATCAGTGTATATATACACATATACAAAGGATATTATATATGAACTAAGGATATGTATAGCCTTAGTTTTAAGCCCCAAACTTATTAAGATATTTTTCTAGCAGACTTTTTATCTCTTAAATTCTAAATAATATTGAACACAGTTATCCTTCAGTAATTAAAAGCCATGAAATTTAAAAAAACAATTCAAACACTTTTTCATGCTAATTTTTGTTTTGTTTTTAGCAAGAGTTTATTAGGGGATAAGGCAAAGGGAAAAGGGGACATTCTCAAGGGAGAGAGTAGGTCCTCTCAGAAAGATCTCATACAAGTTTCTTTAATTTAGTTATTTAATATGATTTTAGTTTTGCTACCAAAGAGAACAATTAATTTGACAGCAGTTAATACTACTCTGGTCCCCTCTTTCTCTGATTCAAAATTTTATTACAAAGCTGGGCACTGTAGAACACACCAGTAATCTCATCAATTCCACAGGTTAAAGGAAGATTCCAAGTTTCAGGCCAGCCTCAGCAATCTAATGAAACCCTGTCTCAAAATAAAAAATTTAGGGGCTGAGGATATAGCTCAGTTGGTAGAGTGCTTGCCTTGCATGCACTAGGTCCTGCGTTCAATCCCCAGCTCCACAAATAATTAATTAAAGGACTAGGGATGTAGCTCAGCAGTAAAGCACCATCAGGTTCAAACCCCATACCCCTGCACCCCAAAGAAAAGTTTATTAGAATTTTACTGTTAAATTACAGCATTACAAAACAAATTCTTTTTTAAAAAACTTCTTTAGTTGTATATGGACTCAGTGCCTTTGTTTTTATATGGTGCTAGGATCGAAGCCAGTGCCTGACACATGCTAGGCAAGTGCTCTACCACTGGGCTACAACTCCAGCTGCACAAAACAAATTACTGAAGTGGAGGAGGGGAATACATAATGGTGACATTTAGGAAGAGACACATCCATAAGACTGTAGGACTGTACATCACTATGTAAATTTTACAAACTTTCTGACCTGTTTTGTACAAAATAAACTACATAGCCCAAATGTTTGTTGCTAAAACCAATCAGTCTTACAGGTCTAGAATACACCTCAGTAAATGAAAGATATTAACTGGCATATAAAAAGATTCAGTACCTTCCTTTGCCAGATTCAAGCACTTGGACCAATACAAAATATTTTTTTAAATATATTTTTTAGTTGTTGATGGACCTTTATTTTTTTCATTTATTTATATGTGGTGCTGAGAATCGAACCCAGTACCTCACGCCTGCTAGGCAAGCGCTCTACACTGAGCCACAACCCCAGCCCCCAATACAAAATATTAAAAGCTTATACGCTTATGATTGAAAAGTACACTTAAGAAAGTAGGAGGGGAGCTGGGCACAGTGGCATGCGCCTGTAATCCCAGCACTTGGGAGACTGAGACAGGAGAATCTCAAGTTCAAAGCCAACCTCAGCAATTGCGAGGTGCTAAGCAACTCAGTGAGATCCTGTCTCTACATAAAATACGAAATAGGGCTGGGGATGTGACTCAGTGGTCGAGTACCCCTGAATTCAATTCCTAGTACCAAAAAAAACCAAAAACAAAAACAGAAGAAGAAAGTTGTAGGGGGAACCTGGTGTGGTGGCACAAACCTATAATTCCAGCAACTAGGGAGGCTGAGACAAAAAGATCACAAGTTCAAGGCCAGCCTCAGCCAACTTACTGAGGCCCTAAGAATCCTAGGAAGACCATCTCAAAGTAAAAAATAAAAAGGGCTGGGAATGTAGCTCAGTGGTTAAGCACTCCTGGGTTTAATCTCAAATTTCAAAATAAAAAGTAGGAGGGGCCAGCTGTAGGGGGGGCAGCTCCCTGTAATTTCAGGAGGAAAAAGCAGGAGTTATCAAATTTGAGACCAGCCTTGACCAACCTAGTAAAACTCTGTCTCAAAATAATAAAAACAACAACAGCAACAAAGGTCAAGGTCTGGGGGGATAGCTCTGTGGTCGAATGCCCCTGGGTTCAATCCCCAGTACCGAGAAAAAGAAAAGGGAAAATAAAAAAGGAAAGAAAGCAGAAGGTGTAGAGCACTTGCCTAGCATTCTAGGCAGAGAGCAAAAGGTAAAAGGTACCACAGAATTAATGTGTGGAGTTTATATAGCTGATTTACAAAGAAAAATAAAATAGACAAGTCTCTTTCTTTGTTTTTGTTTGTTTGTTTTGGTACTGGGGACTGAATTTAGGGGCACTCGACCACTGAGCCACATCCCCACGCCTACTGAGCTGCTTAGCTGTTGCTGAGGCTGGCTTTGAGGTCGTAATCCTCCTGTCTCAGCCTCCCAAGCTGCTGGGATTACAGGCATCATCACACCGGGCCTTAGATTTCCTTTTCTGAATTAGAGTTCAAATTCAATGTAGAGTCAGGCATGGTGGCATTTGCCTGTAATCCAAGCTACCCAGGAGTCTGAAGCAGGACGATCAAACATTCAATGCCAGCCTAGGCAATCTGGCAAAAACTCATCTCAAAATAAAAAATAAAAAGGAGCCAGGCACGGTGGCGCATGCCTGTAATCTCAGCGGCTGGGGAGGCTGAGGCAGAAGAATTAGAGTTCAAAGCCAGGCTCAGTAACTTAGCGAGGCCCTAAACAACTCGAAGAGACCGTCTTTATATAAAACATAAAAAAGGCTGGGGATGTTGCTCAGTGCTTAAGTGTCCCTGGGTTCAATCCATGGAACCAACAGTAATAATAATAATAAAAATAATAAAAAAGGGCTGGGGATGTAGCTCAGTGATAAAGCACCCCTAGGTTACCAAAAAATAAAGGGTGGGGGTGGTAGAGGGGAAATCTAGGGATATGACCTAGTGGTAGAGCACTTTCCTAGCATGGGTGAAAAGCCCTGGGATCGATTCCCAATACCATGAAACAAAAAACCCAAAACAACAACAATAAAAAAACAGCCAGGTGTGGTGGTGCATGCCTGTAATCCCAGCACTTTGGGAGGCTGAGACAGGAGAATTGCAAGTTCAAAGCCAGCCTCAGCATGGGCGAGGTGCTAAGAAACTCAATGAGACCCTGTCTCTACATAAAACACAAAATAGGGCTGGGGATGTGGATCAGTGGTCGAGTGCCCCTGAGTTCAACCCCCGGTACCAAAAACAAAGTGGTGTGTAAAACCAATTATATCATAATGCTCAAAAGTTCCACTTGCAGTTATAGCCCTCAGTAGTAACAATAGAAAACCTATTTTGTGAAAAACTTTTTTGGATTCCAACATCTGAAAATTAATGAAAACAAAATAATTTACAGTTTCTATAAATGTTTTAGAAAAGTGAAATGCAAAAGTAGGGCTAGTGATATAGCTCAGTGGTGTAGCACTTGCCAACATGCAGAAGACTCTGGGTTCAATCCTTAGCACTGAAAGTTTAAAAAAAAAAAAAGCAAACTAAAAATACTAGGG
Source organism: Xerus rutilus (assembly GCA_028644305.1). Classification (NCBI taxonomy): domain Eukaryota; kingdom Metazoa; phylum Chordata; class Mammalia; order Rodentia; family Sciuridae; genus Xerus; species Xerus rutilus. The sequence goes on from CM053403.1 coordinate 43,844,386, forward strand.
CCGGGTCTGGTGCACATGCCTGTAATCCTAGCACTTTGGGAGGCTGAGACAGGAGAATTGTGATTTCAAAGCTAGCCTCAGCAATGGGGAGGCACTGAGCAACTCACTGAGATCCTGTCTCTAAATAAAATACAAAATAGGGCTGGGATGCGGCTCAGTGGTCGAGTACCCCCGAGTTCTATCCTTAGTACCAAAAAAGAAAAAATACACATTAGGCTCTAAATAAAAACAAAATATTTCATCAGAAAAAAAGGTATTTCTATCTATATATATTACTTTTCTTTAAATCCTGGTAATTCAACTGATGCTTAATGAAATAAAAAAATGAATACAGATGGACATGGATAAAAAAACTGATCAGATTCCAAATGAACAAAAGAAATTTAAGGAAATTTAACAGAATGAACAGCAATATTTATGTCTATGTCCTCCACTCCATTTCTCCCCTTTATATTCTTTTATTTCATAAACCCCATCTATATGTAACACTACAAGGTCTTAGCAACAGCTCCCACATACATATTGCCAATATAATATTTTTAAAATGATTATAAGCTAATTTGCACTCTGAAAAGGACCTTCACTTTTTACCTAGCACAGAAGAAACAAAAGGAAAACTAGGACCCAAGATATGGGCCAACTGTAAGAAAGCTACCACAAATGTGACCTGAGGACCACTTGAAAGCACTTAATGACTAGGTAAATCAAATGATCTGAAAGGCATTCAAAACCTACATAGTAGATAAGAAGACATGCTGTGTTTGAACCTCTATAGATCTAGGTACAAATCCTGATGCACCATCACTTATTTTAACTACTTGAATTTGAGGTTACTTAGCTCTTTGATACTTGTTTTCTCAACTATAAAATGGAAACAAATTATTTCAAAAGACTTCTATTTTATCAATTTACAGAAGTTTTCCAATCTCTCCACAAATCAGTCACTGATGCACACCAGAAGCTGACCACTTGCACCTGGCAGAGCGTACTAAGTGGACTATTTTGTCACTATGTCCTGACAATTCTGCTCTCACCAAATGAGCTGGATGCTTGATAAGAGCCAGCTGTTTGTTCCCAAACCATTTCATGCCAACTGTACTTATTATTGTAATTATGTAATTTAAGATTATGTAAACTGATGAATTATGAGTGGAAAGAGGTTGTTTCTGTAAAAAGTTCAAAAAGATTCAAAGGCTAGGCGGTTCCAAGATGGCGACCTAGACGGACGCCATGGTCAGTCTCACCAGAACCAGAGATTGAAGTTGTGGAAATTCCATCTCCCCGCCAGCTTCTGGACATCATCCTACAGCTACCCCTGCAGGAATTTCACTTGCGTGTGTACGCAGGGCCACCAGGCAGCAGCGACTGCCACAAGCACTGTGACTTCAGCAGCAAACGGCAGGGGAGCTCCGCTGCCAGCGGCTCCACTGTGGGCGGCTCAGAGCCCCAGCCGAGGGCTCTCCCCGGGCAGGGCCTGCTTCTACACGAGGGGGCGTGGGGCAGCACCTAGAAACAAACTGAACTCAACACAGCACACCGTGATTCCACGTTTCCACCAGAGGCCCAGCCCAGAGCTACACCCTGCTGTGAAACCCACACCCAGGACACCAGCGGAGAAAGTCCAGCAAGCAACGAACAACACCACCTACTGGAGGTGAAAGGAACCATACCTGTTTATTTACACTGAGACTTTTTTTTTACTTTTTTTATTCTTATTTTGTATTTTATCCTTTATCTTTTTCTCCTAATATTTCTATTGTTTAATCTTTTTGTTTTATTCCTCTGCTCCTTTCTT
>CM053403.1:43846680-43876629 GCA_028644305.1 Xerus rutilus
ATTTGCAGGCAAATGGATGGAATTGGAGAACATTATGCTAAGTGAAGTAAGCCAATCCCCAAAAACCAAATGCCAAATGTTCTCTCTAATTAGTGGATGATGATACATAAGGGGGGTGGGAATGGGGAACATAGGAGAAATGGAGGAACTCTAGATGCGGCAGGGGGGAAGTGGGGGAGGGAAAGGGGAATGGGTATAGTAAAGATGGTTGATTGAGATCGTCATCACTACCCTTGGTGCATATATGAAGACACAAATGGTGTGACTCTATCTGGTTTGCAACCAGGGAAATGGAAAAATTGAGCTCTATATATGTACTATGACTTGAAATGCATTTAAATAAATTATTTTTAAAAAAAGATTCAAAGGCTAATTATTTTTTTAATTATTATGAAATTTAGTTTATGAAAATAGAATTTTATAAGAATAAAGAGAAAGCATAAAACTGCAGAAGAGGCAGGCGCAGTGCTGTGCACCTATAGTCCCAGCCCCAGAGGGGGTAAGGGTTGAGACAGGAGCATCACTTGAGCCCAGGAGTTGGGCCAGCCTGGGCATTGTAACAAGATCCCATCTCAAAACAAATGAATGAACAAAAAGAAAACAAAAACAAATATAAAAGGTAGAAGGATTTTATATATTACATTAAAAGTTTCTTCATGTTCTCTATCTTCTCCAAGAAAAAAAGACACTATTAGGATACTCAATAGTAATGCCAAACTGAGTATCAATTACACTAGAAATCTAGAAATTTCATCAAATAAACTGTCCGCAAAGAAAAACCTTGACCCTATGGAGTGGGGATGATGAAAATACATATTCAAGTTAAATTTAAAAGCATGTATCGTTGACTCCCTGGTAAATTTTTTCAATTACCTACTCAATGTATCACATGAGATCTTATGTGCAGCACCTTGAAAATTTACAGGATTTCTGTGAAGACTAAATGAAATAATGTACTTACAAATAGCACTTAGTAAATATTTAATCTAAAACTTGTTTTAGGGCTGGGCGTATACCTCAGGATAGAACACTTGCCAAGCATATCCAAGGCCCTGGGTTCACTACCCATTACTGAAGAAAAACAAAAACAAACTTAAAAGCAGAAGAGAGGTGGTGCACTTCTATAATCCCAGACCTCACCCACCTGTAATCCCAGCAGGGGAGGATCTAGAGTTCAAAGCCAGCCTCAGCAATGGCGAGGTGCTAAGCAACTCAGCAAGACCTTGTCTCCAGATACAAAACAAAAAAGGGATGGAGAAGCGGCTCAGTGGTTAAATGCCCTAGGTCCAATCTCCGTTACCAAAACAAAAACAAAAACTTAAAAGATTTTGCTAACCCATGGAAAAAATAAATTACTTCATTATTTCTTATGTTGATTATACATTGAAATAGCATTTTGTGTATAAACAAAATAAAACTATAAAATTTATTTGAAAAAAAAATTGTTGTCTTATTAACTCTATGGTCTACTACTTGGAGAAAATAGTACTTTTTGTGTCCAGAAAGATATCAAAAGGTAAAAGCACACAAAATCCTTGCTATTTTGTATTTTTTAATTCATGTACATTACACACATATATTTCATCTATTATTAGCCATATAAAGTCTGTGGTAACCATCAAAAAAGTGAACTCTGAAACAACTGAGGGCTCCAGGAGACTGGAGTATCCCTGGGATAACTATAAAGATAAGATTACAGTAATGCATTAACATGGCAGTGTGATCAGACACTTGAAGCTGACAAAAACTTAAGAAAAATGAAAGAGGTGCTGGCATGGTACCAATGGATGGAGTAGCAACTCTGAACACAAAACAGGGGAAAAGGTCAAGGAGATTCAGACTGTAGAGAATAAAAAGGAGATAACAGCTATCTAAAGACAGAAACTGGAAATCAGTTTGTAGGTAACAAACCTATAAAGAAAAAGATCTGATAATTCAACCTCTAGCTCAGAACAGCTGAACACTGGTATAGATATTAAAATGCTTCTCCAAATTACTTAAAAGCAGTATCACATTTTTAAAAGTTCATGTTATTATAAACTCTTAAAAGGAATATTACATCTTAAAAAGTTCATATCATTAGGAACATTTTTGTTCTTCATGAAAAAACTATTAATGTACACTAAAATTAGAACAAAGAAGTACCAGCTTGGTGTGATGGCACACACCCAGGGACTCATGAGGCTGAGGCGGGAGGATTGCGAGTTCAAAGCCAGCCTCAGCAAAAGCAAGGTACTAAGAACTCAGTGACACCTGGTCTCTAAGTAAAACACAAAATAGGGCTGGGGATGTGGCTCGGTGGTCAAGTGCCACTGAGTTCAATCCCCAGTACCAAAAAAAAAGAACAAAGTACCTTTCTTCACCTACTAAGTTGAAGAGGGGGAGAATGACAAGAATATCTAATCTAACAAGGATATAAGGAAATAGTACTAGTAATACCATTCATCTGAGAAGCAATTTAACCAAATGTTTCAAAAACAAACAAATAAACAAAAAACCCCTCATATCCTTTGACTCAAAAACCATACACCTGGGAACCTGCCCTAAGAAATAATTAAAAACATGAAGAAATCTATATGCTCAAAGGTGTCTTCTCAACCAGGAACAGTAGTGCACGCCTGTAATCCCAGTACTTTGGGAGGCTGAGACAAGATAATCACCAAGTTTAAAGCCAGCCTCAGCAAGGCAGGGCACTAAGCAACTCAGTGAGACCCTGTCTCTACATGAAACACAAAATAGGGCTGGGGATGTGGCTCAGTGGTCAAGTACCCCTGAGTTCAATCCCTGGTACCAAATAAATAAATAAAATAAAAAAATAAAAAAGGTTAGAGATACAGCTCAGTGGTAAAGCGCCCCCAATTCCTCAGTACCAAAAATAAAAATAAAAAATTTTTAAAAATAAAAATAAAATACATGCACTAGCACTAGCACATATGATATATAAATATAACTTCTTTTGAGACAGTGGGAGAAATAAGAATGTAAAATAAGCTATGTAACAAGCACTTCCAAGGTATTACTATCAATTATTTGCAAAACCCCAAAGAAGGCAAATGGCATTCTTTAGGTTAAACATAATTTACTTAAGTCAGGCTTTCCCTTTTCCCTTTCCCTAAAAGGCTTCCATTTAAATGAATATTAGTAAATTTTCAGAACATCCTTAAATGAGTAGTCTTAAACCTCAAAGTCTATACTTACATAATTCATTAAGTAAGAACCTCGGGACTTTCTTCCTTGACAAAAAAATTCTACCAATATAAGATGTTTTAAATTTATTCAATTTAAATATGCAAATGACTACTATAGACAATATAATAGGTATTACCTCTGGATGGTGGTGTTCCACTGACTGACGGTAGCAATCAATCACCTACACACACACCTCTCTCTCTCTTTTTTTTTTTTTTTTTGGTACCGAGGATTGAACTCAGGGGCACTCGACCACTGATCCACATCCCCAGCCCTATTTTGTGTTTTATGTAGAGACAGGGTCTCACTGAGTTGCTTAGCACCTCACCATTGCTGAGGCTGGCTTTGAACTCGTGATTCTCCAGTCTCGGCCTCCCAAAATTCTGGGATTATAGGCGTGCGCCATTGTGCCTGGTTTCTCTCTCTCTTTGATTTTTACTGGTATTGTGGATTGAACCTAGGTGTGCTCTAACACTGAAGCTACTTTTCAGCCTTTTTTTAATTATTATTTTTTATTTTGAGATGAGGCCTTACTAAATTGCCAGTCTGACCTCAAATTTGCAACCCCTCCTGCTTCAGCCTCCTGAAGCTGGGATTACAGGCATGTGCCACACACCTGGCCATATGTGTGTGTGTGTGTGTTTTTTTTCCTGTTTTTGTTTTTTTTTTAATTTTCTTTAGTTGTAGGTGGACAGAATATCTTTATTTTATTTTTATGTAGTGCTGAGGATCGAACCCAGTGCCTCACGCATGCTAGGCGAGCACGCTACCACTGCGCCATAACCCCAGCCCCCCATATGTGTGTTTTAATTCACTCTTTTAACCTCAATGCCTAGCCTGGTTTTGGGGGTTTGTTTTGCTTTGTTTTGCTTTTTAATTTAGACACAGGATCTCGCTAAATTGCTTAGGGCCTAAGTCTGCTGAGACTGCCTTTGAATTCGCAATACCTAGATAGGTCCAATAACTACTTACTACATCAATCAGCCAATGGATGCAAATGTTTTGGTTTTGTTTTTTATAATATTGAAAATTTGATCCAGAGCCTCAAATATGCTAGTCAAATGCTCACCACAGAGATACATCCCCAGCCCTTTTTATTTTAAGACAGCATCTTGCTAAATTGCTCAGCCTGGCCTGGAACTTGAGATCTTCCTGCCTCAGTCTCCCAACTAGTTCAGATTACAGGTATGTGCTTACACACTTGGCAGAATTCATGTTCTGACAAAAGTGCAATGCCCAAGTCCCTTCAGCTTCAACTGGAAGTTAGAGGTAAGAGGAAAAAGGATTGGATAAGGTCCAATTTCTACCAATTCACCAGGTCAAAGGATTACATTAGCCAACACTATACCCTTGTATCAATACAAAAGTTGACCTTAGAAAAAACCTCAAGTCATCTCCTTTGATTTGCCAAATCTTAAAGACTTACTTAATAACTAGAGAAAGAACTGAACTAGTATCTGAAACTCTGCCTCACTAATCTTTACCCACATGACGCCTTCAGATTTTCTTCGCCATGTGCAAACCTACCAACCTTTTAATATGAAAAATATTAATTATATAAAACACTAGAAACCTCTTCCATATGAGTCTTAAGTTTTAAGAATTATAGAGAATTACATAAACATATACATAATATTGTCTATACTCATATATGAAAATTATATAAAAAGACAACTGCACTAGAATTACTACCTTATAATTAATGTATTTCAGATAGCAACTCATGTTTATAAGTTATTTATTCATTCAACAGTACAATAATGTAACAGTGAAAAAGACAAAGACCATACCCTGAGTGTACAATCTAGTAATTTAAAAGGCAACTGCAGCTAATAAAAAGCATCTTAAAACAGCAGGGTTTGAATTCCAATACTATCTCTTATTAGCTACATTTCTAACTCATAGTTTCCAGAACTATAAACTACTACTGTCATGAAGATTCAATTAAAATCACAACATAAAAAAATACTTGGCAGGGCTGGGATTGTAGCTCAGTGATAGAGCGCTTGCCTCACATGCGTGAGGCACTGGGTTCAATCCTCAGCACCACATAAAAATAAATAAAGATATGGTGTCCATCTACAACTAAAAAAAAATTTTAAAAAAATACTTGGCAAACTAAAAAGCACTATACAAATTAGGTATGTTATTATTGCACATAGTTTTTCATTAAGAAAAAAACACCACGAGGGCCGGGCGCAGTGGCTCTCGCCTGTAATCCCAGCGCTTTGGGAGGCTGAGACAGGAGAATTGCAAGTTCAAAGCCAGCCTCAGCAATGGGAGGCGCTAAGCAACTCAGTGAGACCCTGTCTCTACATAAAACACAAAATAGGGCTGGGGATGTGGCTCAGTGGTTGAATACCCCTGAGTTCAATCCCTGGTACCAAAATAAATAAATTAATTAAATTGAATTAAATTAAAAAACAACAACAACAACATGAGGATACCTCCATGCACATTGATTATTAGTTGCCAAGGGGAAAACTAACTAGAGGCACTAAACCAGATAATACTTTAACCAAAATTAAAATCACTAGAGGGGCAAAGGGACATTTTATGTCTTCAGATGTGATATTCTAACAGGGAAACATCACTTCTGTAGTTATTCAGACTTATGTTAAATAACTTGAATCGAATCACTAGGCCAATCAAATCAAGCCAGACAAACCCAAATTTTTAAACTTTGTATAAAATAACTGACCTACATTCTTCAATTACAAGAAAGACAAAGAACACTTTCAAATTAAAAAAAAACTAAAACACATTATCAAATTTGACAAAACTGAAATGTAAAGTATAGATTAAAGAAGTTAACATTAAATTTCTGGAATTTGATAATGGTACTATGATTACCTAAGAGAATGAACATCCTTATGGTTAGGAAATATACCAGGTAAAAAGGCATATAATTTTTACAAAGCATGTAATTCTTTAATGGTTTGCCAAAAAATAACATGTATGCCCTAGGGCAAATTGGTGAATATGGACAAATGGTATACAAGGTCTCTTGTATTATTCTTGCAAGTAAGTTTGATAAGTTTTGAAATTATTTCAAAATAAAAACTTTAGAAGAACAGGGTACTATTCCCAGAGATTTATGTATAAGCTCTAAACTATAGAATTTTACAGTACTACTAAAAATCACTACACAAAATATAAAGTTCCAAGGTATTTCACAGTTAAAATTACAAGACAAGGGATTGGAGATGTAGCTCAGTGGTACAGCACTTACCTACCATGTTTGATCCGCTGTGTTAGACCCCCAACACCACAAAAAAAAAAGAAAGAAAGAAAGCATGGCAACACCATGGCCAACACCAGCAAAAAACAAACAACAACAACAAAAAAACAGCAAAATCATACCTTTAGTTGGGCACAGTGGCACACGCCTGAAATCCCAGCAGCTTGGGAGGCTAAGGCAGGAGGATCTCAAGTTTGAGGCCAGCCTCAGCAATTTAGGAAGGCCCTAAGCAACTTAGCAAGACCTTGTCTCAAAATAAAAATAAAAAGGCCTGGAGATGTGGCTCAGTAGTTAAGTGCCCCTGGGTTCAATCCCTGGTACCAAAAATCAAGGAAGACAAAGAAACACCTACAAAGGCTTCAGATGTTGGAATTCTCAGACACAAAATAAAATATGTTTAATAGGCTTTAAAGAAATATTCAGCTGGGCGTGGTGGCACATGCCTGGAATACCAACAGCTCAGGAAGCTGAGGCAGGAGGATTGCAGGTTTGAAGCCAGCCTCAGGAACTTAGAGAGGCCGTAAGCAACCTTAGTGAGACTCTGTCTCAAAATAAAATTTTAAAAAAAGGGTTGGGGACATGGCTCAGTGGGTAAGCACCTCTGGGTTCAATCTCTGGTAGCAAAATAAAATAAAGAAAATTTCAAAATATGATCAAAACAGGAATAAGTATATTCCTGTTTAAAGCAGAGGTGTGGGGGCTCACTGAGGTAGCTCAGTGGTACAGTACCTGCTTAGCATGTACAAGGCCCAGGGTTCCATCTCCAGCAGCAAAAAAAACAAAAACAAAACAACAAAAGACAAAGCAGCTTTTAAGGAGAAACTGAATAAAACTTATAGAAATAAAAAATATAAAGTATATGAAATTTTTAAAAAACCAACGAACATGCTATAACATAAATGGATCCAGAAGACACTGTTAAGTGAATTAAGCCAGATACAAAAGGACAAATATTGTATGAGTCCACTTACATGAATCTGAACAGTCAAACTGATAGAGACAGAAAGTAAAACAGTGGTTGCCAAGGGCTGGGGTAGGGGGAAATGGAGTATTTTCTAATTAATACAGATTTCAGTTGATGATGATGAAAAGTTCTAGAAATGACCTAGTAGTGATTATACAATGGTGAATGTATTTTGTGACACTAAACTGTACACTTCAAAACAGCTGAAATGGCAAATTCTATGAGATATATATATATATATATTTACCACAATAAAAAAGTAGATACTATAGTAAAAATCAAGGTAAAAAAAATTAATTCAATACACTAGTTGAACACAAGTGAAGAGGACTAGCTAACTTCAAGAAAAGACACTAATTATCCTGAATACAACTTAGAAGAGTAAAGACATTGAAAATAAGAAAGGTCAAGAAGCATGTAGTGTAGAATAAGAACAACATACCAGAAATACAAGTTCTAAAACGAAAAGATTCTATAACTAGCCATAAAGAAACAACAGTTACCTATTAAGGAATGACAATTAGAGGTTGTGGGTTTTCCGACAGCAATAAAAGCCAGAAGAGAATGGAATAAGATCTATAATGAGCAAAGAAAAAAGTAACTGCTCATCCAGAGTACACATTCAGACAAACCATCTTCAGAATGAGATTAAGATAAAGATACTTTCCAGCTAATAATAAGTTCTCCAAGAGATTCTCACTAGAAAAAAAAATTGAAAAAAATCTTTCAAGCAAAAAGAAAACAAACCTAGATCCCAGAAAGGAGGAGTAAAGATCAAAGACATTTGCAAATATACAGACGAATCAAAGAAACAATTTATTGGAGATTGAGGAGAACTAAAATAAAAGAAAACTGTTCTTCCAATAGTAAAAGATCCACCCACATCCAGTCACCTTTGTGACCAATGGCAACCAAGGAATTTGCAAGACAGCTGGTCAGACTGAGAGGTGTACTCCCTGGCCATCATTCAGACTGAAGCTAAATGGAACTCTTGACCTTTGCCTCATTAATACTAGGCTCACTGAAACTAAGCCAACAGACCAGACAAAGTACACACAAAACCCCCTGCCTCCAACAACACTGACACAGGACTCTGGACATTCTCAAGTGTTGGTGTACAGTGAAAAACATATTCCTGAAAAACAAAAGGAATATATTAATTCTCAAAAAGGAAATAGGCAATTCCATGGTAACTCAGTATAAAAATAATAAACTTATCTTTAAAAAGTTATATCTCTAAGCCTCATTTTGCAAACTATTAGTCTTTTACACATTAATACACAAATTCCTCCTAAATATCTAAATAGAAAACAATCAAAATTCTATAAATTTATAGTTCTTAAACATAAAAGATAATTTTCATATACAAATCATTATATGATAAAAGTCTCTTATGCTGGGTGGGGATGTGGCTCAGTGTTAGAGTGCTTGCCTAGTATGCATGAGGCCCTGGGTTTGATCCCCAGGGTTCACTCCTACACACAGAAAGTATCTTATTCTATCCTACTAGAATAATCAGAACATTAGAGACAAAACTACTCACTCTAATCAAAAATACTTACAAAAGAGAACTGGAAGAAAAATATGTAATTAAATACCATTTTCTATAAAAGGCAATATTAACAACCAGCTATAATAAGAGGCACAAGATTTCTCTGTGAATATCCAGAAATGCTTGAGAGCCAAACCAAAATCAAAATGATGCAAATAAATCAATGGAATATGATCTCAGAGATTTACTTTTAAATCCTCACGTGCCACTTGCCAAGCTAATGTTCAAAAAGAAATAACCAAACATAGCTTTTAAGTAACCGAAGACTGACTTGTCCTCCTTGAAACAGGGTAATGATAGTATAGTATTCTTGCCAGCAAGGGCAAATAAATTTATTTCTCAACTGGATTTTTAATGGTCAGATTCTTTCTACTCCATGTGAATCTGCAATGTGAAGAAGCAGTACACAAACTATCAATTTTTTTATTCATTGCATAAAATAGCCTACTTAGTGTCTTTTCCTTCTGTTTTAAACAGATACTATCTAAAATACAGGGTTTGGTTTTAGTTTGTGTTTTTAATTTCCCCTCTATACTTTCCCTGGCATGTTCATCTCCTTACGTGGACTCTACAAGTATTTCTATTTGTATTATTCTCTGCACCCATGTTTAATATATGCCTTACCCTGACCTCTCTCCTGAAGTGCAAACCCACACTCCCAAAAGCCTCTGGGCATTTCCAGTGTTTGGCAAGTACATAAAAAAACCAACATATCCAAAACTAATCTCATTATGCAACTCCTTGCCCATATTTCTAGTAACAGTATCACCATCAACATATCCTACACTTAAAATGTCTAACTTCCGCCAAGGACAGTGGCTATAATCCCAGCACTTTGAGAGGCTGAGGCAGGAGAATCACAAGTTCAAAGGCAGCCTCAGCAACAGCAAGGCACTAAGCAACTCAGTGAGAACTTGTCTCTACGTAAAACACAAAATAGGGCTGGGGATGTGGCTCAGTAGCTGAACCCTGAGTTCAATCCCCCGTACCAAAAAAAAAAAGTGTAACTTCCAGTTTCCATCTTCTCCAAACCTTTCCTACCAATCCCTCCCTCTACTCAACTACTAAATCAATTACCAGTCCCATCAAGCCTTCATTTTCATCCATTACCATTACCATTACCATTACCCAGCATTTACAGTACTATACTGAAACTCGGGCGGCCCAAAGTAATTTCATGAGACCTGTACCAAAACAAACAAAAAGGCTGGGGATGTAGCTCAGTGGTAAAGTGACCCAGGTTCAATCCCCAGTATTAAAAAAAGAAAGAAAGAGAGAGAAAGAGAGAGAGGAGAAAGAAAGAGAGAGAGAGAAAGAGAAGAGAAAGAAAGGAGGGAGGGAAGGGAGGGAGGGAGGGAAGGAAAAGAAAAAAAGCAAGCAAGCTTGCCACAACAAATCATTCTGCACACTACACTATTAGATCTTAGTCACTCCTCATTACCTTCCAAATGTCAAACTTCTAAATACAGCATTTAAACATGTTAAACGATCCAGCCCAATTTAAATTGACAACCTTATCAGTAGTTCCCAAAAGTGAATGTTATATTCTAGGTAACCTGGTCAACTAACTTCCCTGAGCACATAATCAAGTTTTCTACCTCCAACCTTCCATTAATACCATTCTCTTGATTTGAAAGGCTTTCTTCATCCACCTAATCCTAAACCTGAATCTTAGTTTTAGGAAAGTCTTAACTCTGTGCAACATCGAATTGAGGTACCAGTTTATTGGGAGATAAGTTTATCGGGAATAGTGGAAACATACAAGCTTTAACATCAGATAGATCTGAATGAAAATTGGGGCTATTACTTGCTAGCCACATAGCCTGGGCAAATTATCTAACATATTTGAGACTCAGTATCCTCCTTAAGAAAGATGTTTATATGTTGTTGTAAAGCTTAGAAAACGTGCATAAAGCAACTAGCATACAGCCTAATACTCAGTAAATTTTCAATAAATAATAACACTGGAACTATCTTTGTAAGTATTACTATATCTCCACTATTTTCCATGATTTCTTTAGCCAAAAAATGAACACTTTCTCCTTTTAAACAACTCTAAATTTGAGGTCAATATAGCCATGTGGTTAAATTTTTACATCTATTTCTTTATGCTGTAAATTTTTGTGTGGAATATCTTACATCCCCCCACACATTCTATTCCTAAAGGCCAAAGACAACCTTTGTATCCTATAATACCTAACAGTGATTTCATAAAGCACTTAACACCTACCCTCAATGTTAAGTCCTGACTCAAAAAATTTTTAGCATGCCTAAATAAAATTCGATTATTCATGATTTCAGACACACCTTTGAAAATTATTGCCAAAATATGAATTTTGGTTATTGTGGCTTTATCTTTATTTGCTCCTATATGGTTTCCTAACGTGCTTGATACATAGTAAATGCTCGATATCACTGAATTGACTTGAATAATGCAATTTACAATGTCTGCAAGCATACGGTTTTCCCCCATTGCCTTTTTCTGGTAACGCGGATTGGACTCAGGAGTACTCGACCACTGAGCCCTATTTTGTGTTTTATTTAGAGACAGGGTCTCACTGAATTGTTTAGCACCTTGCCTTGCTGAAGCTGGCTTTGAACTTGGTGATTATCTTGTCTCAGCCCCCCAAAGTGCTGGGATTAAAAGCATGTAGTTCCCATTTCCTTTTTCTGCTCTTATCATTCCTGTAACAGTTTCCTTCGAAACGCTTTATCATATCTATAATACAAATCTATAACTAAATCTAACTTGACTGCTTTTCCAGATTCTCTCAATTCCAATATTCCAAACTTATTCTCTGAACAAACAGTCTAAAAATCTAGCTTCTACTTAAATCCAGAAGTTGTGCAACTAATCTTCTGTCCACTATTTTTCCAGGGACTTTAAAAATCATCCACCCTTTGCCTTTTCAAGATCAACAACCTTGAAATAAATGTTCCTTTGCATAGGAGAGCTCTCAAAACTTGTTACTTCAGTCTATTTTCCCTAATTCATGATATTACCTCCCCTTCAGTGGTGGGAGGGGAGAATGACATAGTACCCAAAAAACTACAGAGTAATTCCTAATATAAGCATAAAATGAGAAGTGCAGATGTCACTGGTTCCATGAAGATGATTTGTGTATACTTTCATTGCAAGAACAATGGTTACCTGTTAAGTAATAAAATAAATGCATTTCCTTATGATCAAAATTTTAAAAAATCACCATTCAATGTGAAAAAAAAATCCCTATTTCCTACAAAACTTTATCAGTACTTTATTACCTAAAAGCAGTTCGCTAAAATAACTGCATACATCACTTTCTCCTCTAGCAAATTATCTATTGGAAGTGAACACTACATGATATAAATTTAAAAATAAACAAAACACCTCTGCCCACCTGTGAGAACCTCTCTGCACTGCAGCGACAGCTCTAGGTTTAAGGAACCTCTCAGGAGAAACTAAGAACAATTTTTCTTTATAAGTTAAGGAAAATAGCCGGGCGCGGAGGCGCATGCCTGTAATCCCAGCACTTTGGGAGGCTAAGACAGGAAAATTGCGAGTTCAAAGCCAACCTCAACAACAGCACGGCGCTAAAGAACTCAGTGACCGAGTACTCCTCAGTTTAATCCCCGGTACAAAAAAAAAAAGTTAAGGAAAATGACAGTCCCAAATATGAAAGTAAACAAACTCTGGAATAAAGGGGAATTAGTAATTCTCCCACCCTCTACAATCAATTCGTGCAATAACCTCTGACTGCACTCATCATACAACTGGGACTTCGGATAGCCACAGAAGTTAGCAGTGCAGATCAGAGAATAGCTCTCTCTTTTTTTTTTTTTACACATCAGCAAGAAAATAGGGGAATTTATGTACACTACTGATTTTTCACAAGCTTTCCTTTTTTTAATTTGACTTCAACAACGGCGTCAGCAAGCTTCCGAGTGAGTTAAGATCACTGGAGGCACGCCGATGCCTCAGCGACCTACGTACGTACCCAGACCCAGTTGAGCGCTACCCAAACTGATCCAAGGCTACCCTGAAGCGGGCCCGGAGGACAAGTCTAGCAAAAGATCCCGGGCATCTACACAGGCAGCGCCCCACCCTGGAGCTGAAAAGACGACACCCCTGGGACACAAACTAATTACTGAGCCCGGGGGTGGGCAGACCCAAAGGAGACGAAAGTCAGGCACTGGAGTCCAGATTGAGTCCGGTGTCCAGGGTCCTAGAGCCAAGTCCGACACAGAAAATCAAAGCAGGAAGGCGGCGAGAAGACTTGAGGGAGCAGAAACGAGGGGGGCGCCCGGACCGAGGCCCAGCGCGTCCCCACCTCCGAGTCCCAACAGTAACAACAGCTCCGGGAACCCCCTCCCCGGCCCCGCCCCGCCCACCCCACAGCCCCGCAGCCGGTTTCTTCCGGCCCCGCCAGCTACGTGAAGACCGCGGCGGTCGACAACCCCCTTCCCCAACCCCCGACAGCTGAGTCCTACGCCCGCTGCCCGGAGCCCGGAGCCCGGAGCGGACAGCCGGGGCCCGAGAGCGCCAGCCCCAACCCAGGCCCGCGGCCGGCCCAGTCTGTTTCCCCGTCCACTCACCGTCGGCCCGGGCGCTGGGAGGGCACAGGGCGCGGGTGGGCGGCCGTGGACCTCCAAACTCTGACCCGAGCTGGAGCTCCTGCTCCGAGCCGACGGAGCCGATGGAGCCTCAGCGGCTGTGCCTACCAGGCCTCTCTTCGGCCCGAACCCTAGAAAAGCACTTCCGGAGGAGCGGGGGAGGGAAGGGTTTTGGCACCGGAACTGCTCGCGGGCTGGAGCTGCCAGAGCCTCCCGGGCGGGGCCTCTCCCGCCCGGCACCCGCAAAGCCGCCCCCGAGCACCTCGCTAACCCTTTCAGCCCCACCAGCCCATCGGTTCCCCTGGCTACAGCTTTGCACTCCGCAACTGCTGTTAGGGCTGTTCCCGTTCCAGCCACCTAGTTTCACAGACGAGGAAACCGGGGCTCGGAGAATGTAGTTGCTAGAGCCCAGCGCACTCACCCAGCTTCCCGACTGTCTCCAGCATAATCTCCATTCCAATTGTCTCCCTTAAAAATAATGATAGTTAACATTAACTGAACACTTACTACGTGGTAGGCACTGTTAAGCGCTTCGGGGTGCATGAACTCTTTTAATCACGTGCAAACCCCTTGAGATTGGTGCTGATTCTCTACATCTTGCATCTGAGGAAAGCCGTCAACGATACCAAACTCAATACCACAAACCTTGGCTCTCGATCTTACTTTAACCTGTTCTGTGTGTATAATCTCATATACACCTAACAAGATCTTTAAATTCTTTAAGGAAAGGAACCAAATTATATTCCTGTATTACATCATCACTTGTAACTTCAACAAAAGCAATGCAGAGGCCGGACTGTCTAGAATCTTATTACCTGGATCCTATTATTTTACTTTTTTCCTCCTGTAGGGTAAAACCCTCAGCCTCAGTTTGGTGTGTGAGTGAGATCGTCTCTGGATTGTTGTAGAAACTCTAAATGATATTTCGAAGCATCTAGCACCAAATAAAAGCCAACAATTCTTACTACCTTATCAGCAATAAGAACGACCTATATGCGGATACTTACAAACGGCTCTGAAACAGTAGGAAGACTGTTCACAGAGTCAGATGTCAGGCAAGGGAAGGAGAGAGAAGGAAAAAAAAAAAAAAGAGCAATCCTCAGCCACAAAAAAATCCAAAAGACATCAAATATCAGGGGCAGATGCTGTATCCTAGGCCAGATCCAGGAGGAAGTTAATTTAAAAAAGCTTCTTCACATGCAGCTATCTCAAAACATACTGGGGGGGAAGATTCTTAAAACTTCCAACTAAGAAAGGCAATGGAAATAGGGCTGAGATTGTGGCTCAGTGGTAGAGCGCTTGCCTCGCATGTGGGACGCACTGGGTTCGATACTCAGCACCACATATAAATAAATGAATAAAGGTCAATCAACAACTAAAAAAAATTTTTAAAAAAAGAAAATAAGAGTTTAAAAAAAAAAAGAAAGGCAATGGAAATAGAAATATTTGAGAACCCCTATTATAAACATAAAAGGCTAGATTTGTGGCTCAGCAGCAGAGCAGTTGTCTAGTATGCATTGAGGTCCTGGGTTCAATACCCAGCACCATAAAAAAAGAAAGTTAAGATGCAAACAATGCCACCACTACTGGCTTTATTTATTTAAATAGTGTTGTGGGGTTTTTTTGTGATTGCAGAAGTGTTTTTAAATATTACCCAAACTCTATATTACCCAAATTTAAGCAGCCTTTCCTGCCTCTGAGCATGAAGTGAAAAACAGCCTGCCCTCGGCAAAACTTACTAAGGCCTTCTATTTCTACCCAATGCCTAAAGGACTAGGAAGAGAAATTCTGACATAAATATTGCTAGGCTCTGTAGAAGATGCAGAGGAGCTAGCTAGCTAAGTCAGTTAAACTGGTCATCCAATTGGTAAATCCTATAACCAGGATTTGAAAGGGAGTCTGTCTTCTCAGATGCTTTATACCACTATGCTAGCAGTTCTCAAACTTGAGAGTGATTCAGAATCACCCAGAAGGACTTGTTAAACAAATTGCTGGACCCCATCCCCAGCATTTCCCTGAAGCATCCTGTGCTTCTCAAGACGTAGTCTCTGAGCTAGCAGCTCAGCATCACCTGGGAACTTGTTAGAGATTCAAGTTACTGGACCCCATCTTAGACCTTGAGAACCAGAAACTCTGGGGTGGAACCCAGCAATCTGTGTTTTAACAGGCATCCCAGGGTTTGAGAACCACTGCACTCAAATAGTTTATTCTCCATGTATTCCTTTTTTTTTTCTGCTTATCCACAACAAGAGTAACTCTACTGAAGCAAAAATGTTTCCTATTAATTAAATGACATATTGGAGCTTTTTTTTGTTTTTCAATGCTTTGCTCTCTGTGGAAGATAAGGCTAGAAAAAAAATCAAATTTAATGGAAGACTCTTTTGATTACTTTAAATTTATATTGAGATTTAACCAGATAATACTGAGTTGGGAATGGAACAAATCTTGAAAACTGCTCTATGCCAAGGCTTTACATGCATTTGCTAAATTAATCTTCACTATACTGCTATGAGGTTTTATGGTCTTATTTTATAGATAAGAATAACCGAGACTTAGGTGAAGTAATTGACTGAAGATCACATTCTTGTCAAGGGGCAGAAACAGGATTGTTCAAAGATCCCTCTAATTCCAAAATTCATGTTCTTTCCACTTTGGCTGGAGCCTGGAGAACCAAATTCCAGTGTGGGCTCCACCACCCCAGCTATGCAACCTTGAGTAAATGATTTAATCTCTATTTTCAATTTCTCCTTCTATAAATAATGTTGTAATAAATCTGTCCCTCCGAAACGGGAATATTAGAACAAATGAGAAAATAAAAGTGTAAGCACTTTCAGCTTTTTTTTTTTCTTTTTCTTTGGTACTGGGGATTGAACTCAGGGGCATTCGACCACTGAGCCACATCACCAGCCCTATTTTGTGTTTTATGTAGAGACAGGGTCTCACTGAGTTGCTTAGTTGCTGAGGCTGGCTTTGAACTCGCGATTCTCCTATCTCAGCCTCCCAAAGTGCTGGGATTACAAGCGTGAGCCACTGCGCCCAGCTCACTTTCAGCTTTTTGAAGAAAAAAAGCAAGTTATTGTGGTGGTGTATGTTTAGGCAAGTGTTGCTCTATGAGCCTGTCCATAGAAGTCTTTGCTGGTACCTCCTGAATCACAAAGAAGACTGCCCCCTCAAAAAAATTGAAAAATTGACTTTCAACTGCCAGTGTCTCCTGGAGGTTAAAGAAGATAACCAAAGATTTTACACATCTCATTTAAAAATTATGAGGCTGGGGTATAGCTCAGTGGTAGGAGGTGTGCTTAGCATGTGCAACCCCTGGATTCCATCCCCAACAACTAATAAATACATACCTGGATAAATAAATAATATTACCAGGAATTTCTCACTCAGTTCATAGGCTCCAGGTTGTTGTTAAATTGTTGGTCCATCCTAATTCTAAAGACACCTTTTCTCCAAACCCTTTTCTTCTCTCTATTCCAGAACCCTCTTCCCTCCAGCCTCTACCTTCTAGGGAAGACTTAAAATTCCTGTTATTTTATTATGTAGAAGGATTTAGCTCTCAATCCCCATCTCAGAACAGACTCCAGGTAACCTTTATTGACACAATCATCGTGTTGCACAAGTCCAGGGGGTACCATTCATCAAGAATACAATATGAATGTTGCTCCAGGGGGTGCCAATTGCACAGACCCCATGCCTCCTGAAACCAGGCAAGGCTGTGGCCTTGTCCATGCGTACCTCCTCCTCTCAAAATCCATTAAGGCATTTTGTTAAACAAAAGAGGCAACTACTTGGGTGTCCACCCTTTCCCAAGCATTGAAATAATGGGGCTTTTTGTTTATTCTTTGTTTGTTCTAACATAGACCTGATCCTTCAGTCTTAGTTTCCACACTTTATGGAATTTTTCACTCTCTTTTGTGACATTGTTGCATATTTCCCCAGACCTGACAGTTTCTTTAAGATTCTCATATTTTGTCTTCCTCACCTTTTATTCCTTCTTTGACACAAGTGCTTGAAAAACGTTTGCTTTGAATAAGAGCACAGTGTACCAGAATATGTTTTAGTTTTAAGTGTATATGGCAAAGATCTAAAAAATGGCCCTCAAATGTGTTGCTTAACTCAGAGTTGTATACCAAAAAATAAATTCAATTTTGTTGTTGTTAATGCTAGGGATTTAACCCAGAGGTGCTTTACTACTGAGCTAAATCACCAGTTTTTTGTTTGTTTGTTTTAATATTTTTTAGTTGTCAATGGACCTTTATTTTATTTATTGATATGCGGTGCTGAGAATCGAACCCAGTGCCTCACACATGCTAGGCAAGTGCTCTACCACTGAGCCACAACCCCAGCCCCCAACCCCAGTTATTTTTTTGTTTTGTTTTGAGACAAGGGTCTCACTAAGTTGTTTAGGGCCTAGCTAAGTTGCTGCAGGTGGCCTCGGACTTATGATCCTCCTGCCTCAGGCTCACAGTTGCCAGGATAACAGGTATGTGCCACAACGCCCAGCCAGAAATCGGGATTTTCTTAAGCATGACATTTCTCAATTTAAAAATTTTGAGCCATGCCGGGCGCGGTGGTGCAAGCCTGTAATCCCAGCACTTAGGGAGGCTGAGACAGGAGAATCGCGAGTTCAAAACCAGCCTCAGCAACGGCGAGGCACTAAGCAACTCAGTGAGACCCTGTCTCTACATAAAACACAAAATAGGGCTGGTGATGTGGTCGAGTGCCCCTGAGTTCAATCTCTAGTGCCAAAAAAAAAAAAAAATTTTGAGCCATGCACTATGACAAACACCTGTAATCCCAGCAATTTGCAAGGCTGAGGCAAGAGGATCACAAGTTTGAAGCCAGCCTCAGCAATTTAGTGAGATCCTGTCTCAAAAAAAATAAAAAGGGCTGGGGATTTAGCTCAATGGTAAAGCACCCCTGGATTTAATCCCCAGTACTAAAAATAAAAAATTAAATTTGCCTTATAGACTTTACATGTGTTCACAACTATTTATTCTAATGTATTTTGAGATAATTTTAAATTGTTTTTCTTAGCAGAATGTGAAGTATGATGTACCATTTCTAAATAAGCAAGGCAGGTGTGGACATCAGATCATGAATGTACTTCCCACCAACAGTCTTAATGGAGTTGAAACTAATGTTTTTCAACTACCTTAGAAATAGAAAAGATAATAGTACATACTTAGGTAAATTTTACAATAACCAGCCCTATGAGGTGTGACCGCCACCCCATTTTTTCCCTTTGCTCTGGATGGAGATACAGAAGCTTAGCGAGTCAAGGTAGCTAGCAAGTGATGGAACCAGGATTAGAACCCAGACAATCTGTCTCCAGAGACACACTCTTAACCACTAAACTAATATTTATTGAACCTTTCCCATGTGCCACAGCCATGACTTCCTCCCACCTGAAAGACACTTGATTTATAGAGGAATGCATACATCTTCTCCAGACCTTTTATAGGAGCTGTAATAAACCCACATAGATCCTTCTCATCTCCTTCCCCATTCCACCTCAAGTCATACTGACATGTTTATCACCTTCATTTTTGAAGTGTACAAACTGTCACTCATCTAACACTCTATCATTCCCGTATAATCTGTGCATGAAGTTTGAATTTATTGAAAGTTATCATGAAGGCTGGGTGCAATAGTGTATGCCTGCAATCCCAGCTATTCGGGAGACTGAGGCAGAAGGATCAAAAGTTTGAGGCTAGCCTGGGCAATTCAGCAAGACTGTGTCTCAAAATAAAAAATAAAATAAAAAGGACTGGGAATGTAGATCAGTAGAGCATTCCTGGGTTCAATCCCTAGTAACACAAAAAAGAAAAAAAGTAGTTGTCATGAAGAGTCCTAAGCATGTGGTGAACAGAGGCATCTTTCACAGAAAATGAAAGCAAACTGAAGCAATGTAATATTGACACCAGAAACCAAAATCTTATGGTCAAATTGTGCTGGCATGGAGAAACAGGAGATAGCAAGGTTGAATTTGAACAAAAATATCACATGGACACAAATGCAGTGAAAGTTCAAAAGAAAAGAACCTAAAAGGGATGGTCATCAATTTTTAG
Organism: Xerus rutilus; assembly: GCA_028644305.1. NCBI lineage: Eukaryota > Metazoa > Chordata > Mammalia > Rodentia > Sciuridae > Xerus > Xerus rutilus. The sequence goes on from CM053403.1 coordinate 43,866,294, forward strand.
CATCTTTTACATTGTATTTGTAATTAAATATCAAGAAGAAGTATTAGAACCGTCGCCTGTCCTGTAAAAGCCATAAACTAATTGAACTTGTGTTGTCTAGACTGAACTATTCAGTGAGTATCAGGAATTTAAGGGGTTGCATTCCACCTTCAGTCTTTTTATGTATCAAAATGGCAGCCCATCTTACCGTGCCTCAGCTTTTCTTTCTGCAAAATGCCCACGATAAATGCATCTTATACCATAGAGATGTTGTGAGACATAGCTAATAAATGATTATAAAGCACAGTTCTTTGAAGTATAAAGCACTGCATAATTACTAAATACTATAATAATCATCCTTATAATAATAGTAATTTTCAACCAACACATCAACCAGACCCAGATGCGTTTAGTCACCTCCCAATTAGACAAAAGTGTATATGCCAACGATGAAATACAGTAAAAATCCTAAACCACAGACCAGTTCTACTCCCTTCCTTCTTTCTATGCAGAATCTGCAGTTAAGATTGCTGGAGATGGAGTTCAGCTCCACCACTAGCTAGCTGTATGACTTTGCTGGCCTCTATTTCTCTAACTATGAAACAGTCAACCACTGCAGATGTAACCACTGTAAATGATTATATGCTCTGCTTACCAGGCCTTTATCTGTGCATTTACATTCACATATGCAAAACCTAATGTGTAGACAAGGTAACTTCTTAAGACATTGGCAAAGCAGGACAATCCCTGACCCAATTTTTTTTTTTCCAGAACTTATGATTAAACCCAGGGCCTCATACATACTAGGCAAGTGCTCTACCATAAAGCTACAAATCCAGGACATTTTTTTTTTGGTACCGAGGATTGAACTCAGGGGTATTCAACCACTGAGCCACATATCCCCAACCCTATTTTGTCTATTTTGTGTTTTATTTAGAGACAGTGTCTTATTGAGTTGCTTAGTACCTCCCAGTTACTGAGGTTGGCTTTGAACTCACGATTCTCCTGTCTCAGCCTCCCAAAGTGCTGGGATTACATTTTTTTTTTTTTTTTTTTTTTTTTGGTGACAGTACTGGGAATTGTACCTGGGGCCCTCTACCACTGAGCTATATCCCCAGCTATTTATTTATTTATTTATTTTCAGACAGGTCTCACCAAGTTGCCCATGCTGGCCTTGGCCTTGAACTTTTGATCATCCTGCTTCAGTCTTCCAAGTAGCTAGCTTTGCAAGCATGCGCCATGACGCCTAGCTCCAAAAATTTTTTTAAAGAATTAGGTGGGTGTTTTTACAAATATATAGAAATAAAAAGTCAGAGCTTATTAGGACTTCTTTATACTTCTTTAATTTTAATATGGCTTTAATCTTAAACAATAGGATATTATTTAATATGCACCATAAGCTCTTCAGTGGCCACAATTGCTCTTAAGATCTTAATTCACCTTTGGTTTATATGTATTGAACATGTACATCTATATTCATATTGTTTTACAAATGCTTATATTTTGAGTGTTTTTTAATCTTTTTTAAGTTTTAATACATTGTATATCTTTGAGGGATATAGTGTACATGTACACAATTTGTAATGATTGGATTAGGGTCATTTGTATATCCATTACCTCAAACATTTATTACTTATTTGTGTTGAGAAAATTCAAAATTCTCTCTACTAGCTATTTTGGCTTTGGGGTTTTTTTTGTTTTTTGGGTTTTTTTTGGTACCAGGGATTGAACTTAGGGGCACTCGACCACTGAGCCACATCACCAGCCCTATTTTGTGTTTTATGTAGAGACAGGGTCTCACTGAGTTGCTTAGCACCTTGCCGTTGCTGAGGCTGGCTTTGAACTCGAGATTCTCCTGTCTCAGCCTCCCTAAGTGCTGGGATTACAGGCTTGAGCCACTGCGCCCGGCTTCTACTAGCTATTTTGAAATATAAAATTAACTGTTAGGCCAGGGTGTAACTCTGTAGTAGAGCATTTGCCTAGCATGCTTAAGACCCTGAGTTTCATCCCCAGCACCACAAAAAAATAAAAAATAATTTTTGTCAACCATAGTTACCCTCCTGTGCTATACAACATTACACGTTATTCCTCTGACCCAGTTGCACCCCCATAGCTTTTAATGTGTGAGTGATTTTAAACACTGTGCTATTTACTTAGTGGCAATCTAAATAAGGAACTTACACCATATCTGACATTTTTACTTCACTAGAATCTCTCCCTGTGTAAGGGTCCTAGTAGAATAATTTGAGTTTCAAAAGATTCTTTTCTTGGTAAGGCAAATTTTATTTTCCATCACATTTTCAACCCCAATGTAACACAATCCTTTTCTAATCTCCACAGAGTATATGATGGAGAGAAATTCTGTAGACCAGGAGCCTTCTAAATGGTGACTATGGAGAGATGCCAAGGAAATAGAACGGTGCCAAGTGCAGAATCCTCAAGTTGCTCCCTAAACCAACAGAAATGCACTTGGAAAATGGATTTCACTGAAGCAGGAGGTATTTCACCTACAAAGATAGAGGACAGGCAGAGATCCTACTTGGGACCATGTAATAAAAAAGAAAAATAAAGCTATATTGTTTTTCAGGAGACAATAAGAAAAGAACATTCCCTGAAAAAAATACCAATGACCTTTGGTGAAGGAAGAAAAGAATGTTTAAGCAATAGTTGGCAATTACATATATTTAAAATGTTTTCTTTACATTAAATTAATTGCTAAATTTTTATTATTTCTACAATAAGCTCAATGCACTTAGAAGATACAGACATATATAGAGATCCAGAGTTATTTCACATTTTAAAAATCATGTTTATTTGAAATATCCCTGAATCTAAACTACTGCAAGTATTTATTGCATGCTTATTGTGAACAAGGAACAGGACGTCATGGGGAATACCAAGAACTCAAAGTCCCAGAACAGATCCTTTGAGAATAAAAAAGCCAGTTGGGAAGATAAGTTACTGGTTCATAGAAAAAAAGAACCATAATAATGCAAAGTGTCCTGTGCTAAAGGCTGAATGAATAACAATCATTAGTTTTTGGAGACCTCTTCCATCATTTCTGTTCTTAAGATCAAATATCAGATGGAACTCAATGTTTTGGGGATTTGCACAAATTATAGGAAGAGTGAGGACATAAGGATCCTAGCATTCAAAAAAGTCTAGATGTATAGAGTACATTTATGAGACCTTGAGCAGATCAGATCCATTTAACTGAAACAAAGAGTTTGTGTTAAGTAAGAGAAAACTTTGAATAGCAGGGCACTGTAGCACACGCCTGTAATCCCAGCACTTTGAGAGGCTGAGACAGGAGAATTGTGAGTTCAAAGTCAGCCTCAGCAAAAAGTGAGGCATAAGCAAGTCGGTGAGACCTTGTCTCTAAATAAAATAGGGCTGTGGATGTGGCTCAGTGATGAGTGCCCTTGAGTTCAATCCCTGGTGTCAAATAAAAAAAAGAAAGAAAGAAAGAAAAGGAAACTTTGAATAAGTAGGTTGGTTCTCTAGTCAGAAGAGTCTTGACTACTAAATTAAGATATTCAGAAATTATCCTTTTAACCAATTAAAAAATCAAAGCTGGTTTCCTAATTGTAAAAACAACATAATTAAATGCTTTTTAAAGACTGGGGCCCTGGGTTTGATCGCCAGCACCACAAACAAAGAAAATAAAGTATGCTTTTAAAAATGCCTTATTTTTTTATGAGGGATATTTGCAAAACACAGATTCAAACAAACATAATAATCACTTGGAAACCCACATCCAAAAATTTTAATAACTATATTGTATATCATGACAGAAATGAAATATACTATACTTATTCAATTTTATTCAATGTTCTGCTTTTCATCCAGGCACAAACGACTAAGATTAATCCAAGGTTAACCTGAACAATATATGGAATGAATTATGAATTGATGTAAGGATAAACTGAGAGAAGGAGCACCAACTAAGAAACTATTAAAGTTGGGTAATCCCAGCAACTTGGGAAGCTGAGGCAGGAAGAATGCAAGTTTGAGGTCAGTCTGAGCAATTTAGCATCATTGAGGGGTGTGGCTCAGTGACAGAGCACCTGCCTACATCTGTGAACGTGCAAGGCCCTGAGTTCAATTCCCTACCACAAAGAAAAAACAGAAGCTATTAGTAGAGGACTGCTTAAATAAATTAAGCCATATTTACACACCAGAAAAGTTTATAAATATTATTTTATAACTATTATTTCAAAGAATGATGCTGCTCTTTGTTTGCTGTTACAAAGTGATTTCCAAGAAATGTTTTTCTGTTTTTTCTCCTCTTTTCCTTAATCTATTAAATTAGTTGTGCTCAGAACTCTGTCCTTGCTCTTTTCCTCTGTCTACATTTCCTCTCTTGGGGATCTAATCCATCCTGATGGATTTAAATATTGTCTTTACAGTAACCTGTGGTTACAGGTTTTCCGAAAAAGAATTCAACATTTTGAGTTGAAAACGTCTATTCCACTCTAATGCTATGCAGCAGGATAAATCACAATTACAAAATACTGGGCCACTCCCCTACAAGGGGTGCTTACAAGTGAGGGACCTTAAAGTTGGGTGTGTGGTACAGCTTAAGCAAATGCTGGGGACAGGAGCAGAATGGTGTGATGAAGGAATCACCACCCTTAACTAGAAAGTGAGAGGAGGATGGAGTGGGTGAACAAAAATCACTGGGAAATTTGCTCTTTGACCTCTACTCATGCCAATGTTTGCAGAATAATAACTTGAAATCATCCTTTGAGTTTCTAATAAATGACACATAAGTCATTGTGACAGGGGAAAGAGGGAGAAAAGCCTCTAGATCAATGAACAAACTAATGTCCCTGAGAGAGAAAGCAAATGTACATGATTCTTCATTTGCAGTATGTTCTTGGAGTTAAAGTTTCTCTCATTGTTTTATCACAAACTCTGCTTTTCACTAAGTAACCCCTCAGGAAAAAAAATTGCAAAGAATTATTTCTTTCCATGTTGAAAAGGCCTGGTTATTTTTGCACGATTGCAGTATGCCCTCCATTCTATGTGAGTACAAACCCGTAAAAATATTTATACATTTCCACAATCTATAGAAAATCATTTTGGGGTCTTGAAAACAGACTCTTTACAGATGGAGAGAATGTGAGAGAAATGCCCTCAGTGTGCTGGCTAAAAACTGCAATGTCTGCCCAGCACTGTGCCTCCTCTCATAAGAGGGGATGCTCTGCTGAATGAGCCCTTGTATGTCAAGATTCAAAAAGTTCTTGTTTGCTTCAGTTGAACAAAGCTCTCACAGACAGTGGGATCTGCAGGGTAGCCACCAAGTGTGTTAAACCAATGTTCCCTCCGCCACATTGCCCAATAGTTTATCGTAATGGCAGTTCTCACCTTCATGTATAGAGGCTGGTGTTCGTGTTGCTGTCCGGCACAGAGCTCCCACTGACTTCAAAGGAAATGACATAGAACAGAACCCCATGGTGTAAGGAGAAACAAGCAGCATCTGATCAGCATTGGGCCATATTTTTTTTTATTCTCTCTGTAGAAATGGCTAAATTTATATACCAAATGTCTAAAGGCCACCTTTCACTTCAGCAGTTAATGAATTGTCAGATATTAGGAAGCTCGACACTGAACTGCTTTCTGTGTAGAAGGGAACGGGAGGGGGTTGTGTTGTAGAGAAACCCATCCCACCCTCACATTTTTTTGGTCTGTAAGACCCTCCAAGAGGCCAAACTGGTTTGAGGCTAGCCTAGAGGTCCTGCTGGCTCTGTGTTACTTCAGGCTGGCCTTGAGGCAAACCCTAACGAAGAAGGAAAAGGAAAAATAGAAAAGGGATGGGGGAGGAGGAAGGAGAGGAAAATTAAAAAAGAAAGTGTAAGTGTACGCTTATTAAATGTCTAGATAGAGGAGGATTTTTGGTTGGTTGTTTTACAGTACTGGACATTCAACCCAGAAATGCTCTACCACTGAGATATATCCTCAGATTTTTTATTTCAAAACAGGGTCTCACTAAGTTACCCTGGCTGGCCTGGAACTTGTGATCCTGCTGCCTCAGCCTCCCTCTCAAATTGCTGGGATTACAGGCATGCACTATCACACACAACATAGGAGAGGTCTTTTCGAAATTTAAAAGCAAGGGGAAGAGTCAGTAAAGATTAGTATATTCAACTACAAACATTTTAACATTTCTACATATCAAAAATCAAAATAAGGTAGATTTAAACAACAAATCAAAAGCTGTGACAATTTTGACAGGGAAAGCAAAAATACTCCTAATGTATTAGAACATCGTACAAACTGGCTAAAATATACAAGGAAATAGGCTCTAAATGGATACAGAGTTAAAATTTAATTTTCTTATTTTTTTAATTAGTTCTAATCAATTATACATGACAGCAGAAATCTTTTCAATTCATTGTACACAAATGGAGCACAATTTTTCACTTTTCTGGTTGTACATGAAGAAGAATCACACTATTTGAAATTTTTAATTTTCTAGACAGGTGTGGTGGCACACGCTTGCAATCCCAGTACTTTGGGAGGCTGAGACAGAAGAATCGTGAGTTCAAAGCCAGCCTCGGCAACAGCAAGGCACTAAGCAACTCAGTGAGACCCTGTCTCTACATAAAACACAAAATAGGGCTGGAGATGTGGTCCAGTGGCCAAATGCCTCTGAGTTCAATTCTTGGTACCAAAAAAAAAAAAGAAAGAAAGAAATTGAAGATGTATCTCAGTGGTAGAGCACCCCTGAGTTCAATCCCTAGTACCAAAACAAAACAAAACAAAAAACAAATCAAATGCAAGCAATAAATGAAAATATGATGAAAAAGAATTGCCTTTTCACAAAATAGGACTGGGAGTGTAGCTCAGTGATAGACTATGTGCCAAGCTGCAACAAAACAAAGTACCAAAGGATATACTTAGTAAGACAAGTACAGACTCTAAATAAATAAAATGAGCTTTCCTTCAGTCCTGGCTATAAGGCAGCCTTATGGGGTTCAGGGCCTACATAGGGAGCGTATTTTAGCAAAGTGACAGTTTAAAAGGTGTCAAGAGATTAGCTAGACACGGGGATTAAGCAAATTAGTAGAACATTGAATATATTGATGGTCAAATTTCTCAGGGAAGAAAGGTATAAATATATAGGGAGAGCTAGAATGATCCCTGTGGTAATAGACTAGAATTGAACCTATCATCATGAATTTGTGGTTTTCAATATTCAAAGATAGGGGCTGAGGATGTAGTTCAGTGGTAGACTACATGCTTAGCATGACTCTAGGTTCCATCTCCAGTATCCCACTCCCTAAATATATATATATGTAGATGTATATATATATATGTGTATATGTGTGTGTATGTATTTATTTATATAGAAGTAAATGCAAATATGTATATATATACAAATGTATGTGTGGAAATACATATACACATACATGAATATGAATACCTATATATCCTAGTTAATGGGTTGCTCTGGGAGACGCTAATAACAAGTATCTTTGTAGTTTGGATTTTTTTTTTTTTTGGTACTGGAGATTGAACTCAGGGACACTCAACCACTGAGCTACATCCCCAGCCCTATTTTGTGTTTTATGTAGATTCAGGGTTTCACTGAGTTGCTTAGCGCCTCTCCGTTGCTGAGGCTGGCTTTGAACTTGTGATTCTCCTGTCTCAGCCTCCCTAAGTGCTGAGATTACAGGCATGCGCCACTGTGCCTGGTTTATAGTTTAAATCTTGGTTTTAGATAACTACTTTCTCTTCATAGAATAATGGCATCTACATTTATATGTGAAAGCTATACTTTCATCTTAGCCCCAGATTAATATATACAAATTCATATTTGACATCTCTACTTTGTTGTCTCACAAGCATCTCAAACTTAGCTAAAATACAATGTTTGAATTCCCTGTACCCCTTCAAGCTATTCTTCACTATCATCCCTCTCTTCATAAATATTACCACTATTCACTACTCAAGCAAAAGCCTAGAAGTCTTCCTAGACCCCTTCATAGCCAATTCATCAATCAGTCCAAATTGTTCAAAATATAACTTGAATTCATTCACTTTTCTCTGTCTTCACTTGGAACAATGCCGTTTAAGTTACTGTTCTTCCTCTTCTTGAGTCCTGCAATAGCATTCTAGTACATCCCTTCACTTCTATGGTAAGCTTGCATTCCATTATCAACATAAGCAGAGAAAATTTTTTTTTTTTGGTATTGAGGATTGAACCCAGGGATGCTGTAACACTGAGCTACATCCCCAGACTTTTAATTTTTTTTAACTTTTTTAGTTGTAGATAGACATAATATCTTTATTTATTTATTTTTATGTAGTGCTGAGAATCAAACCCAGTGTCTCACACATGCTAGGCAAGTGCTCTACCACTCAGCCACATTCCTAGCTCCTTCCCAGCGCTCTTTATTTTGATATGGGGTCTTGCTAAATTCCTTAAGGCTTCACTAAGTTGCTGAGGCTGGTCTCAAACTTGAAATCCTCCTGACTCAGCCTCCCAAGTCACTGGAATTACAGCTGTGTGCCACCACACCTGGCTGGGGTGAACTCTTAAAATGTAATTAGAGCATGCCATTCTCCTCCTTAAAACCCTTCTAGGATTTCCAGCTTGTAGAACAACAACAACAAAAAAAGGCCTGGCTATGGTCAAAAAGACCCTGCATGATCTGGCCATCTACCTAAGGTCTCCAACTTCATACCATGTACTTAGCCCATCAGTTGCAGCTCTGTAGTCAAAGTGGTCTCTGCACTCGGTGTTCTAGAACACACCAAGCTCTTTCCTTTGCACTTGCTCTGCTCTCTACTTGGAATATTCTTCTTTTAGCTTTTTATATGATGGACTCCCTTTCATTCTTCAGTTCTTAACTTCAATTGTCAGTTCCTCAAAGGCAGAATTTCTTGGCCATCCTATTAAGCAGGACTCTCCATTACTCCATATCAAAGGCAACTGTTTACATTCTTCCTAACACAAGCTGTAATTGTTTTATTTATTTGTTGGTTTTATTTTCTGTCTCTTTCACTAGAGTGTAAGCTGTGTGAAGGAAATGATCTTGCCTTTCTTCTGTATTCCCATCATCTAGCACAGTGTTTAGCCTATAGCATGTAGTTAATATGTTTTTGTTGGATTCAAAAAATATTCACACTGAGCCAGGCATGGTGGTGTACACTGTAATCCCTGCACTTTGGGAGGCTGAGACTGGAGAATCATGAGTTCAAAGCCAGCCTTAACAATGGTGAGGCGCTAAGTAACTCAATGAGACCCTGTGTCTACATAAAACACAAAATAGGGCTGGGGATGTGGCTCAGTGGTCGAGTGCCCCTGAGTTAAATCCCTCGTACCAAAAAAATTAAAAATAAAAAAATAAAAACAAAAACATGCTGGGTGCAGTGGAGCACACCTGTAATCCCAGTGGCTCGGGAGGCTGAGGCAGGAGGATTGCAAGTTCAAAGCCAGCCTCAGCAATTTAGCAAGGCCCTAAGCAACTCAGTGAGACTTCGCCTCTAAATAAAATACAAAAAAGGGCTGGGGATGTGGGTCACTGGTTGAGTGCCCCTGGGTTCATTCCCCAATACCAATATATATATATATATATATATATATATATATATATGAAGCCAAGCATGGTAGCACATGCCTGTAATCTCAATGACTTGGGAGGCTGAGGCAGGAAGATTGCAAGTTTGAGGTTAGCAGGGGCAACTTAGTGAGATGGTGTCTCAAAATAAAATAAAAAGTCTAGGGATATAGCTCAGTGACAAAACACTTGCCTAGCAAGGAGGCAGCCCTGGTTTTAATCATTGGTACCAAACACACACAAACACACACATACACACAAAAACAAATAAACCTAGGTGCCCTTCAACAGACGAGTGGATAAAGAAACTATGGTATATATATACAATGGAATATTACTCAGCCTTAAAGAAGAATGAAATATGGCATTTGCCAGTAAATGTATGGAACTGGAGAATATTATGCTAAGCGAAATAAACCAGTCTCAAAGAACCAAAGGCCAAATGTTTTCTCTGATACGTAAATGCTAACTCACAATAAGGGGCTTGGGGGAGAATAGAGGTATTTTGGATTAGACAGATGGGAGTGAAGGAAGGGGAGGAGGGATAAGGATAGGAGTGATAGTAGAATGAATTGGACATTATTACCCTAAGTGCATATATGATTACACGACCTGTGTAACTCTGCATCATGTACAACCAGATGAATGAGAAGTTATACTCCATGCATTCTACTGTCATGTACAACTAATTAGAACAAATAAAAATATATATTGAAAAACAAATAAATAAAATATGTGAAAAATATTTACAGACATTTACTATGCATTATGTGCTAAGGAATTAAGAA
>CM053403.1:43876729-43906176 GCA_028644305.1 Xerus rutilus
GTGGCTCAAGCCTGTAATCCCAGCACTTAGGGAGGCTGAGACAGGAGAATCGCGAGTTCAAAGCCAGCCTCAGCAAGGGCGAGGCGCTAAGCAACTCAGTGAGACCCTGTCTCTACATAAAACACAAAATAGGGCTGGGGATGTGGCTCAGTGGTCGAGTGCCCCTGAGTTCAATCCCCGGTTCCAAAAAAAAAAAAAGGAATTAAGAAGTAGAACATAAGTGGGCTGGGGATGTAGCTCTCTTTTGCCTAGCATGTGCAAGGCCCTGGGTTCAATTCCCAGTACTGGGCGAAGGGGGGCGTAGAATGTGAAATTTCATCTTAGGTTGTTTCCAATCTAGAAGAGAAGTAAATAGGAAAGTAAGAAAGAAATTGCAACACTACATAATTAAGGCTATGATGAGGATATGTAAGACAGCATAATAGCACAGAAGGCCCTATCTTGGGCTCAGGGAAGTTCACAAAAGCTTTTTAGAGAATGTAATATCTTTGTGAAACCTGCAGGATGAAGAGGATTTAGTCATCCAAGATGTAGCAGGGCGGGGCAGAGGCAAAGAACAGCATGTGTCTGGAAATGAGGCAGAGCAAGGCATGCTCGGCATGCTAAATCTCAGGACAGGCTGGAGGCTGAGCCCAGTGGTGGTGCCTGTGCTAAATGTTCAGTCCCCAGCATGAGGGGAAAAAAAAATGCTTAGAGCTGGAAGAGTTGAGGGAGAGGGGGATGCATAGCAAGCGATGTAGGCAGGTAAATAAGCTGATACAATGGGAAACCTAGTTAAACAGCTCATCCTGAGGGACTGGTATGATACGGAAGGTCAACTGCAAGGAGTAACAGGATTAGTTTTGTGTTAAATAAAGGTCATTTTGTCTGCACTGTAAGAGACTGAAGACCAAGAGAGAGTTAGGAGGCTATAGCAGCAACCTAGATGTAAGTTGACAGTATGATAATATAAACTAGAATAGTAAAAATGGGAATATAAAAAATAAGATTTCAAAGCTACTTACAAAAGGCAGTGGCAAAAATGAGCAATTCAATAAACAATTTCATAAATGATGTGAGAACAAGTGGTTAAATATTTGGAGGAAAAGAGTTCCTTATTTTATTATTACATCAAAATTAACTCTAGGGTCAAATGCGGTGGAGCATGCCTTCAATCCCAGTAGCTCAGGAGGCTGAGGCAGGATGATATCAAGTTCAAGGCCAGCCTCAGCAACTTAGCAAGGCCCTAAGCAACTTAGCAAAACTTTGTTTCAATATAAAAAATAAAAAAGGCTAGGGATGTGGCTCAGTAGTAAAGTGCCCCTGGGTTCAATCCCAGTACTTAAAAAAAAAAATGGAGACAGGTGCGATGGTGCACGCCTGTAATCCCAGCACTTTGGGAGGCTGAGACAGGAAAATCGTGAGTTCAAAGCCAGCCTTAGCAACGGCAGGGCACTAAGCAACTCAGTGAGACCCTGTCTCTAAATAAAACACAAAATAAGGCTGCAGATGTGGCTCAGTGGTTGAGTGCCCCTGAGTTCAATCGCCAGTACCCAAAAAACAAAACAAAAAAATTTAATTTTCTAAAAATGTTTAACAACAACAACAAAAATGTTCAACAGCAACAAAAAATGATACTCTGACTTCTGGATAGGGAAAGGAAAAGAATTGAAGTTTAAAAATAGCAGAAGAGCCGGGTGCGGTGGCGCACGCCTATAATCCCAGCACTTAGGGAGACTGAAACAGGAGAATCGCGAGTTCAAAGCCAGCCTCGGCAATGGCAGGGCACTAGTAGCCAACTCAGTGAGACTCTGTTTCTACATAAAACACAAAATAGGACTGGAGATGTGGCTCAGTGGTCGAGTACTCCTGAGTTCAATCCCTGGTACAAAAAAAATATATATATAGATAAGGAGAGAAAAACCCAGGAACAGGGGGAAGAAAGTAAGTCAAACCAAAATGAAACAAACATCAAAATAAAAGACTCATTTAAAATGAGTCAGAAAACCAGCCGGGCGTGGTGGCTCACGCTTGTAATCCCAGCACTTAGGGAGGCTGAGACAGGAGAATCGTGAGTTCAAAGCCAGCCTCAGCAATGGCGAGGCACTAAGCAACTCAGTGAGACCCTGTCTCTACAAAAAAAAACACAAAATAGGGCTGGGGATGTGGCTCAGTGGTCGAGTACCCCTGAGTTCAATCCCCAGTACCCACAAAAAAAAAAAAAAAAAAAAAAGTCAGAAAACCTGAATTCTAAAACATAACAATAAAACTAAGGTTAAGGGGGGAAAAAAGCTTACAAAGTAAATAATTGGTACATGAATTCACTCCAAAATGAAATTAATTTTATAAAACAGTCTGACAATTCTTTTAAAATAGACATTTTTTTTAGTACCGAGGATTGAACTCAGGGGCACTTGACCACTGAGCCACATCCCTAGCCCTATTTTGAGTTTTATTTAGAGACAGGGTCTCACTGAATTGCTAGTGCCTTGCCTTTGCTGAGGCTGGCTTTGAACTCGCGATCCTCCTGTCTCAGCCTCCCAAAGTGCTGGGATTACAGGCAGCACTACCATACCCAGCTTAAAAATAGACATTTTTAGATATAGACATTAAAGATATAGGTCCAAAGCGGGGAGGAGATGAAGCAGACTGACCCTTGCCTGGATTGACCCTGCTCAGGCAGCGACCCACCATCTACCAATGTGGCTCTCCAGCCTGTTTCCATCTAGAGACAGCAGCTAGGATCAGCAAGACGATCACCAAGGTCCCTGCAGGCCTGATTACACAGAAGTATCCCCGTTAGCCTACTTCTCTTGATTCCTCTCTTACTCTTCCTATGATCTAATATGATCACCTCCTACCTCATAAACCCCACATTCTACCACCCTCTTTGTCCACCATTAGAGACTGTAGACCTGTATGCAAACCTACTATTTATAGCGTGGATACTAATTGAATACATCATTTCTATTTATTGTGACAAAATTTTAATTGTCTAAATAGGAGTTATTTGGTTTAAGGCTGCATATTGTTTGCATTGGATGCTATAAATATTGATCTTCCCCTTAAAAGTGAGATATTGGCAACCTGCGGGGACACTACAAGATTATAGGGTAGAAATTGTAATACCTCAGATCTGCACTGCCACAGAGGAAGACACATGAACAACATGAAAAAGCAAGGAAAGAAAATGCCCCAAAGAAACCAAGATACTACAGTAATAGAATCCATTGACAGCACAGTAGATGAAGTGTCAGAGAAGGAGTTCAGAATGTACATAATTAAAATTATCTGTGGAGCACAGAACAATATAAGAGAGCAATTATAGGCAACAATTGATCATTCCAACAAAGAGATAAGAGAGCATATACAGGCAACAATTGATCACTCCAATAAAGAGATAAGAGAGCAAATACAGGTAGCAAAAGATTACTTTAAGAAAGAGATCAAGGGGCTGGGAATGTAGCTCAGCGGTAGAGTGCTTGCCTCGCATGCGTGAGGCCCTGGGTTCGATCCTCAGCACCACATACAAAGCAATAAAATAAAGACATAGTGTCCATCTACAACTAAAAAAATTTAAAAAAAAAAAAAGAAAGAGATCAACACTGAAAAACAAGCAAATCCTTGAAATGAAGGAAGCAATAAACCAAATTAAAAATTCAATAGGAAGTATCAACAACAAACTAGATCACTTGGAAGACAGAACCTCAGGCAATGAAGACAAAATATATAATCTTTTTTTTGGCACCAAGGATTGAACTCAGGGGTACTGGATCGCTGAGCCACATCCCCAGTCTTATTTTGTGTTTTATGTAGAGACAGGGTCTCACTGAGTTGCTTAGTGCCTCGCCACTGCTGAGGCTGCCTTTGAACTCAAGATTCCTCTGTCTTAGCTTCCCAAAGTGCTGGGATTACAGGCTTGCACCACTGTGCCCAGCTCGAAATGTATAATCTTGAAAATAAAGTTGACCTAACAATTAAGATGGTAAGAAACCATGAACAGAATGTCCAAGAATTACAGGATAACACGAAAAGACCAAATCTAAGAATTATCAGGATAGGAAGGCACAGAGATACAAACCAAAGTAATGCACAATCTCTTCAATGAAATAATATCAGAAAATTTCCCAAATACGAAGAATGAATTGGAAAATCAAACGCAAGAGGCTTATAGGAAACCAAATGTACAAAATTACAACAGATCCACACCAAGTCACATTATAATGAAAATGCCTAGCATACAGAATAAGAATAGAATTTTAAAAGCCATAAGAGAAAAGTTTCAGATTACATATAGGGGAAAACCAATTCAGATCTCAGGAGATTTCTCAATCCAGACCATCAAAGCTAGGAGGTCCTGGAACAACATATACCAAGCTCTAAAAGATAATGGATGCCAATCAAGAATCTTATATCTAGGGGGCTGGGATGTGGCTCAGTTGTAGAGTGCTTGCCTAGCATGCATGAGGCACTGGGTTCGATTCTCAATACCACATATAAATAAATGAATAAAATAAAAGTCCATTGACAACTAAAAACTATTTTTTAAAAAAATAATCTTATATCCAGCAAAATTCAGCTTCAGATTTAATAATGAAATAAAAACTTTCCATGATAAAAAAAAAAGTTAAAATAATCTACAACGCAAAAGCCAGCACTATGGAACATTCTTGGTAAAATATTCCAGGAGGAAGAAATGAAAAACAACAACAACAATCAGTAAAGGGAGGAACTACACTAAAGGAAAAGCCAATCAAAGGAGAAACCAAGTCAAAATAAAAAACAAAAATAAACCAAAATGACAAGGAATACAAACCATATTTCAATAATAACCTTGAATATTAATGAACTAAATTCATCAATCAAAAGACATAGACTGACAGATTGGATTTAAAAAATAACCAACAAGCCAGGTGTGGTGGCGCAAGCCTGTAATCCCAGCACTTAGGGAGGCTGAGACAAGAGAATCGCAAGTTCAAAGCCAGCCTCAGCAACAGCGAGGCTCTAAGCAACTCAGTGAGACCTTGTCTCTACATAAAACACAAAATAGGGCTGGGGGTGTGGCTCAGTGGTCGAGTACCCCTGAGTTCAATCCCCAGTACCAAAAAATAATAATAATAACCAACAATATGCTGTGTTCAAGAGACACATCTCATAGAAAACAATATCCACAGACTAAAGGTAAAAGGATGAGAAAAAACATATCACTCACATAGATCACATAAACAAGCAGAGGTTTTCATCATATCAGATAAAGTGTACTTTAAACCAAAGTTAGAGGGATAAAGAAGGTCATTTCATACTGCTTAAGGGAATCATACATCAACAAGATATAACAATTGTAAATATCTATGCCTTAAACAATGGAGCATCCATGTATATCAAACAAACCCTTCTCAATTTCAAGAATCAAATAGAAGCTGGGCATGGTGGCACACACCTATAATCCCAGCACTTTGGGAGGCTGAGACTGGAGAATTGCAAGTTCAAAGCCAGCCTCAGCAACTGCGAGGTGCTTAACAACTCAGTGAGACCCTGTCTCTAAGTAAAACACAAAATAGGGCTGAGAATGTGTTTCAGTGGTCGAGTATCCCTGAGTTCAATCCCTGGCAACCCCCCCCCAAAAAAAGAATCAAATAGACCACAACACAATAATACTGGGTGGCTTTAACACACTTCTCTCACCACTGGACAGATCTTCTAAACAAAAACTCAATGAAGAAACCATAGAACTCAACAATACAATCAATAATTTAGACTTAACAGACATATACAGAATATTTTATCCATCCACAAGCAAATACACTTAATGCTCAGCAGCACGGGGATCCTTCTATATAAAAGACCATATGTTGGGTCTGGGGCTGTAGCTCAGTTGTAGAATGCTTGCCTTGCATGCATGAATCACTGGGTTCGATCCTCAGTACCACATAAAAATAAATAAATAAAATAGAGATATTTCATCCATCTACAACTAAAAAAATATTTAAAAAAAAAAGACCTTATGTTATGCCACAAAACAAGTCTGAGAAAAAAAAATAGAGATACTATCCTGAATTCTATCAGACCATAATGGAATGAAATTATAAATCAATGATAAGATAAAAAATAGAAGCTACTCCAATACCTGGAGACTAAACAATATGCTATTGAATGATGCATGAATAACTGAAGACATCAGGGAGGAGATAAAAAAAATTCTTAGAGGTAAATGAGAACTCTGATACAACATATCAAAATCTCTTGGACACTATGAAGGCTGTGTTAAGATAAAATTTCATTGCATTGAGCTCATTCATTAAAAGAATAAAAAGTCAACAAGCCGGGCACTTGCTCAAGCCTGTAATCCCAGCACTTAGGGAGGCTGAGACAGGAGAATCGCTAGTTCAAAGCCAGCCTCAGCAACAGCGAGGTACTAAGCAACTCAGTGAGACCCTGTCTCTACGTAAAACACAAAATAGGGCTGCGGATGTGGCTCAGTGGTGGAGTACCCCTGAGTTCAATCCCCAGTACCAAAAAAAAAAAAAGAATAAAAAATCAACAAATAAAGGACCTAACATTACATCTCAAAGCTCTAGGAAAAGAAGAACAAATCAAGACCAAAAGTAATAGAACACAGGAAATAATTAAAATCAGGGCTGAAATCAATGAAATTGAAACAAAAGAAACAATTCAAAAAACTGACAAAACAAAAAGCTGGTTCCTTAAAAAAATAAAATAAAATTGATAAATCCTTAGCCACACTAATGAAAAGGAGAGAGAAAACTCAACTTACTAAAATTTGTGATGAAAAAGGAAATATCACAAAAGATACTATTGAAATGCAGAAGAAAATTAGAAACCATTTTGAAAATTTATACTCCAGTAAAACAGAAAAACTCAAGGACACCAACAAATTTCTAGAGGCTTATGATTTGCCCAAACTGAATCAGGAGGACATACAATTTAAACAGATCAATTTCAAGGAAATAGAAGATGCCATCAAAAGCTTACCAATCAAGCACAGCCCGGGACCAGATGGATTCTCAGCCAACTTCTACAAGACCTTCAAAGAAGAATTAATACCAATACTCCTCAAATTATTCCATGAAATAGAAAAGGAGGGAAGCTTACCAAACTCATTCTATGAAGCTAGTATCACCCTGATTCCAAAACCAGACAAAGACACATCAAAGAAAGAAAACTTCAGACCAATATCCCTGATGAACATAGATGCAAAAATTCTCAATAAAATCCTAACAAACTGAATACAAAAACATATTAAAAAATAGTGCACCATGATCAAGTGGGGTTCATTCCAAGTATGCAAGGTAGTTTCAACATACGGAAATCAATAAACGTAATTCATCACATTAATAGACTTAAAGACAAAAATCATATGATCATCTCAATAAATGCTGAGAAAGCATTTGACAAAATACAGCACCTCTTCATGTTCAAAACACTAGAAAAACTAGGGATAGTAGGAACATACCTCAACATTGTAAAAACTATCTATGTTAAACCCAAGGCCAACATCATTCTAAATGGAGAAAAATTGAAAGCATTCCCTCTAAAAACTGGAAAAACACAAGAATGTTCTCTTTCACCACTTGTATTCAACATAGTCCTTGAAACTCTAGCTAGAGCAATTGGATGGACCAAAGAAATTAGAGGGATATGCATAGGAAAAGAAGAACTCAAACTATCACTATTTGTTGATGACATGATTCTATATCTAGAAGATCCAAAAACTCCACCAAAAAACTTCTAGAACTAATAAATGAATTCAGCAAAGTAGCTGGATATAAGTCAATAGCCATAAATCAAATGCATTTCTATACATAAGCGATGAATCCACTGCAAGAGGAATTAGAAAAATCATCCCATTCAATAGCCTCAAAAAAAATAAAAATAAAAATAAAACAAACCTGGGAATTAATCTAACAAAAAGGCTTTTACAATGTACAATGGAAACAACAGAACACTAAAGAAAGAAATTGAAGAGGACCTTAGAAGATGGATAGATCTCCCATGCTCTTGGATAGGCAGAATCAATATAGTCAAAATGGCCGTACTACCAAAACTGTTATACAGAATTAATGCAATTCCTATTAAAATCCCAATGGTATTCTTTTTTTTTTTTTAAATATTTTCGTAGTTGTCAATTGACTTTATTTATTTATTTATATGTGGTGCTGAGAATCGAACCCAGGGCCTTACACGTGCTAGGCAAGTACTGTACCACTGAGCCACAACCCCAGCCCAATGGTATTCTTCATAGAACTAGAAAAGGCAATCATGAAATTCATTTGGAAAAATAAAAGACCCTGATTAGCCAAGGCAGTTCTTAGCAAGAAGAGTGAAGAAGGAGGCATCACAATACCAGACCTTAAACTATATTACAGAGCAATAGTAACAAAAACCACATGGTACTGGTACCAAAATAGACATGTAGATCAATGGCACAGAATAGAAAACACAGAGACAAACCCACATAAATATGATTATCTCATACTAGACAAAGGCACCAAAAATGTACATTGGAGTAAAGATAGCCTATTCAAACAAATGGGGCTGGGAAAACTGGAAATCCATATGTAGCAGAATGAAATTGAACCTCTACTCTCACACTGCACAAAAATCAACTCAAAGTGGATCAAAGAATTAGACACTAGAACAGAGACCCTGCATCTAATAGAAGAAAAAGTAGGCCCAAATCTTCATCATATTGGCTTAGACCCCGACTTCCTAAACAAGACTCCTAAAGTGCAAGAAATAAAATCAATTATCAATAAATGGGATGGGAGCAGGGCGCAGTGACACACTCCTGTAATCCCAGCATTTTGGGTGGCTGAAACAGGAGAATTGCAAGTTCAAAGCCAGCCTCAGCAACTGCGAGGCACTAAGCAACTCAGTGAGACCTTGTTTCT
Organism: Xerus rutilus; assembly: GCA_028644305.1. Classification (NCBI taxonomy): domain Eukaryota; kingdom Metazoa; phylum Chordata; class Mammalia; order Rodentia; family Sciuridae; genus Xerus; species Xerus rutilus. The sequence continues at coordinate 43,885,621 of CM053403.1, forward strand.
AAATAAAACACAAAATAGGGCTGGGGATGTGGCTCAGTTGTTGAGTATCCCTGAGTTCAATCCCCAGTATCAAAATATAAATAAATAAATAAATAGAATGGATTCAAACTAAAAAGCTTCTTCTTGGGGCTGGGGTTGTAGCTCAGTGGTAGAGCACTTGTCTAGCATGTGTGAGGCACTGGGTTCGATCCTCAGCACCACATAAAAATAAATAAATAAAATAAAGTTATAAAAAAAAGCTTCTTCTCAGCAAAGGAAATAATTAATAATGTGATGAGAGAGCCTACAGAATGGGAAAAAAATCTTTACACACGCACCTCAGACAGAGCACTAATATCTAGTATATATAAAGAACCCCAAAAACCTAATACCAAAAAAAAAATCCGATTAATAAATGAGCTAAGGAACTGAACAGACACTTTATGGAAGAAGAAATACAATCCATCAACAAACATATGCAAAAATGTTTATCATCTCTAGCAATTACAGAAATTCAAATCAAAACTAAGATTTCATCTCACTCTAGTCAGAATGGCAATTATTAAGAATATAAGCAATAATAAGTGTTGGCGAGGATGTGGGGGAAAAGGTACACTCATACATTGTTGGTGGGACTGCAAATTGGTACAACCACTATGGAAAGTGGTATGGAGATACCTCAGAAAACTTGGACTGGATCTACAATTTGACCCAGTTATCCCACTCCTCAGTATATATTCAAAGGACTTAAAATCTACATACTACTGTGACACAGCCACATAAATATTTATAGCAGCTCAATTCACAATAGCTAAAGGACAGAACCAACCTAGATGCCCTTCAACAGATGACTGGATAAAGAAAATGGGATACATTAGTGAAATAAGCCAATCTCCTCAAACCAAAAGCCAAATGTTTTCTCTAATAAGCAGATGCTGATCCATAGGGGGATATGGGATAGGGAAGGGTTGGTTGTGAGGGGAGGGTTGGGGTGTGGGGATGGGAAGGATGACAGAAAGATAGATTATTACCTTATATACATGTATGATTACACTATTAGAGTAACTCTGAACCATGTACAGCCAGAGGAATGAGAAGTTGTACTCTATTTGTGTACTATATGTTAAAATGTGTTCTATTGTAAAATAAATAAATAAATAAATAAATAATTTTTTTAAAAAAAGATAAGGGAACAAATTACATTAACATGAAAAAAAGCATAAATAAAGTAAAAGCCATCTGGATATAAAAAGAAGCAACTAAAGTGGGCATGGTGTTGCACCTGCTTGTTAACCTAGCTACTCAGGAGGCTGAGGTGGGAGGATCACTTGAGAAAAAGAGTTCAAGACCAGCCTGGGCAACAGATTGAGACTCCATCCCAAACAAAAGAAAATAACAAAGGAAACAAAAGAAGCAACTGGAAACAAATTGAACTAAAAAATTTATAAAACCATTAAAAACTTATGTCTGTAATTCCAATGACTCAGGAGGCTGAGGCAGGAGGATCACAAATTTGAAGCCAGCCAGAGCAACTTAGTGAGAAGTTATCTCAAAATTAAAAAATTAAAAAGGGCTGGGGAGGCAGCTCAGTGGTAGAGTGCCCCAGAAGTTCAATCCACAGTACCAAAATAAACAAACAAAACCTCAAGAGATGAGATAAGCTCTAGACTAGGTACAGTTAAGGAGTTACTTACTGAATTGAGAGAACATACAAAGAGATTCATCTAGACTACAGCACAGTAGGCCAGTTTATACATATCTATATATCTCTATCTATAGATATATGATGGTAGTTGGGAATCATGAAAAAGAAAAGAGAGAGGCTCCAACCTACATTCAAGTTCTAGCAGATAAGAATGGCAGGAAGAGCAGGGCCTGGTGGCACATGCCTGTAATCCCAGCACTTAGGGAGGCTGCGACAGGAGAATTACGAGTTCAAAGCTGGACTCAGCAACAGCGAGGTGCTAAGCAACTCAGCGAGACCCTGTCTCTACATAAAACACAAAATAGGGCTGGGGATGTGGCTCAGTGGTTGAGTACCCCTGACTTCAGTCCCCGGTACCAAAAAAAAAGAATGTCAGGAAGAGTGGAGAAAAATATTTGAAGAAAAAAATAATCAAGTAATAGTCAAATTGAAACACACACTGAATACCAAGCAGAATAAATCTGAGTACCAAGCAGAATAAATCAGTATAAATCCACAACTATATATGTTAATATAAAATAAAAAGTATCTGGAACAAAGAGACGATTTCAAAAGCGGCAAAATAAGTACTTAAAAAAATGTACTTTAGACTAACAATTTACTTCTCATCAGAAGCAATAGGTGCCATGAGACAATGAAGTAATAATATCTTCAAGGTACTGTAGTAATGAAACTTGGGATCCATCTATCTCAGCCTCCCAAGTAGCTGGGATTAGAGGTATGCACCACCATGCCCAGTTGTACATGTAGAAATTAATATGATAGTGATAACACTGGAAGAGATGGTAAACTTTAATAACTGTTACTAGGAAAATAGGTTACTTATGTAAAAAAGATACAATTTGTTTTCTATCTTATATAATACATTGAGCTTAAGAAGAATTAAAACTTAAATATGAAAACCAAACCTGTACAACATAAGAGAATATATTTATGAACTTGAAGTAGGGAAGGATTTCTTAAGAAAAAAATAAAAAAGAGAGAGAGCATCATAAAAGAAAAGGTGAGCCATTGTGGTGGCATGACTGTAAGCCCAGAGACTTGAGAGGCAGAGGTAGGAGGAACACAAATTCAAGGCCAGCCTGAATAATTTCATAAGACCCAGTCTCAAAATAAAAATCAAAAGAGGAATAGGGATGTGGCTCAGGTGTAGAGCACCTTTGAGTTCAATCTCCAGTACTGCAAAAATAAATAAATAAGAGTACATTTTAACATTTAAGCAATTAAAATTTCATTTGACAAACGACACTATAAGTGATAACACAAGCCACAGACTTGTTTTTCCAATGAAGAAGATATTTTCAAAACACATTTCACAACCTGGAGGTTATCTTCCTTGTAATGGTGATTATAAATCTTTCTTCCTCTTTCTTTCCTAAAATGCCTGTTTTTTTCCTTCTTGTACTAAGGATTGAACTCAGGGGTACTCGAACACTGAGCCACATCCTCAGCCCTCTTTTGTGTTTTATTTAGAGACAGGGTCTCATTGAATTGCTTAGCGCCTCACTGTTGCTGAGGCTGGCTTTGAACTCATGATTCTCCTGTCTCAGCCTCCCAATAAAAATCCTCTATTTTGATTAACATGTCATCTGACTATAACACTTACTTCTGCTCCTATTACTCATCCTTTTATCTGAGACATTCATCTTTCTTTGAAAATTTATCTGGTGGCTCATTATTATTCTAATATTATTCTTATTATAATTATTTGTAACTTCAACATTGGTTTACTTATCCAGATCTTCCAGTAACCTCGCTTCTAAGTTCTTTGGTCTCCTTTTCTTCATAATGTGGTCTTCTATCACAGCAACTCTCTAACATGGTCATACATCTAGATCTGCACTATCCACTATGGCTGCCACCACCTTCATGTTCCTTTTTAATTTTAAATTTATTAAAATTTCATTTTTTCTGGGGGAGGCAGGAGAAGAATGGAGGAACTTTGGGCAAAGGGAAGGGAGGGGCAAAGAGGGGGTATGGGGGCAGGAAAGATGGTGGAATGAGATGGACATCATTATCCTAGGTACATGTATCACTGCACATATGGTGCGACACTACATCATGTACAACCAGAGAAATGAAAATTTGTGCTGCATTTGTGTACAATGAATCAAAATGCATTCTGCTGTCATATATACCTAATTAGAATAAATTAATAAATTAATAAAAATATTTCATTTTTCCACTGCATTGATCAGTAACCACTAGTGGCTGCCATATTAGACAGTTGATACACAACATTTCCATCATCATGGAAAGTTCTATCAGAAAATACTGCTTGAGATCTTGTCATTGCCAATACCTGTAACTCTTCCATAATGTCAATATTAAGCTTGTACTTTTTGTTGTTCTTGGTACCGGGGATTGATCCCAGGGGCACTTAGCCACAGAGACATATCCCCAGTCTTTTTTTTTTTTGTATTTTATTTAGAGATAAGGTCTCACTGAGTTGCTTAGAGCCTTGCTAACTTGCTGAGGCTGGTTCTGAATTTGCAATCTTCCTACCTCAGCCTCCTGAGCTGCTGGGATTACAGGTGATTATGCACCACTCTGCCTGGCCAGAAACTTCTGCTTTTAAAGCTTATTCCTTGGTGGGTTTAGGTTTTTTTTGGGGGGGTACCAGGGATTGAACTCAGGGGTACTTGAGTTGAGTACCATCTCCAGCCACATCTCCAGCCCTATTTTATATTTTATATTTTATTTAGAGACAGGATCTCACTGAGTTGCTTAGCACCTCACCGTTGCTGAGGATGGCTTTGAACTCACAATTCTCCTGTCTCTGCCTCCCAAAGTTCTGGGATTACAGGCCTGTGCCACCATACCCAGCATAGATTATTCCTTGACTCCAACAATTTTACTTGTTGCAATCCTCCTGCCTCAGCTTCTCACATCACTGGAATTACAGATGTGTGCCACCACACCTGGCTATTTCTAACTTCTTTCCTCCTACTCTATCTTCAATCCATACTGATCAGGTTTTTCCCCATCTTAGTCCATTTTGAGCTGTTGTAATAGAATCCCACAGACCTTATTTATAATGAATAGAAATTCACTGGCTCACAGTTATGGAGGCTAGGAAATCAAGATGGAGAGGCCAGTATCTGGCAAGGACCTTCTAGTTGTGTCATCCCATGGCAAAAGAACAAAGAGATCAAGAGAGAGACAAAGGAAGAACAAACTTGTCCTTTTGTAAGGAATTCATTTCTATAAAAATGACCTTAATCCATTCATGAGGGCAGAGCCCTTGTGGTCTAATCACTTCTTTTTTTTTTAATAGACTTTTTTTAGTTGTAGATGGACACAATAACTTTATTTTATTTATTTATTTTTATGTGGTGCTGGGGATCAAACCCAGTGCCTCACAAGTGCTAGACAAGAACTCTACCACTGAGCTACAACTCCAGCCCCTCTAATCACCTCTTAAAGTTTCCACTTCTTTTTTTCTTTGGTATTGGAGATTGAACCCAGGGGTGGTTAACCATTGAGCAACATCTCTAGCCTTTTTAAATTTTTTTTGGTACTGGGGGTTGAACTCAGGGGTACTTGACCACTGAGCCACATCTTCAGCCCTATTTTGTGTTTTATGTAGAGACAGGGTCTCACTGAGTTGCTTAATGCCTCACCGTTGCTGAGGCTGGCTTTGAACTCGCGATTCTCCAGTCTTAGCCTCCCAAAGTGCTGGGATTACAGGCATGTGCTACCAAGCCCAGGTCTTTTTAATTTTTTTTGAGGCAGGGTCTTGCTAAGTTGCTCAGGAACTCACTAAATTGCTGAGGCTTATTTTGAACTTGGAATTCTCCTGCCTCAGCCTCCCAGTTTGCTGGGATTACAGGTGTGCACCACCATGCCCAGCCTCACCTCTTAATATTTTTACAATGACAATTAAGTTTAAATATGGATTTGGGAGGGGACAAGCATTCAAACAATAGCACCCTCCACTATATCCCTGATTTTCTTGCCTACATCATCAAAGATTTCCACATTGCTAAATCTAATGGGCAATATCAGCCTCTTCTTGCTTGACCTATCAGCATCATGTGACACAGTTGATCCTCTCTCCTTTTTCATTTTATTTATTTATTTTATGTGGTGCTGAGGATTGAACCCAGTGCCTCACCTGTGCTAGGTAAGTGCTCTACCATTGAGCCACAAACCCAGCCCTCTTTTCTCCTTCTTGAGACACTTTTTTGACTTCCAGTGTTTTCTCCCTATCTTCCTACGTGCTCCTTCTCAGTCTCCTTTGTTGGTTTTTCCTTATCTCCATGACCTCTGGACATTGGAATATCTCAGTCTTTGGATTTCTTCTCTTTAGTGTTTACACTCACTGTGGTAGATTAAATTATGGTTTACAACTATTTGCTCTCTCCCTTCTATTAAGATTGTACATCTACATTCTTTGGATTTGTTTAAAATCCCTCTTCTAAGCAGAATGCATGTCCTTGCTCCATTACAAGACTGGGTTGTGTGATTGGTTTTGGCTAATGGAAGAGATTGGAGTGGCAGTATGTGTTATATGCCACATGCACATAGAAGTGGAAGATTTAAATGTAATTGCATTGTTTATTTTGGCTTCTCTTGCTTCTGCTCATTGCTGTGATCATTGCATGTACCTTCTGTGATTTGTTACTTCAACCTAATTCCAAAGTTAGGAGGCACTTGAATCAGCCTCATAATCTAATCTACCTGTAGCTCATTTGTAACAAGAGCAAGATGTAAATGTTTATTGGTGTAATCCACTGAAATTTTCAGGTTATTTGTTGTTGTTGGTTTGTTTTTGTTCTTGTTATTTTGCATTGAGAATTGAACCCCGGAATGCTTAACTAACAAGCCACATCTCTAGCCTTTCTTTTTTTATTTTTTATTTTGAGACAGAGTCTCACTAAGTTGCTTAGGGCCTCACTAATTTGCTGAGGCTGGCTTTAAACTTGCAATCCTCCTGCCTCAGCATCCCGAATTGCTCAGATTACAGGCGTGCACCACCATGCCTGGCTTTTGGGTTGTTTGGTGCCTCAACAACTGACTAATAAAACTCCTTTTAAACTCTCATGAACTCATGTATCAATACAGTTGCCAACTTGGCGTCTACACTGGAATGTCTAAAAAGGCTTCTGAAACTCAACAGGTCCAAATATAAACTCCTGATCTTTCCCACCAAGTGTTGTCTTTGAATCTTTCCATTATCATCAAGTGGAAACTTAAATGTTCTAAGACAAACACCTAATCATACAGATTTCTATGCCAATTTATGCCAATTTATCAATGCCAATTTATCAATTCTATGCCAATTTATCAATGAATCCCATTGGTTCTATTTTCAAGATAAATCCAGATTCTGGAAATTTCTCATCACCTTCACTGGTACCACCTTAGCCCAAGCCACTATCATGTTTGCCTATTTTCTGTTACAGACATACCATCCCCACCAGTGAGGTGGCCAGCTTTGCTTTTTGCATCTCAGTCTCAGCTCCTAAGTGTTATTTTTTTTTAATATTTATTTATTTTTTTAGTTGTAGGTGGACAGAATATCTTTATTTTTTTATTTTTATGTGGTGCTGAGGATCGAACCCAGTGCCTCATGCGTGCCAGGCGAGCACGCCACCGCTGCGCCATAACCCCAGCCCCCTGAGTGTTATTTGAGAAAGTTCCTGTAGAGTAGGAAACCAAAAGTTAATCAACAAGTACCTGATGAATGCTATCTAACTTCAGTTGAATCATAGATAATGGTTTATCTTTTAACTATCTCTAGTCACTTTTTACCACCTCTGTCACTAACACCTTGGTCCAACTCACCATTATCTTCACCTGGGTTACTTGGAAAGACTGAGCTTTGAAGACTGAGTCCTGTTTGTCCCTCTCAATGGGCTTTTTAGAACAGTAGGTCAGATTGTCCTCCTCTTTGCTCAAACTTCCCTTTCCTCAAATGGCTTCCCACCTCACCAAGAGAAATTGTCATGATAATGATCAAAAACTTTCTTTACGTTCTGTGTGCGCGCGCCACACACACACACACACACACACACACACACACACACTTCCTACCTTACTGCTCAAATTTCATCTCTTTTGACTCATTTTTCCCATTTGGCTTTGGCCACAGTGGTATCCTTGTTGTTCCTTAAACACAGCATTTATGCTACCACCTTAGGGCCTTCGCATTTGTTTTCTTATTATTGTTATCCCCCACCACCTCCATACTGGGAGTTGAACTGAGCTACAAACCCAGCCTTTTTTACTTTATATTTTGAGACAGGGTCTTGCCAACTTGCTGAGGCTGGCCTCAAATTTGCCATCCTCTTGCCTTAACCTCCAAAATCACTGGGATTATAGGCATGCACCACCACAAGGTGACTTTTTTTTTTTTTTTTTGGTAGCAGGGATTGAACTCAGGGGTACTCCACCACTGAATCACATCCCTAACCCTATTTTATGTTTTATGTAGAGACAGGGTCTCACTGAGTTGCTTAGCGCCTTGCTGTTGCTGAGGCTGGCTTTGAACTTGCGATTTTCCACTTCCAGCCTCCCAAAGTACTGAGATTACAGGCATGTGCCACCACGCCTGGCTACAAAGTGACTTTTAAGTAAAATCCTGAAGGAGGTAAGCAGGACATTTAGTCAGGTACAGTGGGGCCTATCTATAATTCCATCAACTCAGGAGACTGAGGCAGGAGAAACACAAATTCAAGGCTAGCCTGAGCAATTTAGTGAGATCCTGTCTCAAAATAAAACATAAAAAGGGCTAGGGAAGCTGGGCATGGTGGCACCTTCCTGTAATCCCAGCAGTTTGGGCGGATGAGACAAGAGGATCACAAATTTAATCCCAGCCTTGGCAATTTACGGAGACCCTCTGTGACTTAGCAAGACTCTATCTCAAATTAAAAAATAAAGAGGGCAATTTGGCTCAGTGGCAGTGGCCCTGGGTTCAATCCTCAGTGCCAAAAAAAAAAAGTCACTTGTCAGTGGGGTTTCCTTGACCACTGCATTTTAAATTGCCCTAGAATTCTCTACTCTTCTTCTCTGCTTTATTTCTCTATAGTATTTACCAAAAAGTATGTAAAATGTAATATATGATAAATTTCTATACTGATTTTACTTATTGTTTTTTTTTCTACACTAGAATGTATACTCTGTGAACTAAGAGTTTTTTGTTTGTTTTTGGTCTTTTATTCATTGTTGTCTCCTCTAAGCATGGTAAGTGATCAAGAAATATTTGTCGAGCAAATCAACCTAACAAAGTATGATATCCAGAATAATATAGCATTACTACATGTTGAAAGAAAACAAAAAAATTTTTTTAGCTAAGAATATAAATTCACAGAAGAAATACATAATCAATAACTCCAAGAAAAGGGATTTCATCTCCCAAACAATGAGTGAATTAAACAAAATGAAATTTATTTTCATAATAACACGATTGGAAAACAATTTTTAAATTTGGGGCTGGGGTTGTAACACAGTGGTAGAGTGCTTGCCTAGCATATGTGAGGCACTGGGTTTGATTCTCAGCACTACATGTAAATACAAAATAAAGGTCTATTGACAGCTAAAAAATATTTTAAAAATTTTTTAAATTTGAAGCACTGGCAAGGATATAGAAGAACAGTAACTCATACACCCTTGGCACAACTTTGGAGATTTGCACCATCTAGCAAAAACTAGAAATGCACATGCCCTTCAACCCAGCAATTCCAGTCCTTGATACAAATTTGAGAATTGAGTGCTACCATGTCTTTTTTACAAGAGACATATACAAGAATGTTTATGTCAACATTTTTGATAGCCCCTAACTGGAAACTCAAACGTCCACTAATAAATACATAAATATGGTACATACATTCAAGGGGATATTTTACAGCAATGAAAATGAATAAACTACAGCCCAATACAAAAACATGAAAACTATCTGAAACTACTTGAAAATTAAAGGGCAAGAGCATCTGGAAGTTATAATTCTCTATGAGACAGACCAAAGCAGGGAAAGGGTGCAAGATTCTTCTAAGGGCAAACAGGGCAATAACAGATACAGGTGAGAAATTGGGTTTGGATACAGATCCTCTGGCTAGCAAAATAAAAGCGATCCTTGCCTAATTTCAGAAAATTCAAAATGAGAAACTAGAATCATTTTAATATTTTCCTGTTTATCTTTTTTTTTTCCTGGTGCTGGAAAAAGAACCCAGGGGTGTTCTATCACTGAGTGACACTTCTAGCCCTTTTTATTTTTAATTTTTAAAAGTTTTGAATAGCCAGGCGTGGTGGCGCATGCCAGTAATCCCAGCACTTTGGCAGGCTGAGAGAGGAGAATCACGAATTCAAAGCCAGCCTTAACAATGGCGAGGCACTAAGCAACTCAGTGAGATTCTGTCTCTAAATAAAACACAAAATAGGGCTGGGGATGTGGCTCAGTGGCCGAGTACCCCTGAGTTCAATCGCTGGTACAAAAAAAAAAAAAGTTTTGAGATAGTGTCTTGCTAAATTGCTGAGACTGGCCTTAGGCTTATGATCCTCCTGCCTCTGCCTCCTGAGTAGCTGGGATTACAGACAGACACCACAGAGCTGGACTCATGTTTTATCATTCTGCAATATAATTCCCTGTGTTCTCTCTACACACACACACACACACACACACACACACACACATATTTTATTTTATTTTAGTTGTCAATGGACCTTTATTTTATTTATATGTGGTGCTGAGAATCGAACCCAGTGCTTCATACATGCTAGGCAAGCGCTGTACCACTGAGCTACAACTCCAGCCCTCCCTGTGTACTCTTTTTTTAAAAAATATTTTTTAATTGTAGATGTACACAATATTTTTATTTTATTTATTTATTTTTATGTGGTGCTGGGGATTGAACCCAGTGCACCCCACATTCGAGGCAAACACTATCTACCACTGAGCCACAACCTCAGCCCCTCTGTGTACTCTTTACTCCCTTTATTCACCCACTTCATTGATCACTGCTTCATTGATGTGGTAATGTGTTAAGTACTACAGAGGAAAGAAGGAAGCATAAGATGGGGATCTTATGGGAATCTGGGGATCTAGTTTTAAAGATACTACTTATCCATGATGAAGTGCCATGTTCATTTGCTCATTAAAAACAAATAAACAACAAAAAGTATCAACAGGGCATGGTGGTGCACATCTGTAATCCCAGCTACTTCAGAAACGGTGGTAGGAGAAACACAAGTTCAAGGCCACCTTGAGCAATTTAGAAGGACCCTGTCCCAAAATTTAAAAAAAAAAATACTGGGAGTGTGGTTCAGTGGTAGAACAATTGCATAGCATTTGCCTAAATTCAATCCCCAGTACTGCAAAACAAACAACAAAATCTTCTACAAGGACATCTGCCCAGTAACTGTCTGTTTAATCTTGGGATGATGCCATTCTTGTTATTAACCATTGTGGCCAAGGAATATTGTTTCAAAATATTCTCATTTTTGCCTTTAAAATCTTCTCCTTACCCCAGTCTCTTTTCCTATAGTTTACTATGGCCTGCATATTCCCATTGCAATGCCATTCCCAAATAAATAACAAAGGCATTATTATTAGCTTCATTAGTTGTAATATTGGTTTTTTGTTTTGTTTTGTTTTTTTGGTACCAGGGATTGAACTCAGGGGTACTTGACCACTGAGCCACATCCCCAGCCGTATTTTGTGTTTTATGTAGAGACGGAGTTTCACTGAGTTGCTTAGTGCCTCGCCATTGCTAAAGCTTGCTTTGAACTTGTGATTCTCCTGTCTCAGCCTCCTGAGCCGCTGGAATTACAGCCCCCAGGGATACCCACTCCCGCTAGTCACCCCCAACAGTGGGGGAGATATGAACACCTACTGTAATAAAAAGTGACAGGTATGATCATAGAGGCATAAAAGTTATGGTAACCTGGCAAGAGAGCAATTATTTTTTCCCAAGAGTTGATGGGTAGGAGAAGGTTCACCGAGTAGGTGAGGTGTGAGCTAGGCCCTCAGAGGAGCAATCATTGAAAGGGAATCAGGGAATTTTTTAATTTTGGGGGCCTGGGAATTGAACCCAGGGGCACTCTACCACTGAGCTACAGTCCCAACCATTTTTATTTTTTATTTTGAGACAGGGTGTTGCTAAGTGACTGAGGCTGGCTTTAAACTTGGGATTCTCCTGCCTCAGCCTCCCAAGGCACCACTGGGCCTGATAGATCAGGGAATTCTTGGTAGATCAATTTCTAATAAGTACCCAGGTCTCTTCCCTATACCAGTAACATATGCTCACAGTGACAACCTTTTAATTTGTGTTTGGTTTCTTCCTACTGGCAGCTACATTTTTCATTCTAAATGATTAAATTGATTTTCTGATTATTCACGTGAGATGGGATGCATGAGCCAGTTTTTTTCTATTTTATTGTTTGGTACTAGGGATTAAACCACTGAGCTACATCCCCAGCCCTTGTTTTTCTTGTTTGTTTGTTGTTTGTTTTTTGAGACAGGGTCTTGCTAATTTAATTAGGGCCTTGCCACATTGCTGAGCCTAGCTTTGAACTTGTGATCACACTTGTGCCTCAGTGGAGACTGGACTCTTATTATTTAGAATATTCCAGTGTATGGATAGAGCAGGATTTGCTTAGCTCTGATTTTTATTGTTGGGATTTGGTTTGTTTTCAGATTTTTGATTATATTGTGATTAAAACTACTATGTACATCCTTGCTGCCTCCCTTTCCTTTTAGATTGTTAAGTTGGAACATAGTTCCTAAGGAAGAACGAATGAGTAAAAAGGGTGCACAAGGAGGAATCACTGAAGTTTACAAACGAGGAAGGGACATCATCAGATTTTCACTTTTAAAATGTCTGTCTGGGAGCTGGGGATATAGCTTAGTTGGTAGAGTGCTTGCCTCACATGCACAAAGCCCTGGGTTCATTCCCAGGGCTACAAAATAAGTAAGTAAGTAAATAAGTAAATAAATAAAATGTCTGTCCAGTGAGGGAAATACCTGTTACCAGCTTATTGTGAATACTAAATGAAGTCAAGAAGGTGATAGTATAATAAAGAACTATATAAATTATTATACTGATATAAATTATTATACTCAGACTATTGTCAGGAATCTATATACAGAAGAATCACAGTAACTGAAGATCACCAGTTAGTTGGATCAATCATGCATGCAAGTTCTTTGGGGTTCTTATATTGTCCTTGCATGCTAAGGACAGCATAGTGCCATAAGAAAAAGTGAACCCTAACAAATAACCATTTTAAAAGGACCTATTCTTGGTCCTGTGAGCAGGTACCTGCTTGAGGACCTTGGCTTGCCTCAGAAGCATAGTCTCCTCTTGAAGCAGGACAATGTCTGTGACCTGACGGGGAGAAAGGAGACATTATCTAGTCTAGACACTGGCTTAAGGGACAGAATCTCACATTTCTCTTCTCTCTTTTCATTTGATCCATCATAATCCTCTTATTATATTTAAGTCCTGTTTTTGCTTCTCTCTCTGCTCTTAAGTACTTAGAATGCCCCAACGTCTCCATTCTGGACTCTATTTTGTCTAGAAAATAAGGCAGAGATCTTGATGGTATCTGTGAGCCCTTCAGCTCTGACATTAGGGATTCTATGGTTCTGTCTACTCTCTCTGGATGTCAAGGCCCAGTCTTGCTCCAAACCAGTATCTTGTTACTTTAGCTTTCCCACACCATGAATCCTTACTCCTTAGGGAAGTCTTCATCAAAGTGTGACATCTGGCTGGGCATGGTGAGCACACTTGTAATCCCAGGTACTCAGGAGGCTGAGGCAGGAGGATGGCAAGTTCAAGGCCGGCCACAGCAACATAGTGAAACTCTGACTCAAAATTAAAAATACAAAGGGCTGGGATGTGGCCTTAGAGGTAGAGTGTCCCTGGGTTCAACCACCAGGATTGCGGGGGGTGGGGGGGGGGGGAGAAAGCGTGACATTTGAATCACGTGCATGCTAAAATGCAGCTTGCCAAATCCAAATCTCAGCAGTAAAGTCTGGGGAAGCTGTTTTCATGAAATAAAAGACAAATGTGCATTCAACATGTGGTTCTGGGCTAAACCAGCTAAAAGGCTGACTTAGAGGAACATCTCATCCTGTAAATCCCTTTAGTCTTTACCTTTCCAGTTTTACTTCCTACTCTTCAAGGTTCTGCTTTCTAGAACAGGTCCAAATGTTACATCAAGGATGAAGATTCAAGTGACAGGTCAGACATTTAGAGTGATACACAAGGAAAATCTTTTCAATCCCATGGACCCTTAAATCCTACCTGGTGTGAAGTTGCCCAACCTACTCCTCTTTATGCTGACAGTAGTTGTGGCAGTAGGAGATGGTTATGGGGTGAATCATGTCTCCCCCTAAATTCACACGTTGAAGCCCTGACCCTCAGTACCTCCGAATGTGACATCATTTCAAAACAGTGTTGTTGCATAGATGTGGTTGGTTAAGATGAGGTTATATTGGTGTGGGGTGTTCCCATAATTCAATAGGACCAGTGCCTTTTTTTTTTTAATTTTTTTTTTTAGTTGTAGATGGACATATCTTTATTTTATTTATTTTTATGTGGTGCTGAGGATCGAACCCAGTGCCTCACGCATGCAAGGCAAGCGCTCTACCACTAAGCCACAATCCCAGACTGGACCAGTGTCTTTTTAAAAATATATTTTCTTAGTTGTAGATGGACACAATATCTTTTTTTTTTTTTTTTGGCACTGAGGATTGAACTCAGGGGTACTCGACCACCGAGCCACATCCCCAGCCCTATTTTGTGTTCTATGTAGAGACAGGGTCTCACCAAGTTGCTTAGCGCCTCGCCATTGCTGAGGCTGGTTTTGAACTCGTGATTCTCCTGTCTCAGCCTCCCAAAGTACTGGGATTACAGGTGTGAGCCACCACGCCCGGCTTGACACAATATCTTTATCTGTTTATTTTTATGTGGTGCTGAGGCTCAAACCCAGTGTCTCACACAAGGCTCTACAACAAAGTTACAACCCCAGTCCTGACCAGTGTCTTTTTAAAAAGGAAAAATTTAAATATCAGCATGGTAGTACCTGCCTACAATCCCACCTAATCAGGAAGCTGAGGCAAGAGGATTGCAAATTCAACCTGAGCAATTTAGCCAGACCCTCTCTCAAAATAAACATTAAAAGAAAGATCTGGGGATGTAGTTCAGTAGTAGAGTGCCACTGGGTGCAGTCCCCAGTAACACACACACACGGAGAAATTTGGACACAGTTGTGCAAACAGGGAGAATGCCATATGAACATCAAGACAGAGATGAGGATGATACATCTATAAGTTGAGGAACACCTAAGATTGCCAGCAAACCACCAGACCCTAGAGAGGGACACAGAACAGTGTGTGCCTCGCAGCTCTCAGAAGGAACCAACCCACAAACGCCTAGGTCCCAGAACTACAAGACATAACATTTCTGTTGTATGACCCATTTTATTATGTTAGCTAACAAATATAGACTTTGTTCACAATCCTGGCACATTCATGAGGACTGTAAGCTGTCACTTAAGTTACTCTGAGCTGCTTCATGTCAACCTATTGGAAGGACAGAAAATATGTTGCATTCATTAGAAGATGAGTATCAAGTGAGATCTCTGCAAACACTCCTGTGTAGTGGTCACTATTAGTGGGATCATTACTCACCAAGTTGAAAACAGGGAACTACCTTGGGAAGATCATGAAGGAATTCCTTGGAAACCAAGAATTATTCTTTCCTATGTTTAAAAGGAGTTGCCAGGTTTCAGTTATCCACAATGCCCTGTTAGGATACATAAATTCCCTGTTCTCCTGTCCGAAGCCAGTCCCTCCACCTGTGCACCAGAACATGTCTCTTCTCCCCTTCTCAATAATGTCAATCCAGCAGTCTGTCCTGTCCCTGCTAAATCTTCAGTTTTCTCTTTCTATCAGCATATAAACATCCTATTATTTCCCCGGCTTTCAAAACCCTTCTTTAAACTGACTTCTGGGGGCTGGGGTTATGGCACAGTGGTAGTGGGCTCGCCTAGCACGCATGAGGCACTGGGTTCGATCCTCAGCACCACATAAAAATAAAATAAAGATATTCTGTCCACCTACAACTAAAAAATAAATATTAAAAAAAAACTGACTTCTGTGAATGACCCTTCATTTCCTTCTTCCCCTCTACTGAAAAACTTCATGAAAGAATTGCTGTAAACTCTGTCTCCAGTTTCTCTCTTACCATTTTTAAATAGATTTTATTTAGACATTTAGAAGTGTGTGCAAAATCCTAAGCCCTCAGTTAATTTTCACATAGTGAACATTCCTAGTAACCAGCTCACAGATCAAGAAGTAGAACTTTGGCCTTTCAGAAGCTCACCCTCTGACCCCACTCAGTCATTAACCTCAAGGGGACCAAAGTTTTAACTTCTAGTACCATAAACTAGTTTTTGTTTTTGAACTTTATAGAAATAGATTCATACAGTGTGGACTCTGTTGTATCTGGCTTCATTCTCTCAACACAATATTTGGAAAATTGGTGCATTTTGTTATAAAATAGCAATGGTTCACTCATTCTGATTGCGCAGCCCAGGGATTAGCAAACTTTGTCTATAAAGATCAGATAGTAAATACTTTAGGTTTTGTGGGCCATAAAACCCCTCAACTCTGTTGCCATAGTCCACAAAACGCCCACAGATAATACTTAAGCAAATGGCCAAGACTGTGTCCCAGTAAAACTATAAAAACAGGCCCTATGCCTGATCTGATCCTCTGACTATAATTTGGTGACCCCTGATTCATCTATAGAATTCCAACAAATGATTATGCCATAATTGTTTTTTAATCTATTCTAATGTTGATGGATATTTGTGTTATTTCCAGGTTTGAGTTATCCTATTTCAACCTTACTCTTTTTTGAGTTTTAAAATAAACATTATGGAGATATAATTTACATGTAATAAATTATAAGATTTACATTCATATCTAAATCTGTTCTAATCTAGATCTTCCTCCATCACTGCAACAGAACTTTTGTTACCAAAATCACAAATGATGTCCATGTTGCTAAATTCATTGGTCAATTGTCTCTCTTTTTAAAAATTTTTCCTCCCTCCCTCCTTCCTTCCCTCCCTGTCTCTCTCTCTCTCTCTTTCTTTCTTTCCACTAGTGGGGATTGAACCCAGTGATTCTCTTCCACTGAGCTATTTCCTTAGGTCTTTTCTATTTTGAGAAAGGGTCTTCACAAAGTGCCTCAAATTTTCAATCTTCCTGCTTTAGCTTCCCACATTACTAGGATTAGCTAGGCATGCTCCTGGCCAATGGTCAGTTTTCAATCCTCATCTTATTTGACTTCTCAACAACATCTAACACATCTGATATTTACCTTCTCCTTGATACGTCTGCTTCACTTGATTTCTAGCATTTAACATTTAGGTTTTCCTCCTACCTCACTGATCACTGCATCCTGGTCTTTTCTTAACCCCTTGTTGTTTTATTTTGTAGTATTGGGGATTGAGCCCAGGGGCACTATACAACTGAGGTAGGTCCCCAGTCCTTTTAAAATATTATTTATTTTGAGACAGCTTCTTGTTAAATTGCAGAGGCTGACCTTGGACTTGTGATCTTCATGCCCCAGTGAGTTGCTGACATCACAGGCATGCGCCACTACACCCACTTTACAATTGGAGTGCTTGAAGGCTCAGTTCTTGGTCCTCTTCTCTATTCACACTCACTTCCTTGGTGATGTTGCTCAGCCTTTGATTTTTAATACCATCTGTATTAATGCCATCAACTCCCATATTTGTATCTTCAACCCAGATCTGCCCCTTGACCTCCAGATCCATATATCTAACAGCCTGCCCAACTGGAGCACTTGCATTGTCTGATTTTCCTATTTCCACTCTTATTCTCATGCAACACAGCAGTCATTCCTTTGCTCAAAACTCTCTAATTATATCCCATAATATTCAGAGTGAGTCCTGTAATATAAAAGCTGAAGTCCCTATGATGGCCTATAGCCCACATGATTGGGTCCATCTTACTCCTGCTATCTCTGTTCTAGTGAGCTTCTTCAAACATACCAGGCATACCCCGGCCTTGCTGTTTCCTTTGTCTGGTATATCTTTCTCCAGATGCTCACCTGGCTAATCCTCCTCCACATCTTTAAGTCTTTGTTCAAATATCAGCTTCTCAATGAGTCTTAAGCTGACAATGCTATTTAAAATTGCAACTAGTCCCCCCTAGAATCTTCCTTATTCTGCTCCATTTTTTTCTTTGTCCACAACATTTATCACTTAGCATACACTATGTTAGTCTATTGCCAGTCATCCATTTCCCCATAGTTGAGTATAACTTCATGAGGGCATGAATCTTTGTATTGCTGTGATAAATTCTAATCTCCAGGAACACTGCCTATCTTGTAGCAGGCACTCAATAAATATTTGTTGAATTAATAAAAGGTCAAGAAAATAGGAATTTGTATTTCTCTTTTAAAAGCATTTGTTTTGCCAGGCATGGTAGTGCACATCTGTAAAACCTCTGCTATTCAGGAGGCTGAGGCAGGAAAATCACAAGTTTCAAGGCCAGCCTGGGCAACTTAGAGAGACCCTGTCTCAAAAAATAAAAATGGCTGAGGATGTAGCTCAATGATATGGCACTTGCCTAGCATGTGCAAAGTCCTGGGTTCCATCCTCCCTACCAAGAAAGAAAGAAAAAAAAAAAAAGGCAGTCTCTTTTTTGGTGTATATTCTCACCCTGGATTGAAAGTTAAAGGACTCATCTGTCAAGTTCCCAGCTAGTGGTTTGGCAATTCTATCAACTACAAGCAGGTCCTCTTAGGTCGATGGACACCTGAGGCTATTTATTTTATTGGTGAAAGCTTGTTGTGAGAGCATTTTGGTCCAGTTCAAGAAAACAGCAGTGTTCTAACCGGCAGCCCCAATAAATCTTACACATTCTTGAGCCCATAAGTCCTGGCCTCTTGCCTCTCTACACATCTATTCATTCGACAAGAAGAACCTCTTGTTGGAGCACACAGGGGCACTTGACTAGTAAAAGCAATGGGAAGGAACACAATCCTCTCTGCTTTCTGCCCTGGGGACAGAACTTCAGGGTGACCAGATCTTTGCTCAGGACAGGCAGAATGTGACAAGAAAGACTTTGCATTTCTTTCCACATATGCCAAATAGCTTGCCCATTGTCCAGAGACAGAGTTAGATACACAGTGCCATGCACTGATATAGACATATTCCAAAGCAAGTTATGTTTACTCCTGGGACAGTCAGCTACTCTACAGCTATCAAAGTCTATAGAGATTAAGGCTGGGAATGGTAGCGCAAGCCTTTAGTCCCAGCTGCTCCAGAGGCTGAGGAAGAAGGATCATGAGTTCATGGTGAGCCTGGGCAACATAGAGAGACCCCATCTCAAAAATAAATAAAATAAAATGGCAATAGAGACTAATAGCCTAAGTATATTTCTCATAATACTTTTCTTTCTTTCTTATTTTTTTTTTGGTATCGGAGATTGAATTCAGGGGTACTCAACCACTGAGCCACATCCCCAGCCCTATTTTGTGTGTTATGTAGAGACAGGGTCTCACTGAGTTGCTTAGTGCCTCACCATTGCTGACGCTGGCTTTGAACTCGTGATTCTCCTGTCTCAACCTCCCAAAGTGCTGGGATTACAGGCATGAGTCACCGCGCCCGGCTCATAGTACTTTTCTGATTCCATATGTCTTTTATCTTTTGGGGTGGGGGTGAGGTACTGGGTATTGAACCCAGCGCACTGAGCCACATCTCTAGACCTTTTTTATTTTGAGACACAGTCTTGTTAAATTGCTGAGGGCCTCGTTAAGTTGCTGAGGCTGGCTTTGAACTTGTGATTCTCCTGGCTCAGCCTCCCAGGCTGCTGGGATTATAGTCACCATGCTCAGCATGTGGCACCATGCTCAGCTCCATGTCTTTGTACAAAATCTCTACATAGTACTTTTCACATTTGCATCACAGTTGTTTGTTTACAGTTTGATCTTCTCACCAACACTCCTCGCTTGTCCCTAAGCCAGCCACTATACTGGCAGCTTCTAATAGCTGGTATTTTGGTTTAATAATTTGGCAGCAAAGTGTAATAGTTAAAATCA
The DNA here is from genome assembly GCA_028644305.1 of Xerus rutilus. Classification (NCBI taxonomy): domain Eukaryota; kingdom Metazoa; phylum Chordata; class Mammalia; order Rodentia; family Sciuridae; genus Xerus; species Xerus rutilus. Next base: position 43,905,391 of record CM053403.1, read on the forward strand.
AGGACTCTGAATATGTGTGGGTCACATTTGTGTGGGTCACAATCATTAGCACTGACTAGCTGTGATACCTTGAGCAAGTTACCTAATCTTTCCTTCCCTCGATTTTCTGGCCTGTTAAATGAGAATTTAACAGCCTGCTTCATGAGGTTGTAAGGATAAAGTAATTATGTGAAGCAAAATCAGCCAGACACAGAAGGACCAGTATCTCATGTTTTACCTCATATGTAAAAAGCAAATAAAAAAAAAAACCACTTTGTGTCTTTGTGAGAGGATAGAAATTCTTAGATTGTCTTTCTGTATGACCCTTGCATTATGAATGAGACAGCTATTTGTCTGATGAAAAGAATCTAACAAAACATTAAGGGGAAAAATAAATTTGGCATTGCACACACACTCCCATGGATGAGGATATTGTTTATTCTTTGTTTCTTTAGAATTTGTATTTCCAGGTTGAGTGGATTTGCTGCTGTCCGCTACAGTGTCCCTACTAGGCAGTTTGACACCCATCTCTTTTTGGTGTCCTTCTGCTAGCTCACAGGGCACTTTGGCTCCAACCAAATATTGCTGGAGGGCCAGGCACATGCCTAAAATCCTAGCAAATGGAGAGGCTTGCAAGTTCAGAGCCAACCCCAAGCAACTTAGTGATATACTCTGTCTCAAAATTTAAAAAAAAAAAAAAGAGGGACAGAAAATGTGGATTAGTGGTTAAGTGTCCCAGGGTTGAATCCTCAGTATCAATCAATGAAAATAAAAATATTAGCCGGGCATGGTGGCGCACACTTGCAA
>CM053403.1:43906276-43932626 GCA_028644305.1 Xerus rutilus
AGAAAGAGAGAGAGAGAGAGAGAGAGAGAGAGAGAGGGAGGGAGGGAGGGAGGGAGGGATAGAGAGAGAGAGAGAGAAAAGAAAAGAAAAGAAAAGAAAAATATTGCTGGAGGAGTAGGATTGGTTTCACATGGAAAGGAAGGAAGGAAGGCAGGCAGACAGGCAGGCAGGCAAGCAGGCAGAAAGAGAAAAGATAGCAGACAACAAAGCACAGGGGCCTGTTTCTCAGATGTGGGCTGTGGGCCTAGCACATACTTCAAGAGCTTCAAAGATTTCTCCGCAGTGCAGAGTCCTAGCTGAGTACTTCCCATGACAACAAAGCCTGATAAGAGCAATTCTGAAGTAAATTCCCCTATTATGATGTTTGTATTTATTAGTTTCAGAAGGCTGCTGTAAGAAAGTGTCACAAATTGTGTGGCTTACAACAAACTTATTCTCTCTCAGTTCTGGAGGCTAAATGAAAGAAATTGAGATGTCAGTCTCTTGATTTCCTTCCCTGCTCTGTGGCCAAGTATGTGTTACCAGGCAGAAATCCAAAGCTATCTCAGGGCCCCCTTCTCTCAGGGATCACACTACTACACTACCTGCAGCCCATAGTCTGCAAGCAGTTGTTTCATATTTTCATATGTTTTGTCCATTTTTCTATTCACTCAGGGTTAATGCCAGACCAGTTATTCCATCACAGCCAGAAGTTGGAGCCTCTGAACTACTGTTCTGAAGAACATCAATAACCATCTCTGAGTAAATCCAAAGGCTTTTCTTTATTCATCTTGCTCTAACATTTGGGTCACTGGCTGCATCCTTCTTAATGTTTTCCTCCCCTGACCCATCATATCTGCCTAACTCTTCCTTCCTACATGTTGTTATCTTTTCTTCTCCAGAGGGCCGGTGGCAAGAGAACATGCTCCATGATGATGCAGGTCAGAGCTGATGCAGGTCTGAGCCAATACTAGCAATTTCCAGTTTGAACAGGGAACACAGCTGCAGGAATGTAGGCCATAGTCTTTAGGCAAAAGTCTCCTTTTTAATCCCCATCATAAGCAGTTAACGAATCTTTGCTAACTGATTTTGGGCCTGCTGTACTCTCCTCCATTAGCAGGATGGTGAGAGTTGCTTATATTTAATATGTACATAATACAGTATGAATATTTTTATTTCCCACTCTTAGTTGGGTGTATTCTGAAGGTTTTTCTACTCTCAAAGTATGGTTGAAAGCTGGGAGTGGTGGTACATGCCTGAAATTCCAGCGACTCAGGAGGCTAATGCAGGAGGATTGCAAGTTTGAGGCCAGCCTGGGCAACTTATCAAGGCCCTAAACAACTTAGTTTCAGAATAAAATAAAAAAAGAAAAGAAAGTATGGTTGGATAATTTAAAATTCAAATGATCAATGCTGTCATCTTTGCCGGGTTGATTGTACTCCCGTTTTTTCTTAGTGGGTCCCTCTCAACATGTGCAGTTCTTCTATTGGTCTTCCCCAGAGCAGAGTCAATTTTTTTTCTTCTATTTCAGCTTGCTTTTATGTTTCTGTTCTGAGTAGTTTGGCAATAAGCTAAAATTTTTAGACTCTGTTTCTTATGTCAGATAAGAGGATGTAGGTTAATATCTTTATTGTAAATGATGTTTTTCAATTATCTTGGTTAATGATTCCAGACTCCAACAGGCAGAGGCATCCACAAATTCAAGATGATTATGTTGCTGCTGCAGTTCAAGCCTCATTTTTTCCCCCGAGGATTTTTCAATTGATTGTATATAACTCCTACGTGTATTCAATAGAAAACAAATTTGACTGCATCAAAAAGATGCCTATGATAAACAGAATGTTTAAAATTAATATAGTATTCCACATCTGTCAAAAGAGAATAACTCAGACACTCATAATTTGCTGTAACTTTTATTGATATTAGATGGCATTAAGATAACCAAACATCAAGCAAAGGATAATTATGTGTTTTTCAATTCTTCCAACTCTTTCAAGAAACTTGTCAACACAGGCTTGATGCATTGAGAAATAATGCCACTTTAAAAGAATCATTATCAAGCTCAAACTGACAACTCAATGTTTAAAATCAAAGACAATTAAATGTTTGCTTATCCTAGGAGTAAATTGACTGCCCTTGAGACTCACCTCCTTTAAGAGTGTTTTCAAACCAACAGACTGATTTTTTTAAAGACAGGGTTTCCATGTTGTCTAGGCTGGGCTCTGAAGATCCTCTCTCTTCAGCCTCCTGAGTGTCTGGGATCCTAGGCAAACACTACAGTACCTGGCTCAGACTGATTTTTTAAGAAATGCTCCTTGTGGATAATGATTTACTTAAATAAAAATTTTAAAATCTTGTGCCATTTTGGCATCCCTGGATGCCTGCATTTGAAAGAGAATTTAAACTGAAGTAGCACCCACACATTTTAGTACTAAAAAAAAAATGAGTCTGAATAATCGCTGAAAGGATTTGCCCTAGTCCATAAAACAAAGGCTGAGGCAAGGGTCTGTTCTAACGTTTCATTAGAAGGGAGAGGTTACAATTCCAGGGCAGCAGGAGTAAAAAGGAAGTCAGTGAGGGATGGAGAAAAAGCAAATCTCATGTGGTACAGCAGGAAGTTGGCTACAGCTTTGTGGGAACACACAGTGGGTCGCATGGTCAGGCCATAGGGGTCAGGGAGCAAGAGGACTGCAGTCATGTGCTGGCTTCCCCGCACCTCATGCCTCTTTTTGGTGAAAGCAGACGCCACAGGACGATAACTCCCAGTACTCCTGGGCTGCTGTAGTAATCCAAGACCCCTCCAGGCAACCACTGAGGAAGTCACGGCCTGAGGTACAGTGCTGCCAGTGAGGCCAGAAGGTAAGAATAGCCTCAGATTCCACCAGTCAGGTTGGGCTGGCTTGAGAACTGGTTCTGCAGCAGCTTTCACTGTGTGGGTGCCACAGAGGCCCTGCCTAAGCTGGTCTGCACACCAGGGGACCAGCACCACAGCTCTCCACTTAGCAAGCCCACTCGGAGCTGGCAAGGCAGATCTGGGGAAGAGCATTAAAAAGTTCAATATCTAGCAGGGCGCAGTGGCGCACGCCTGTAATCCCAGCATTTTGGGAGGCTGAGACAGGAGAATCGCAAGTTCAAAGCCAGCCTCAGCAACGGTGAGGTGCTAAGCAACTCAGTGAGACCCTGTCTCTACATAAAACACAAAATAGGGCTGGGGATGTGGCTCAGTGGTCAAGTACCCCTGAGCTCAATCCCTGGTACCAAAAAAAAAAACCAGTCCAATATTTGCATGTGTAGCTCAGTGATAGAGCCTTGTCTAGCATGTGTGAGACCCCCGGAATTCCATCTCTAGTACATGAAACAACAGCAAAAATGTTTAATGCTCTCTTTATTGTTATTCAGGCCTTGCCACTTAAATCACATTTTTGAGAATCTATTATTTGCCAGCCTTTCTGTCACAGGCAGTAAGATAAAGAAAACAAGATTCTTGGCTTCATAATTAACTATAATTTAATATAATAAACACCAACAGCCTGAGATGTTAAGTGAGAGATGTGAATTCTCTCTAGCAGATACCAAGGAAAGCTACAAAGAGAACATGAATGAGTGAGGTGTCTTTGTCTAATTCATGTAAGACGGGTGGCAATGGGAATAAAGACTGGCGGAGATGTAGGACAAGAACTGAGGGTATGCATCCTCTCCCCTGAGCATGGAAATAGGACTATATGAGTGACCCCTGCTAGCAGGTTTGGATTATTTTCTCCTGAACTGTCTACTAAAATGGCCACAAATGACACATTGTGGCAATTAATAAAATACACAACTAATCATGATTTAAACCATAAACGCACTTATTATTGACTTGGTACCTTCAAGGCAGGACATCCTGGAGAGGTTCTGGAAATCAAAAGTGTCACCAAGAACTCAGGGTCTTTCTTCTGTTCTGCCATCTTTAATTTGATAGCTTTCATCTTTAGGTTTATTGCCTCATAATTCCCAAATGACTGCTGCATCTTCAAACATTACATCTTCACATATCAATATCCAGAAAAAGAGGGAAGGAAGGGTGTCATAGAAGCATGAATTCTTATCGAAGAATTACTTATTTGTAGACATCACTGTACTGATTGACCTGAACTGGGTTGTACACTCAAACCCTTGATCAATTAGTGGATAAAGAGATTAAGATTGCTGTGATTCACTTAGCTCAAGACACATCTGCTGTTTCTGAGTACATAATTGAACATTAAAATTGGCCTCCTTGACATTCCTTCTTCTAGCAAGCAACCTTTTTAACAAACAGATGTTGTCACGGTTGTGCTTGAAATTCTTCTATGGCTCTTCCTTTTCTGAAGGGCAAGTCCAAGTTTCATGACTGTTCATGCTTTTTCATGTCAACTGTTCAATTTCCTCTTCTCCCGCTGTGCCAAGAGCACTCTGTTTCAGACATAAGGAATTACTAAAATTCCCAGAATGCACTATGCTTCTTGTTGCCTGTGCTTTGTACGCATCTTCTCCTCCGGCCTTCCCCATTATATTCATAGCAACTACAACTCATCTTTCAAACATAAGATTAGGCCGGGCAGTGTGGCACATGCCTGTAATCCCAGTGGCTCAGGAGGCTGAGGCAGGAGGATCAAAGCCAGCCTCAGCAACTTAGCAGGGCCCTAAGCAACTCAGTGAGAGCCTGTCTCTAAATAAAATACAGAAAAGGCTGGGGATGTGGCTCAGTGGTTGAGTGCCTCTGAGTTCAATCTCCAGTACCAAAAGCAAACAAACCCACATAAGCTTAAATATCTCCTCCTCAGAAAGCCTTCCAGAATGTTTCTCTTCTCTTTTTCTCAACAGTGCCCTATTAATAACCCTTTTATGACATCTACAGCCCTGAGGCGATTACTTATTTCTTCATCTATCTTTTTCACTTGACTGGAAATCCCTAGGGCTTAGCCTAATGCCCAGAATGCAAAAGTCACTTAAAAAGTGCTGATTAAATGGAAAATCCCTATGGATGTGTGCTTTGAACTTCAACCAGGCCTTTATTTGATTTGTCACTTATTGTATCCCAAACCCTCCCCACCCTCCCCGAGCTTATGGTCTACTCTCTCTCCCTCATTTTTAGCAGGTGATCTCAACTTCTACTTTTTTGGGGAGGTGCTGGGGATCAAAGCTATGGCCTGATGCATGCTAAGGGTCAGGTGGAGGTTGTAGGGCAACACCCACATGTCTAAATCTGTGCAGGGTGCTGGGTCCTCCTGGACTGCGCTGGAATGATTCCTGGCTCCCCTGCTGTGAATGGCGTTGCTCCTTCACATACTGCTTGGGAAGCACACCGATGTGGAAGATCCTCACTTCGGAAGTGCCCTGACAGTGTGTCCACATGTTTCTGGTGATTACTTGATGGCCATGTCCTTGGGCATACATGGGGAGCAGCTGATGAAACAGAGACTGCAAGTGACCTTGGCCTTTTCCACACAACTAATGATTCCTTCTTTTTTGTCATCTTGGAATTGAGGACCTAAGTGAGCTCAACTTCTACTTTTTTTTGGTTCGGGGGATTGAACCCAGGGGCACTTAACCATTGAGTCACATCCCCAACCCTTTTTGTATTGTATTTTATTTTATTTGGGGGGAGTACCAGAGATTGAACTCAGGGGCACTCGACCACTGAGTCACATCTCCACCCCTATTTTGTATTTTATTTAGAGACAAGGTCTCACTGAGTTGCTGAAGCTGGCTTTGAACTCCTGCCTCAGCCTCCTGAGCCACTGGGATTACAGGATTGCACCACTTCGCCTGGCTCCTTTTTATATTTTATTTTGAGACAAATTTTCTCAAAGTTTCCTAGGGCCTCACTAAATTGCTGAGGTTGGCTTCAAACTTGTGATCCTCCTGCCTCAGCTTCCTGAGTCACTGGGGTTACGGGTATGCGCCACTATACAGCTCAACTCTTTCTTTTATTTTTTTAAATTAATTTTAGTTGTTGATGGACCTTTATTCTATTCATTTATTTATATGTGGTGCTGAGACTCGAACCTCTCACACATTCTAGGCAAGCAGTCTACCACGGAGCCACAATCCCAGCCCCTCAACTCTTTCTTAACACCTAACATTTCTCTGTTGCTCAGTCTCTTCATCCCTCACAGCTGAAAGAGAAAGGAGCCTCACCTTCCTAAGGACTGCATGCCTTCCATTCTGTCCTTGGCCTGCTCACTCCAGAATCTTCCATCTTCCCTTTGACATCTGCTAACACTCCAGTCACACCGGTCTCCTCCCAACCCTAAAACATCCATCAGACTAGCTATTAGCCTTACACTCTTACATCTCAAGAGTCCTGTCCTGCCATCCATACCTCAGACCAAATCCTGAGAGCAGTAGTTACTAGAATCAATGTCTCAAATATCAGATATAACACGTAGGGTGTTTCACTTGACCCTGAGTGTTTTTAAAATTGAAAATTTCACTTAGAAATAAAGATTTTAGTCTTTTCCATAGAGACCAGACATCTGGCTGCTCTGTGGGCAGTAATGGTGTGGGCACAGCTGCTAAATTTGAGTGGGGCATGTGAAGTGGGGCATGTGGTCACCGGGCTGTCAGAGTATCTGCTGGCCCTTTTTCTTGCTCCTGTGGATTGTCAGGTCCTTGTAAGCATTTTAATTTGCAATTTCCTAGATTTGTGGTTTTATTCCTTTTAATTTGAAGTGTCCTCTTGAAAGTCACTGTTGACTTCCTGGTTATGGGATGCACACGTGTTTGTTGTGTTCTCATTGTCCTTGAATTTTCTGCACCTCTCAATCACATTTCTAGAAACTACACCATGTTTGGCTTCCTTAGCACCTCATGGTCCTGGTATGTTAGATTCCCAAAGCCAGATTTTGCTTTATTTTGGTACAAATGTGAATGTTAATTTGCATAGAAGGTAAACATAGTTTAATATAACATTTTGATAGCTGAAATATATAGAAACATTATAAAATTTAAAAATTAAAGTTTTTATTAAGTAACTGCCTGACACAACTGTGTAGCATTTTCTCCCTACAAATTTTGGCTTCATGCTCCTTGATAACTTTCTCATCTGATGATTCATAATCTTTTTTTGGTACAAGAATGTTTATTGCAGCACTAATCATAATACCAAAGGTGGAAACAATCCAAATGTCTATCAACTGACAAATGAATAAACAAAATGTGGTATATCCATAGAACAGAATGTTATTTGTTAATTAAAAAATAACTTAAGGGCTGGGGTTAACTTAAGTGGTAAAGCACTTGCCTAGCATGAGTGAGGTCCTGCGTTCAATCCTCAGCACTACATAAAAACAAATAAATTTTAAAAAGTTTAAATTCTTTAAAAAAGTAATTTAAGTACTACACACAAAAAGTACTGACACATGCCACAACATAGACAAATCCCCAAAACCTACACCAAGTGAAAGAGAAAGTCCCCAAATCACATCATGAATCCATCCATACAAACCATCCAGAACAGGTAAACTCACAGAGATGAAAAATAGACTAGCGCCCATTTAGGGCTAGAGGTGTTGTGGTGAGGATGAGAGGGGAGGGGAGGAAATGGTAGCTAAAGGGCATCCTTTTTTCCTCCCCAATTTAAAATAAATTATTGTGTTGAAATTTACATAAGACAAATCTTACTATCTTGACCTTTTTTTCTATTTTAAGTGCTGGTAGGGATTAGACCCAGGGCCTTGTGAATGCTGGGCATGCACTCTAGCACTGAGTTACACTCTCAGCCCTATCTTTACTGTTTTTAAGTGCACAGTTCAATGTTATCCTAATGCCAATTTTGCTGGCTGTTTTCTTCCGGCCTTCTAAATGAGGCCTTTTCCTAGGTTTTGGTCCTAGAATTTTCTGTCTAGGAATCTCATTCACCTTCATGGGATGAGTGGAATTGTGTGGATTTTGTCATCTATCCCTTTATGTGAAAAGCTGTCAAAATCTCTATGTCCCAAACATCTCTCCCTCCTGTTCTCTTTACACCTCTCCAACTACCTGTTGGAAGTATCCCTCTGAGTGTGTTTCTAGCACCACAGATTCAATATATCTGAAACACAACTCGTCATCTTGCCTCTCACCCCTCTCCCTGACCAAACCAGGTGTCTGCAACTAGTTAACTGTATTTGGAGTCCTCACAGTGATCCAGGCTGCAGATCACATTGCCCACCCCATTCCTTTGACCTCCAAAGCATTTCTTTGGAAATGTGATAACTCCTAGTCTTCCAATTGGCCTCCCTCCCTCCACTCCTGCATCCTAATCTCATTCCTTACACCCTAGTAAAGTCACCTTTCTGAAACGCTGCTAAGATGTCTTTCTGCTTCTCTACATTCAGTAGTTGAGGGAATGAGACATGGTAGTTGGTCAAGATTCCTGTCTACTTTCCTTCTTAGCAGTCCGGTTATATTTATTTATTTATTTTTAACTTTATTTTATTTATTTTTTATGTGGTGCTGAGTATGGAACCCAGTGCCTCACACATGCTAGGTAAGTGCTCCACCACTGAGCCACAACCCCAACCCCAGTCCAGTTACATTTAAATCTTGAAGCAATGACAGCTCATTTCCCCATACCATTGTTCTTGGTACATAAGAGAATTTCAGTAGCTCTCACTTGAGGAAAATCCAGAATTTAGGACCTTCAACCATCCAGGCCCAACCTTCCCGACACCTACCTATCATCACCAGAACAACTTAAAGTTCACCAAATAACTTTCTTTTCTTTTTGATGCAGTTCCAATTTTTGGAAGGTCTTCCTAGCATCTCAAATGTTGTACTGATAATGCCATCTGTCACCTATATTCTTGCATTATTTTCATGGCCAAATCTTTTCTGGCCCACTAGATTGAATGCTCCTTGAGAGCAGGAACTGAGTCCTTCTCTATCCTTTATCTTCTCTGAGGGCCCAACACATAGCATTCTTTCCTTCAACAAACATCGACAGAAGCTCTCTACAAAGGCAGGCATTGAGTGGGCTCGATCCTCAACACCACATAAAAATAAATAAATAAAATAAAGATATTGTGTCCATCTACAGCTAAAAAAAATTAAAAAAAAAAAAAAGGCAGGCATTGAGCCAGGTCCTGATCCTGGTCTCATTCAAACTGGTGAGAGTGACACATACCAAGTGACAATGAAGCATAGGGGACACAGTGGAGGTGTACACAAATCATAGGGAGGATGGTGACTGAGGGGGGGAAGTGAGGTCTGGGTGGCTGTGACACTTGAATTGGGCCCTAAAGAATAATCAGCAAGGCAGGCAAGAAAGGACTGAAGTGAAACTTAGGCCAACCATTTTTACAACTTACCGGACAACAGTGGTAACTACCAGAGAGTTATAACTCACATGTATATGGATGATGTAGGTTTTAGTTTGAATTAAAACAGATAAGAGAGAGTTAACTCTGTCACACAGGGAAGAATTCTAGAGAGGGAAATATGTTGGGGGGAAACCTGAATCATTCCAATTGTTGATTGTTGACTCACTCCAACATATACATCCTTCTGTCCACAAGTGAAGTTTTAGATGAGCACTTATTATAGACATTTTTAAAAGTTGGCAATCAAGATTTGGTGCAGATCAGCTGGGCACAGTGGTGCACACCCGTAATCCCATGGGTGGCTCGGGAGGCTGAGGCAGGAGGATCTCGAGTTCAAAGCCAGCCTCAGCAACTTAGTGAGGCCCTAAGCAACTCAGTAAGACCCTGTCTCTAAATAAAATACGAAATAGGGCTGGGGATGTGGCTCAGTGCCCCTGGGTTCAATCCCTGGTACCAAAAAAAAAAAAAAAAGATTGGATGCCAATCAGAAAACTCATAAACACCACCTTAAACATATTGTAAGCACAGTATCTTCAGTCCAAACATGACTGATTTTGGAACTCTTATCCCTTGAACATGAGCAACATTAACACCTGCCAAGGCTGCAGTCACTGCTAGCAATGCTTCCCTGATACAAGGTAATCCCCAGACTCTCCCTCAGAAGAATGACCTTTGATTTCATCTCTAAAATACACAGCTTTATTTAACTAAGATAAACAAGAAGGCCAGAAACTTTAAGTGCAATTTATCTAATTTGATCATCCTAAATGAAAATCTCTTTCTATGTGAGACAAGATTTCCCCAGCAGCTTCTTTAAGGGACATCTGGCTGCAAACATTTTTATTGCTTTTTTTCCCCTATTATAAAAATATTAAGTCAAGCATTTCTGGGGAGGCATTGCAACAAAAATGCCAACTTCAAACTAAATCCTGCTGATTTCCAGGGGACTGTTTTCCACAATAACAAACGGTTGCTGTTGTTTTTACAGAAACACCAATAAACAGTCCAAGAAACACAGCACATGGATAGGGCTCAATAAAATTAAGTATTTCTTCAGTTTCAAACTAGTTCTAAAACATCACAGAATTACTAGTGGAAAAACACAGGTAATCAGATTTGAAAGGCAAAGGGTTTATAATCATAGGGTTTTCGTCTGCTTCCTAGGTGACTTTTACAGAGTAGTTGGTCATACTTTCTCATCTGCTCAGATGCTTCAAAAGGATTCACATCCGAGATCTTGATGATTTAGTCCTGACCTGGTTGGGTACTGACTATCCATCTCTCACCAAATTCATTCTCATCATCAAAATAAAGCACTGGAAGTTGGTCATTACACACTGACCTACAAGGAAACTGAACTGTCCTAGGGGCCTTGAAATTTCAAATTCAAACGCTGGAGAAGCCTGGGCTTGGTGGTGAGATTGCTGCCGTGAGATGAGCAGGGAATGTGACTAGTGTGCTTCTTCAGTTGCCCTTTGAACCAAATCAATGGCAATCTCTCCTTGCTTGTGGTAAGGGCCTCCACACTCAGATAAGCACTGTTTGGAAACCTTTACCATTCTGATAACCATCACTAGGCCCCAGCCAGTGTTTCTAAATTCTGGGTGTTTCTCTGGGGCCAATTATCCTGCAATATGTCTCTTGGGTAGACTCCATTTCCTTAGCTAGAGGACTGCAAATAGTATGAAGAATCAGGAGAATTTCTTTTTCTTTTTCTTGCTTGCTAGATGACAAATTTAACACATCGGAGGATGAACAGCCTCTGAGCTGTTTGTTGTCGATGTTGTGTTGTTCAATGGGGGAGGGAGGATAATTGTTTAACCAAGTTGAATTCTTTGTGGCTGTGTGCTCGTTGAAGCAGTTTGCAGGTGAGTTAGTGGCTGCCACAGAAACTGAGAGTTGAATCTGGGATGCATTTGCCACTCCTGCCATTGAGGTGGAACCAAGGCCTGGGAAGAGCCAGGCTTGGAGGATCCTGCTGCCTCTGGCTTCCAAAGCTGGTGTAATGGCTGTGTTCTCACAGAAGTGCTGACAGAAGATGACAAATAGAAAACAGATGTGAAGTGACCTTCCAAAAATGTATTTCAAGGCTTCTTAATCTTCACAGGAATTCCTCAGAGTTAGAGATGCCACCTTCAGGCAGCGATGCTCATGGCATCTTAAAGGACTGATGTGTCTGCTGGTGAGCCTTGGCCAGCCCTCCTGCGCTGTCTTCTTTGACGTTTTTCCCTCCGTTCTCGTTTCACACATGGTCATCTCCCCACACATGCACTTTCCCTTACCTGACGCCTCTGTCACTGCCCATAGTTTAAGCTTTGGCAGCTGTAGCCACCTCCTACTAGTCATGAAGGCCACTCCTCTCTCATTTTTGCCACTGGATTCTTTCTTGCTTTGAAACTGTCACTGGGTCCATTGCTAGCTCCAAATAGAATTGTGCATTGCTTAATAATAGGGATATGTTTTGAGAAATGCACGATTAGGTGATTTCCTCCTGCAAATATCAGGGTGTACTTATGCCAACCTAGATGGTGTAGGTCAATCACTTGACGTGCCTCTTGATGCAGTCAAGAGACCCAGTAAACAGAGGTATGAGGTTGCTACTGGCACAATGAAGCGTATTGTTTTTCGGAACCTAGTGCAGTAGAGTTGTTTACACCAGCATCACCACAAACACATGGGCAATGCATTATGCTAAAACATTACATGGCTATGATGTCACTAGGTGATAGGAATTTTTCAGCTCCATTATAATCCTAGGGACCACAGTAGTATATGCAATTTGTTGTTAACTGAAACTTTGTTAATGGCACATGAACTGTACTTTTTTGACACTTAAATATTTGTTTTGAACCGTTGGTTACACTGGATTTGTGCCCACTTTAAGTTAGAAATATTGACTACAGGGCTAAAACCCATCTGGGGAAACAAGTCTCCCTGTTCCTCTCTTACTGCCTTCCTGGTGGCTCCTAGGCCAAAGTGCTGCTCCTTTTGTATGCGAGTGTGTGCTTACACCGTGCGTGTCTAGGGCTTTAGAATTGCTTAATTAATGTTCTCTGTGAATACTGTATGTATCCCACAAGAATTTTGTTGGGCCTGGTATGGTGGTGCACACCTGTAATCCCAGTGACTCAGGAGGCTGAGGTAGGAAGATATCAAACTCAAGACCAGCCTCACAGTCTCAGCAACTTGGAGAGACCCTGTCTCTAAATAAAATATAAAAGAGGGCTGGGGATGTGGCTCAGTGGTTAAGTGCCCCTGGATTGGATCCCTAGTACCAAAAAAAGAAAAGAACTGGGAATGAGAATGTGGCTCAACAGTAGAGCACCCAGTTCCAGAAAGAAAAGAAAAGAAAAAAAGAAAGAATGTGAGTGGGATTTTCTGAGTTCTGCCTTCCCAATGACTACAACACTTTGCTGCAGACATTCTTCCTTACTAAGTTGTGGATATTCTACAAAACTGGTGGCAACATTTCTGCCAAAAAATAAAATCATATAAGCACAAAGCAGTGCAAATTCATTCCTATGCCACTGAGAAGCAAACAGCTCCACTGCCCTGGTTAATGCCAAATCTGGTGGGCACTTCTCATCAGGCCAAGCCAGCTCTCACCCTGGAAGTCCTGAGGGTTCTCTGTTTAAGAAGTTGGTGCACTGTCCTACTTCTAGATATCATAAGCTAAGAAATTCCCATCTTATTTTGAAATAGGTTAAATAGAAAGCTCTGAACAGAAATGAACAGAGTTTGTAAAAATCAAACTGTTGAATCTTTTTCTATTCCTGTATACTTAAGACTAAATACTTTTTTTTTTTTTTGGTATTGGAGATTGAACTCAGGGGCACTTGACCACAGAGCCACATCCCCAGCCCTATTTTGTGTTTTATGTAGAGACAGGGTCTCACTGAGTTGCTTAGAGCCTCGCTGTTGCTGAGGCTGGCTTTGAACAAGACTAAATACTTTGTCCAACTTGTGAGATGATAAAAAATACACTCTACATCAGAATGTGCAATCATTGTTTAGATATTTGAGTTTTGCAAATGAATAAATAGTATCAGATATGCAATTTATATGCATTGATGCAGTTGAAAGTGGTGATATTCTGAGATGAGCAATATCATGTTCATTGAAAGAAGTAAATAATTTCAAGTAAATTGAAATAAATTTCAAGTAAATTGAAAGAAGTTTATACATGTGAAATAACTCACATTATTTCAAAGCTTATTATATAGGAGAGCAGAATTCAATCAGACTGTTTTTTTGTTTTTTTTTTTTTTTTGGTACTGGGGATTGAACTCTGGGGTACTCAACCACTGAGCCACATCCCCAGCCCTATTTTGTGTTTTATGTAGAGACAGAGTCTCACTGAGTTGCTTAGCGCCTTGCTGTTGCTGAGGCTGGCTTTGAACTCGTGATTCTTCTATCTCAGCCTACCAAAGTGCTGGGATTACAGATGTGCGCCACTGTGCCTGGCTTAGATTTCTTTTCAAATTTTAAAATTTATTTTATTTTTATTTTTTGCAGTGCTGGGAATTGAACCCTCATGCATGCTGGGAAAGTGCTCTACCACTGAGCCACATCCCCAGCCACTCAGTTAAACTCTGTAATGGTGTCTCTGTAATGGTGTCTTCAAGATTTTGGTATTGGAAGGGTTAGGGATAGCTGCTTCATGGAAATGTGGGCAGAGGTCCTGTCTTGAAGCTAAGTTTGCGTAACTAGGTCATTGCTTTACTTAGAACATTTATTTGGGTCAGACTGAGGGGGAGATGAAAAGTAAAGGAATTTTAGCCCTACAAGTTGCTTATTGGGCTGCCACTGCTTCTCTGACTTGAAGATCCACTTTCTTTCAGTACAATGTGAGTTCCCCAGGAAGGAAAATTTAAAAACATATCTATAATTAGTAGATTTTTGATCTACTTGATTTATTAAGCCAAAGTTCTATCCTCTGCTTGTTTTTTTGGTTCATTCCACATCATCACCTCTCACACATTGGAAA
Source organism: Xerus rutilus (assembly GCA_028644305.1). NCBI lineage: Eukaryota > Metazoa > Chordata > Mammalia > Rodentia > Sciuridae > Xerus > Xerus rutilus. Next base: position 43,920,569 of record CM053403.1, read on the forward strand.
TCTAACAACATTATAGGTTGTTTATTTGTTTTGAATAAGGGCAGGGGGTAGGTCTTACTGTGTTGCTCAGACTGGCCTCAAACTCCTAGGCTCAAGACAGCCTCCAGCGCAGCTTCCCAAGTAGCTAGAGGAGCACATGCCACACCCAGCTCCAACATTGTGTTTTTTCAGTCTTTCCAATGTACTGCTCTCTCCTTCTTGGTCTTTCTTTGCACATGCTCTTCCCTCTACCTAGAGTACTTCCTCTCTCATCCCTGTTTTCTCCTCTCCCTACATCCATTCTCTTGTGGCTAACTCCTGTTAAGCCTCAGCTTCAGTGTCCTCTCCTTCAGGTAGTCCTCCCTGCTGACTCCCATGTCATCCTTTATAACCCTCAGCATACCTGCATCTTTAGGGAGGCACTCTGTAGCCCAATTTTGTGCATTTGGGTTCTGCCTTTGGCTGTAAAACTTTGGCTGCTGATTCTCTCCAGGTTTGACTTTCCTCGCCTTTGTTTTTTATTTATTTTTGCAGTGCTCAGGATTGAAATTGGATCTTGTGCATGCTAGGCAAGCACTCTACCACTGAGCTACATCCCAACCCCTTTATAATGGTACACGCCTGTACTCCCAGCTACTCTGGGGGCTAAGGCAGGAGGATTGCAAGTTCAAGGCCCACTTGAGCAACTTGGTAAGACCATGTCTCATAAGAAAAAATACCAAGGGATTAGGGTTTGCTCAGTGGTTAAGCACCTCTGGGTTCAATCCATAGTACCAAAAATGAGCAAAGAAAGGAAGAAGAATGGAGATGTTGCTTAGAGGTAGAATGCTCCTGGGTTTCATTCCTAGTACAGCAAAATAAATAAGTAAATAAATAAAATAATGGCCACTGAGCCCTTGGGGTAGGTTCAAGTTCACTGAGCGAACATCTTTCAGGCTTACAGAGAACCTGACCCTGGCAAGCCTTCTGTCAGTGTTAACTCTGGACATCATTTACAGTAATAGAGGGTCTGTGACTACGTTGTCATAGCCTCTCAGCACGTAGCATTGTGCCTATGAATATTTGCTGGATAAATTAACATCCAGTTGTACAAACAGCACTTCCACTATTCCTTACCCTAACCACCATCATCTCTTGTCTGGATTACAAAATAGGTTTCTGCTCACCATGCCTGCTTCTGCCCTTGCTCACCTCCAGACTAGCCAGAGGGATCTTTTGCAAACTTAAGTGAGATCATATTGTGCTTTAGGTTTCTAGTCTCATTCAGAAAACTAAAGTCCTTGCCATGGACAGCAAGACCTTGTGTGATTGGCTCCCTGGTACCCACCGTTGGCTTTACACTTTTCCCTTTACTCACCTGGCTCTGGCCTTGGTGGTCTTTTGAATGCTCCTCGGATGCCCATGTGATTTTGTTTCAGGAGGTTTATCCTGGCTATTTCTCCTTCCTGAACCACTGTTTCCCCAGATAATTTGCCTACTCACTCCTTCAGCTACTGAATATCTTGCTGAAATGTTACCTTCTCAATAAGGCCTTGCTAGACCACCCTATTTAAATTTGCAATCTCAGGGCTGGGGTTGTGGCTCAGTGGTAGAACGTTTGCCTCACTGGGTTTGATCCTTAGCACCACATAAAAATAAGTGAATAAATACAATAAAAATATTTTAAAATTTTTGCCATCTCAACCATGCTTTCCTCCAGCAAATTCCCACCCCTTTATCCTGTTATAATTTTGTTTTTCCTGTGTCACTTAACACCTTCTAACTTCACTCTATAGTCAATTCATTTATTTTTATGCCCATTATTTTCTGACTTTTCCTTCTAACATGCTAGGGTTATAATGGCAGGGACCTTTGTTTATTCATTAACATGTTCTCAAGTATTTATAACAATACCTTGCACACATGGGGTACTTAATAAGCATTGTTGAATAAATGGTTACCTCTAGACACAAAGGTGCATGAGTATGTCCACCTACATATAATTTTGGTCTATAGTTACTATGGGTTGGTTGTTTGCTAAGAGGCCAACTCTTCTGGGTGAACAAAGCAAAGGCTTTAATCACTGTGTTTTTGACATAATGCCCTAGATAGATTTCATTTAGATGGATCTTTTCAATAAAAGAGCATTGCACAAAGTCTCTTCTTTGTGTAGTCTCAACACTTCCTTTGGCAGTTTAGATGCTTTGCTGGCTAGACTGTGGCTCTGCATATGTGGTCTTTTTTTTTTTTTGGTACTGGGGATTGAACACAGGGGTACTCGACCACTGAGCCACATCCTCAGCCCTATTTTTGTGTTTTATGTACAGACAGGGTCTCACTGAGTTGCTTAGCACCTCGCCATTGCTGAGGCTGGCTTTGAACTGGCGATTCTCCTGTCTCGGCCTCCCTAAGTGCTGGGATTACAGGCTTGCGCCACCGCGCCCGGCTTCATATGTGGTCTTTTACTATTATTATTATTATTAGTTGTTGATAGACCTTTATTTTATTTATTTATTTATATGTGGTGCTAAGAATCGAACCCAGTGCCTCACACTTGCTAGGCAAGCACTCTACCACTGAGCTACAACCCCAGCCTCTGCATACGTGGTCTTGATAGAATGTCCCCACAAGTTATCAGATGTGCCTGAGCAGCTCTGGAGAAAAGCTTGTCAATTCAGGTCTTATTGTGGAGAAATGACTTTTCATTAGCATTTTTATTCAAATTCATCTTGGGCTGTAGCTATCCTCCAGCAATTCAACCTCCTCTTTTTGTGGTACTAGGAATTGAACTCTGGGGGTGCTTAACCACTGACCCACATTTCAAACCCTTATTTTATTTCCGAGACAGAGTCTTACTACACTGCAGAGGGCCTTGCTAAATTGCTGAGCCTGATCTTGAACTTGTGATCCTCCTGCCTCAGCCTCCCAAGTTGCTGGGATTACAGGTGTGCACCACCATGCCTGGTCCATCCAGTTTCTGTGACTTTTTTTTTTCAGTACTGAGGATTTAACCCAGGGCCTTGAACATGCTAGGCAAGTGCTCTTCTACTGAGTTCCATCTCCAGTCTCTTAAAAATTTTATTTTGAGACAGGATCTTACTAAATTGCCCAGGATGACCTCAAATTTGCAACCCCCCCTGCCTCAGCTTTCAAAGTTGCTGGAACTACAGGCATGGAACACTTAATAATTTTTGTTTTACTTATACTGCAAATAAACTATAATAGGAATTTGTTACTACACAGAAGAAGTTACAGGGCAGAAGACTGGGCTCATTATAAGAAGTTTTAAGAATGGGGGCTGGGATTGTAGCTCAGTGGTAGAGCGCTTGCCTCGCATGCGTGAGGCCCTGGGTTCAATCCTCAGCACCACATACAGAGCAATAAAATAAAGATATTGTGTCCATCTACCAAAAAATTTAAAAAAAAAAAAAAGAAGAAGTTTTAAGAAGGGTCTGGGATGTAGCTCGGTGGCAACGCATCTGCCTTGCATTCACAAAGCCCTGGGTCTGACTCCCAGTTCCAGAAAAGACAGAAGAAGAAGAAGGAGAAGGAGAAGGAGGAGAGAAGAAGAAGAAGAAGAAGAAGAAGAAGAAGAAGAAGAAGAAGAAGAAGAAGAAGAAGAAGAAGAAGAAGAAGAAGAAGAAGAAGAAGAAGAAGTTGTTTTAAGAAGGTGATAAAGATGTACAATAGATTGACTCTCAATGCATAAAATTTTGTAGTCTTTGGAAATGGTTAATATAAAATGTCCAGAAAAGACAAATCTATTGAAACAGAAGGAAAATTAGTGCTTGCCTGGAGCTAAAGGTAGAAATGGGGAGTGACTGCAAATGGGTACAAGGTTTCATTTAGAGGTAATGAAAATATTATACAATTAAGCCAGGTATGGTGGCACATGCCTATAATCCCCGCTACTCAGGAGGCTGAGGCAGAAATCACAAGTTTGAGGCCAGTCTCAGCAACTTAGGGAGACCCTACACAACTCAGGGAGACCCTGTCTCAAAACAAAAAATAAGGGCTAGGGCGGTAGCTCAGTGGTAGAGTGTTTGCCTAGCATGTGTGAAGCACTGGGTTCGATCCTCAGCACCACATACAAATTATAAATGAATAAAATAAAGATCCATCAAAAACTAAAAAAAAATTTTAAATTAATTAATTAAAAGGGATGGGGATGTAGCTCAGTGGTTTAGTGCCCCTGGGTTCAATCCCTGGTACAAAAAAAAAAAAAAGAAAAAGAAAAAAAATATATATGTGTGTTAATTAGATTGTGGTAATGGTATACAACTCTGTTAAGTTTACTAAAATCATTGCATTATAAACTAAAATGGGTGTTTTAAGGTATGCACTTTTGTTTGCTAAGGCTTAAACAACAAATTACTTTTCTTGCAATTCTGGAGCCTGGAAGTGTGAGATCAAAGTGTCAGCAGGACAGGCTCCCTCTGGAGGCTATAAGGGAAGCACCTGCTGCAGGCCTCTCCTTGGCGTGCAGGTGGTCATCTCCTCCATTTGTTTTCAACTCCTCTCCCCACTCTATGTGTCCTGTCCAAATGTCTTCTTTTTATAGACACCAGCCATACTGAATTAGAGCCCACCATAATGCACTTATTTTAGTTTAACTACATATTTAAAGACTTTATCTCCAAGTGCAGTTACATCCTGAGGTATAGGAGCTAGAATTCAACAGGAATTTTGGAGGGGAACATAATTCAGTCCATAACAGTATGTAAATTATACCTTAATAAAGTGGTTTTAAAAATATATTGTGTACTTCTTAGGTTCTAAATCTGAGGCTCTTGGGCTGGAGCTGTAGCTCAATGGTAGAGTGCTGCCTAGCATGCATGAGGCACTGGGTTCAATCCTCAGCACCACATATAAATAATAAATTAATAAAATAAATATGCATCAACAACTAAAAAAATAAAATAAAAAATAAATCTGATGTTCTTTACATATATCATCTCATTTGATCTTCTCAATAATACTATAAGGTAAATAATTATGCCCATATTAGACATGAGGAAGAGAGGTTAAATAACTTGCTTGTGGTCACAAAGCCAATAAGTAGTAGAGCTATAATTAAACTAAGAAGTTTCACTCCCAGAGCCCACACTTTTTTTTTTTTTTTTTGGTACTGGGGATTGAACTCAGGGGCACCCAACCACTGAGCCACATCCCCAGCCCTATTTTGTGTTTTTATGTAGAGACAGGGTCTCACTGAGTTGCTTAGTGCCTTGCTGTTGCTGAGGCTGGCTTTGAAATCGCAATTCTCCTGTCTCAGCCTCCCAAAGTGCTGGGATTACAGGCGTGCGCCACCACACCCAGCTCAGAGCCCAAATTTTTAATCCTTATGCTATCACCTATAGTATCCAGATAAAGCAGACACTGTAAATCAGTCCTCTCTCAGAAGCTTTGTAATATCAGTTGTAAGCAAGAGAAAATTGAGGTTAAGAGAAATTAAGTAACCTGCCCAAATTCACAAAAGCTAAAACTGGGTTTCCCTAAAACTGAAGTTGTTTCTAAATATTATGACATTTCTTGTTTTGTATAACTGTGGTTCTCACCATTTTTGATGTGAGAGTTCTAGGGCAAGAAAAAGTCCCCTGGCATATTAATAGTGCTGAAAAAACGGTGGGATGAATGAGAACATAGTGGAAAGGGGTGGTCTGTAGTTTCATTTTCACTGTAATGGACAAAAAGGCTGCCTACAGTCTGAGATTCTGGAGATTATTTGAGCCATACATCTGGGGTTTTGTGTGTGTGTGTGTGTGTGTGTGTGTGTGTGTGTGAGAGAGAGAGAGAGAGAGAGAGAGAGAGAGTCCCCATGTTGCCCAGGCTGGCCATAGGCCTGCCTTGAACTCCTGGACTCAAACAGTCCTCCTGCCTCAGCCTCCCAGTAACTGGGACTGTGGCTCATCACTGTGCTCAGTCAAGGGATCATCTTGTTCATGATACAATTCTCTAGAAGATACTTCTTTTTTTTTTGGTACTGGAGATTGAACCGTGGGGCACTTGACCACTGAGCCACATCCCCAGCCCTATTTTGTGTTTTATGTAGACACAGGGTCTCACTGAGTTGCTTAGCGCCTCAACGTTGCTGAGGCTGGCTTTGAACTCGCGATTCTCCTGTCTCAGCCTCCCTAAGTGCTGAGATTACAGGCTTGCGCCACCGCGCCCGGCTGAAGATACCTCTTGACGGAATAAATTTGTTTGGGTAAATAGACTTCTTCACAGTCTGCTGGTGCCAGTGCAAATTGGGGTAAACTTTTCATTGGGCAATCTGGCAACATATATAAAAAACCTTAAAAACACACACACACACACACACACACCTCTTATGTCCCAATAAGTCCTCATCTAAGAATTTATAAGTGTTAGCTGGGTGTGGTAGCACACATTTCTAATCCCAGCTACTTGAGAGGCTGAGACAGGAATATCACAAATTTCAGGGCCAGCCTGGGCAACTTAGTGAGACCCTATTTCAAAATAAAAAAATAAGAAGGGGTGGGATGTAGCTCAATAGTGGAGTACTCCTGGGTTCAATCCCCAGTACTCCCACCCCCCAAAAAATGTATGTGTCAACACACTCCCATTTAGTAAACCATACCCAATTTACAGCAAGCAAAGAGTGTATAACACTACTATTAAAATCTCTCCCCTTCTGTTCAGCCTGAATACACTTGCCTAAAAAATTGAGAAATTAATCTAGTACTAAATCTAAAGAAATAAAATGTTACTAGCACTAGATCAAAAGAAGGGAAAGTCAGTAGGAGGTCTGAAGAGTCTTTGATGACTCTGATGATCTTGTGATGCCTAACAGCATTTCCCAGTAGTCTTCTCAGAAGTTTGGAGAGCCCAGAACCCTCTCCACGTTAAAAAATACTTTGGAGGAGGAGGTTCCAAGATGGCGGCCTAGACGGTCTACTCTGTGCTAGGCTCCCCGGGGCCACGGCTGGAAGTGGTGGAGGTGCCGCTATCCAGCCAGCTTCTTGGCATCATCCAGCGGCTCCCCATCATCCGCAGGAGTTTCGCTTGTGTGCGTGTGCGCGCACAGGACCACCGGGAGACAACAGTAGCCGCTGGCAGCATGACTTCAGCGCCGACTGCAGAGTGCAGTTGGGGCTTCGGCCCAGGGCTCAGGCTCTCTGGGACCGAGGCTGGAAGTAGCAGAGGTGCTGTTTTCCAACCAGCTTTTTGGCATCATTCTGCAGCTCACCGTCCCACGCAAGAGTCTCGCTCATGTGTGTGTGCACGCGCGGTAGGCATGGAGCACAGTTGTGGCAGGGGCTCCGGCCCAGGGTTCTGACCCGGAGTTTGCCCAGGGGCATGCCAGGCCTGCTTCCACACGGGGTGCCTGGCCCCAGCGCCCACCCAACTGCGAGAGACCGCTAGCAGTTGCTACTGTGGACCAACTGTCTCCTGAGCGGACCCCCAGCTATTGTTCTTTGTGGACCACCTTCTAACACAGCGGAACTTCCTACACACCAGGGGGCGCAGGTGAACACCTGGGAGCAAACTTTGGCCACGGCGCAGCACACGGTGGAACAGCGACTTCACCAGCGGCCCAGAGTTTCACCCTGCCGTGGGACCAGCACCCAGGACACCAGCGGGGAAAGTCCAGCAAACAACGGACATTGCCACCTACTGGAGGTGAAAGGAACCATACCTGTGTATTTACACTGAGACTTTTTACATTTTTTTAATGCTTATTTTTAATTCTATCCTTTATCTTTTTCTCCTAATAGTTCTATTGTTTAATATTTTTGTTTTATTTCTCTGCTCTCTTCTTCATTCTCTTCTCTCTTTTTCCTTCACTCTTTTCTCTCTCGTACTTCTCCTACCCTTTAATCCCCAACAGTTGTGACATCAAATATCTTCTATACAGCGGGATATGGTAGATTGGGATTTCTGAACTGTATACTAGAGTGGTATTATATAGTCTTATAAATTCCAACTGCATATGCTTTATTTGTCTTGCTATCATCTCTCCTCGCCATATTCTTTTCTTCCTCCTTACTGGTCTTCCCCAACTATATGTCGCTTTTTCTAGTAACAGCCAACTCCTCTTAGATTCCTTTTTCATGCTAAGATTTAATAACCATATCCTCACTTCCTACTAACCCAACATTCTGTCCTACACCCCACCCTCAAGTTTCCCTAGCCCACCAAAAGATACTATAGATCCTTGTGCAAATTTATTGGTTACATAATAGATTGTAAAGGAACACATAATTGTATATCATGACTAAACTGTAAAGGTATTTGGGAGCTGTTAGGAGCTACTTGGTTTGAAATCATATATTGCTTGTATTGAGATCAATCAATATCAATCTCCCCTTTAAAGGAGAGGCAACGAAACTCTGCAGGAAAACTATAACCATATAACTGGTTAACTGTAACCACAAACTGTAACACCTTGGATAAGCAGAGCTAGAAGGAAAGACACACAAACATCATGAGAAAACAAGGAAAGAAAGTGACTCAAACAAACAAAGATACTACACTATTAGAATCCATGGTCTGTACAGCAGGAGGAATGACAGAACAGGAATTCAGGATGTACATAATTAAAATGTTCGGTGACTTAAAGAATGATATAAGAGAGCAAGCCCAGTCAGCAAAAGATCATTTCTATAAAGAGATACATAGGCAAATACAGGAAGTAAAAGATCACTTCGATAATGAGATACATAGGCAAATACTGGAAGTGAAAGATCACTTAAATAAGGAGATAGAGAATCTGAAAAGGAACCAAACAGAAATCCTTGAAATGAAAGAAACAATAAACCAAATTAAAAACTCAATAGAAAGCATGACCAACAGATTAGACCACTTGGAAGACAGAACCTCAGATACTGAAGACAAAATATTTAACCTGGAGAATAGAGTTGACCACACAGTGAAGATGGTAAGAAGCCATGAACAGAACATCCAAGAGCTTTGGGACAACATTAAAAGACCAAACTTGAGAATTATTGGGATAGAAGAAGGCATAGAACTCCAAACCAAAGGAATGAGCAATCTATTCAATGAAATCATATCAGAAAACTTTCCAAATATGAAGAATGAATGGGATAATCAAATTCAAGAGGCTTACAGGACACCAAATGTTCAAAATCACAATAGACCTTCACCAAGGCACATCATAATGAAAATGCCTAACATTCAGAATAAGGAGAGAATCTTAAAAGCCACAAGAGAAAGGATTCAGATTACATATAGGGGGAAGCCAATTAGGATCACTGCAGACTTTTCAACCAGACCCTGAGAGCAAGAAGATCATAGCAAAGCATATACCAAGTGCTAAAAGACAGCAGATGCCAACCAAGAATCTTATATCCAGCAAAATTAAATTTTAGATTTGATGACGAAATAAAAACCTTCCAAGATAAACAAAAATTCAAAGAATTCACAGCAAGAAAACCAGCACTACAGAACATTCTTGGTAAAATATTCCATGAGGAGGAAATCAAAAACAACAATGAAAACCTGCAGAGGGAGGAGCTACAGTAAAGGCCAAGGAGAAACCTAGTCAAGTTAAAAATCAAAGAATAAACCAAAATGTCTGAAAATACAAACCATGTCTCCATAATAACATTGAATGTCAATGGCCTAAACTCAGCAATTAAAAGACACAGATTGGCAGATTGGATTTAAAAAAAGACCCAACAATATGCTGCCTCCAAGAGACTCATCTCATGGAAAGAGATACTCACAGATTGAAAGTGAAAGGATGGAAAAAATTTATCACTCACATGGACTATGTAAACAAGCAGGGGTTTCCATTCTCATTTCAGATAAAGTAGACTTCAAACCAAAGTTAGTGAAAAGGGATAAAGAAGGTCATTTCATACTGCTCAAGGGAATCATACTGCTCAAGGGAATCATAAAAATCTTAAATATCTATGCCCCAAACAATGGGAAGCCATGTTCATCAAACAAACCCTTCTCAAATTCAAGAACCAAATAGATCCCAACACAATAGTATTGGGTGACTTTAACACAACTCTCTCACCACTGGACAGATCTTCCAAACAAAAAATTAAACAAAGAATCTACAAGACTTAATAGAACGATCAATGATCTAGACTTAACAGATATATATAGAATATTCCATCCATCAACAAGCAAATATACATTTTTCTCAGCAGCTCCTGGGTCCTTCTCCAAAATAGATTATATGCTAGGCCATAAAGCAAGTCTTAGCAAATACAAAAATATAGAGATATTACCCTGCATTCTATCTGACCATAATGGACTGAAACTTGAAATTAATGACAGTTTAAAAAAGAAGCCACTACAACACCTGGAAACTCAATAATTTGCTATTGAACAATGCATGGGTAGCAGAAGACATCAGGGATAGATTAAAAAATTCTTGGAGGTAAATGAGAACTCTGATACAACATACTAAAATCTCTGGGACACTATGAAGGCAGTGCTAAGAGGAAAGTTCATTGCATTAAGCTCACATATTCAAAAAACTAAAACTCAACAAATCAATGACTTGACACTACAACTCAAAGCCCTAGAAAAAGAAGAACAAAGCAACACCAAAAGAAGTAGAATACAGGAAATGATCAGAATTAGAGCTGAAATTAATGAAATTGGAACCCAAAAAACAATCCAAAAAATTGATAAAACAAAAAGCTGGTTCTTTGAAAAAATAAACAAAATTGACAAACCCTTAGCCACCCTAAAAACAAAAAGAAGGAGAGAGAAAACCCAAATTACCAAAATTTGCGATGAAAAACGAAACATCACGACAGACCCTGCTGAAATACAGAGGATAATCAGAAACTATTTTGAAAACTTATATTCCAGTAAAATAGAAAACACTGAAGACACCGACAAATTCCTAGACACATATGACCTACCCAAACTGAACCAAGAGGTCATTCATGACTTAAACAGATCAATTACATGCAAGGAAATAGAAGAGGCCATCAAGAGCCTTCCAACCAAGAAAAGCCCTGGACCAGATAGATTCTCAGCTGAGTTTTACAAGACCTACAAAGAAGGACTGACTCCAATACTCCTCAAATTATTCCGTGAAATAGAAAGGGAAGGAGCCTTCCCAAACTCATTCTATGAGGCTAGTATCACCTTGATTCCAAAACCAGACAGAGACACATCAAAAAAGGAAAATTTCAGACCAATATCCCTGATGAATATAGATGCAAAAATTTTCAATAAAATTTTGGCAAATCGCCTACAAAAGGACATTAAAAAAATAGTACACCATGATCAAGTGGGGTTCATTCCAGGGATGCAAGGTTGGTTCAACATACGGAAATCAATACACGTAATCCATCACATCAGTAGACTTAAAGATAAGAATCACATGATTCTATCAATTGATGCAGAGAAAGCATTCGACAAAATAGAGCACCCTTTCATGTTCAAAACACTAGAGAAAGTAGGGATAGCAGGAACATACCTCAACATGGTTAAAGCAATATTTGCTCAGCCAAAGGCCAACATCATCCTAAATGGAGAAAAATTGGAAGCATTCCCTCTAAAAACGGGAACAAGACAGGGATGCCCTCTCTCACCACTCTTATTCAATATAGTCCTTGAAACTCTAGCCAGAGCAATCAGACAGACGAAGGAAATTAAAAGGATAGGAATAGGAAAAGAAGAACTCAAACTATCATTATTTGCAGACGACATGCTCCTATACTTAGAGGATCCAAAACGTTCCACCAGAAGACTTCTAGATCTGATAAATGAATTCAGCAAAGTTACAGGATATAAAATAAATATCCATAAATCAAATGCATTTATATACATCAGTAACGAGTCCTCTGAAAAAGAATTCAGAAAAACCACTCCATTTGCAATAGCCTCCAAAAAAATAAAATACCTGGGAATCACTCTAACAAGAGAAGTGAAAGACCTCTACAATGAAAATTACAAGACACTAAAGAAAGAAATTGAAGAAGATCTCAGAAGATGGAAAGACCTCCCATGTTCCTGGATAGGCAGAATCAATATAATTAAAATGGCCATATTACTCAAAGCGTTATACAGATTCAATGCAATCCCAATTAAAATCCCAGAGTCCTTTTTTATAGAAATAGAAAAGGCAATCATGAAATTCATA
>CM053403.1:43933126-43973139 GCA_028644305.1 Xerus rutilus
CAGCCACTTCAATGTTTATAGCAGCACAATTCACAATTGCAAAACTATGGAAGCAACCCAGATGTCCTTCAATAGATGAATGGATAAAGAAACTGTGGTACATATACACAATGGAATATTATTCAGCAATAAAAGAGAATAAAATTATGGCATTTGCAGGCAAAAGGATGGAATTGGAAAGCATTATACTAAGTGAAGTAAGCCAATCCCCAAAAACCAAATGCCAAATGTTCTCTCTGATTAGTGGATGATGATACATAAGGGGGGTGGGAATGGGAAACATAAGAGAAATGGAGGAACTTTGGACATGGCATGGGGGAGGTGAGGGGTGGGAAAGGGGAATGGGTATAGTAAAGATGGTTGATTGAGATCGTCATCACTACCCTTGGTGCATGTATGAAGACACAATTGGTGTGACTTTATCTGGTTTGCAACCAGGGAAATGGAAAAACTGAGCTCTATATATGTACTATGACTTGAAATGCAATTAAATAAACTAATTTAAAAAAATTAAAAAAAAATACTTTGGAGTCCTCTTGGGATCCAATGCACAACTCAGTGGTTATCACAATGATCCAGAACTATCTAGCAAATGTCTAGCAAATAGGGATATGACAGATGATTTCAAGTTTAAATATATGCTAATCCTGAAAAGAGAATTAAATCATTCTAGATCAAAGGTATACTTACTGTTTCATAAGCTACAGGCCTGTATTACATTTCATGTTATATTAGCTAATATGTACTTAGCATCTACAGTGTGTCAGGAATGGTCCAAAGTACTTGGATACATCTCATTCAGTCCTTAGCGGAGGAAACAACTCGGAGTTTTTCACCTTGCTGATACATCTATCTGTATGATGAACAGCGCCTGATCTTTGGGGGGAAATTCTAGCTATTCATAACCTTAATTGAGAAATCTCATTCTGATCTCTTCCTAATTTCAATCATTCTCACTTCTAAAAGAAAAGACAAAAAGAATTTACAAGTGTTAGGAAAAACTGGAAACAAACTAAATGTCCACTAATAAAAGAATAATTATAGTACAGTCATGGAATGAAATGATAGATAGTTCTGGGTTTTTTTTTTAGGCGGGGACCAGGGTTTGAACTCAGAGGCACTAGACCACTGAGCTCCATCCCCAGTCCTATTTTGTATTTTATTTAGAGACAAGGTCTCACCAAGTTGCTTATTACCTCACTTTTGCTGAGGCTGCTTTGATTCTCCTGCCTCAGCCTCTTGAGCCGCAAGGATTGCAGGCATGCACCATTGTGCCTGGTTGATGGCAGCTCTTATTAATGATGCTTTTAATTATTGTTCTAAAGTTCATGCCAATGAACTTTAGAACAATAATTAAAATAGTCAATGAAAAAAGGCAAAAAAGAAAACCAGTTACACTGAAAATATAATAGTCAATGAAAAAAGGCAAAAAAGAAAACCAGTTACACTGCAAATATGATAGTCAATGAAAAAAGGCAAAAAAGAAAACCAGTTACACTGCAGTTCACAGAAAAAGAGATGCAAATAGGCAATAACTATATGGAAAGATACTAGATCTCAGAACTTAAAGAAATGCAAAGCAAAAATGAAATACTTTTCACCCATGAGAATGGCAAAAAGAAGCAGACATTCTAATGCACAGTTGTTGAAAGTATTAATTGGTACAAATTTGGGGGACAAATTTGCCAATATCATTAAGTTTAAAAATGCATATCCTGCTGGACATGGTGATGCATGCCTGTAACCCCAGTGACTCAGGAGGTCAAGGCAGGAGGATTGTAACTTTGAGGCTAGCCTTGATCCTTGGCAACTTAGTAATGTTCTGTCTTAAATGAAATAATAAATTATAAAAGGACTAGGGATTAAGCCACCTGGGTTCAATCCCCAATATCACAAAACAAACAAACAAATGAACAAACAATAACAACACCCCCCAACACATTGCTCCCTAACAACATTTAATAAAATTTTTTATGGAAATACATACATATGCAAAGGTGGTCATTACAGCACCAATTATAACAGCAAAAAAAACCCACAAAAAGACAAAAAAAAAATTTAAGTGTTCCTCAATGGCCAAATAAATAAATGGTAGAATATTCATGGAACACAGGCAACTCTTAAAATAAATTATGCAGGTTTCTTGTGCTTATTTGCAAAAATACCTACATTAGTGAGGGCTCAGCTGGAAGACAACACTTATGACAGGTAATTCAATAGATGGAACTTAAAATAGGAATCAATTACCAAACTTTAGAGGCCAACTTTTTGTATCCAGAGAGTGGTGATCCAGGAACAGGGGCTGCTACATGCAGGGACCAGACTATTCTATCCAAAGCCCTGCTTCCGTCTAAAGCCCTCCTTCCATTCTCTCTGCTTCTCTTTGTGCATCAACCTCATTTCTCTCTCTGTAACCAGCCATACTGTCCTCCACACACATAACTCCACCATCTCTAGTTCCAGTATTCCTAATGGCTGAACATAGTCCCAGATGACAATCTGATTGGTCCAGAATGGGTTCAGCATCTACCCAAATCTAATGCGGCCAAGAAGAAGGTTCACATAATAAAAACATGGCCACAGGACTCATTTCAGTGAGCGAGGGTTATAGTTCTCACCAGAGGAGCCTAAGTTGGGAGATTCTATCTACTACTAATAGCAGGGGCAACTGGGTTGTTACTGATGCTGTTTACGAGGGTAGGGAATTCATGATGGGAAAAGATTGAAATAGAAGATGATAACTTAAATTTTAGCATATTCAATCAAAGTGCCCAGAGAATACCCAAATGCATCATCCAGGAAGTAATTAAATGTAGAGTCTGGAGCTCATCATGGGAATCTGGGCTAGAAATCTAAGCTTGGGGACAGTTAGCCTAAAAGCAGTATCTAAAACTATGGGCAACAACTGTCAAGTATAACTAAAAAGAACAAATAAAAAATTTTAAAAAACATGAACAAGTAAGAATTTTTTAAAAGCTGGTTCAGGATATTCTTCAGAGAATAAAAATTATAGGATGAACAAAGGAAGAGGAAATGCTGAGAGAGACTGAGAAGAACTGGTCAAGCCAGGCATGGTGGCACACGCTTGTAAGCCGGAGGGCTCAGGAGGCTGAGGTAGGAGGATCACGAGTTCCAAGCCAGACTCAGCAACTTAGTAAGGTCATAAGCAACTCAGCGAGGCTCGAAGCAACTCAGCGAGAACTTGACTTGAAATAAAGTATTTTAAAAAGGCTGGGGATGTGACTCAGTGGTAAAGTGCCCCAGGTTCAGTCCCCAGTACCAAAAATAGAAGAAAAGAAAAAAAGAAAGGAAGAACGAACTAAAGAAAAAAAGAAGAGAGGAATAAAAACCAAGGGGAAAAAAAAAAAGGTCAATTTCTATCAAATGTTAAGAGGTTAGATAAGAGAAGCCATGAAACCCTGAAAACTGCCCATTTAGATGTGGCCCCAAGAAGATATCTGATCTGATGAAGTGGGCAGCAGAATGAAGGTCAAGGCCAAACTGCAATGTATTTAGGTTAGGAAATGAATTTCTCATGAGAGAATCTTTTTGAAGCACACATGAATCAGGCAGGCAACAAGCCTTGGGTGAGATTAAATAGAAAACGAGTCAGTGTGCTTGGACTTCATGGTTCTTCTACAATTCCTTTTTAAGAGTAACTTGGACTAATATTGTCAATTCAGAACTTTCACAAGCACCTGATCTCAAACTGAATCATAGAGCTCCCTCTTGGGGTCAGTGACTCTTGTGCATTCTGAATCTCACAAAACTGTAAGGAGGATCAGTCAGATATAAAAATAGCTTAGTTATAGTCATTAAACACCAACAAAAACATACTATAAATTTGTGTAGTCTCCTAAAGTCTTAGATATGGAACAACCCTAGCATACAGAATGAGATCCACATGAATGGCCTTTCATTTCTAATCTGGCTTTATTCCTTTTTTCTTGCTTTTGCTACAACCTCCAGAATAATGTTAAATAGATGTGGTGAGAGCAAACATCCTTATCTTGTTCCTTATTTTATGGGAAAAGGATCCAGTCTTTCGTCATTATGTAAGATGTCAGGTTGAGGAAATTCCCTTATATTCCTAATTTGTTCAATGTTTTATCTAAAAGAGTGTTGGATTTTGTCAAATAGTTTTTCTGCATTTATTGAGATGATCATGTGTTCCTTTGTCCTTTATTCTATTTTACAAGGTATGTATTAGTTTGCTAGGGCTGCTATAACAAAGCACCACATACGGGGTGTTTTAAACAACAGAAATTTGTTTTCTGGAGGTTAGAACTCTAAGATCAAGGTGTGGGCATGATTGGTTTCTTCTGAGGCCTCTCTACATGGTTTGTGGTTGGCCATCTTCTCCCTGTGTCTTCAGATGGTCTTCCTTCTGTGCATGTATACATCCTAATCTCCTTTTCTGTGGATCTACATCATACTGGATTAGGACCCACTCTTGTGGCCCTTGTGTTAATTCAGTTACCTCTTACAGGGAGCAGTGGTACAAACCATAATCCCAGTGGCTTGGTAGGTGAGGATGGCAAGTTTGAGGCCAGTCTCAAAAATTTAGCAAGGCCCTAAGCAACTTAGCAAGACCCGGTCTCAAGATTAAAAAGGAGGGGTGGTGGTGGCTGGGATATAGCTCAGTAGTAAAGCACCTCGGGTTCAATCCCCAATACCAAAATTTTTTTAAAAGATTAAAAAATTCAATGACCTCTTAAATGACACTTCAAATGTAAACACATTTTGAGGTGCTAGGGGTTTCAACTTCAACATATGAATTTGGGGCGTGGATAATTCAGCTCATAACAGTGTATTAAATAGATTGACTTTATATGTTGAACTAACCTTGAGTTTTGGGGATAAATCTCACTTGGTGATAGGATCACTTAATCCCTCTTAAATGTGGTTGGATTTGGTTTGCTACTTCTTTGAGGGTTTTGCAAATAGCTAGCATAGCATGATTATCTTTATTCCTACCAAAATGCTTTTACATGTGCTATTTCATTGACTCTTAAACAGAATTTCATGAGGCAGGTAATATGCCCATATTCACTGTAGGAAACTGAAGCTCAGGAAAGTTGATTTTCCCCTAATTATAAATCTGCAAACTATAAATTGGAATTAAAATTACAGATGAGGAGAACATTTAGGGAGATGAAAGAAAGTGCAGGATTTGGTGAGAACAAAGAGAAGCAGTGTGGATGGAACATTACAGAGTCAATTGAACAGTGTCAGTGATCTTAATGATGTAAGAACTGAGGGCATCTACCCACGTGCAGAGTAAATAGTTTTGTGGTTTCAATTCATGCACATAATTGAACCAAGTAGGGGGTGACAACTCTCACTAATTTTGAAAACATGATTTGATGGTATTAACCTCAGGGAGAATAAACCAAGAGTCTGCAGAGAGAATTTAGCTGTATGAGTAATAGTAAACCCAAGTTTACAGATTCCGCCTCTTCTGGAAAGTTGGTTTCTTGCAAAGTGAATTTCCAAGTTATGTCCAGTTCACACATTCTTCTCTAAGCCCTAGGGCAGTTATACCACGATACTTAAGTATCCACAAGTGCCCAGTCAAGGGTGAAAGCTGAATTCAAATTCTACCACTGGCCTCAACAGATTCTGTGACTTTGGAAATAATTTAATTTCTTCAAGACTTTGTCCCTTCTCAAATAAGAGAATGGGATGAGATGTTCCTAAAGCTCCCTTACAGTTCTAGAACTATTCAGTTAGTGAATTAGGGGAGTGGTGATTTAGTTAACCCGATATTTTCAAACAGCAATGATGAGTAATACACTAAGGGCAGGTTAAGGAAATACTGAAGAGCAATGAAGCCTGTTGAGGACAACAGTTAATTTAAGGTAGGTAGGCAGTCAAAGTGAGAAAAAGTAAACAGAATAGGGTAGAGTGGGGAGGGCTTCTCAGAGTTGGGATTTGTATGGGGCACATTACATAAGGCTACTGGAATCTAGCATGCCAATTAATGAAAACTCATTTTAACTAAAAGTAACTAAATCTAGTTAAAAAGCAGAGTAGGCTGAAGCACAAGATAGATTTAACCACCTCTCATTCTATGAGGATCCTGATGTTATTCCAGTTCACTGTATGATGCACTGAAGGGAAAGAATCTTACTATTAGGATCCTCCAGTGAAGATACTGATAAAGTCTTTTTTTTCGGGGGGTGGGTATTGGGGATTGAACTCAGGGGCACTTAACCACTGAGCCACATCTCCACCCCTTCTTTGTCTTTTATTAGAGGCAGGGTCTCACTGAGTTGCTTAGCATATCGCCTTTGCTGAGGCTGGCTTTGAACTCGTGATTCTCCCGCCTTAGCCTGCTGAGCTGAGCTGCTGGGATTACAGGTGTACACCACCTCGCCTGGCTAAGATACTGATAAAGTCTTGACTCCTCAGTCCCTTACATCATTTACAGGTCACGCTTCATTTCTTTGAACTGTCAACGTAATAATTCATTGTGATCTGGTTCATAGAAGGCGATATTTTGATAATCAAGACATCTGTTTTCCCTTTTCATTTAATTTAAAATAACTTTTATAGTTGTAGATGGGCACAATACCTTTATTTTATTTATTTATTTTTATGTGGTGCTGAGAATCGAACCCAGTGCCTCACATATGCTAGGCAAGCGCTCTACCACTGAGCCACAATCCCAGCCCCTTCATTTAATTTTTAAACTACTTTTTCCCCCGCTTTCACTTAAATGATATATATTCTTCTTGTAAAAAAACAAACACTTAGACAAATAATGTAGTGACATTTCCTGTAGCAATTCTTCCTGTTGTTAAGATTGATGAAAATTCTACCAAGTTCTGGATATCCTAAATTTATTATAATATTATTTACAAAAATGGGAATATAAACACTTTTCAAACAGTTTTCCCCACCTCTCTTACTAACCAGCATAGTATAGTTTTTTTTTTCATGCCAGGGGATATAGATTTGCTTCTTTCATTTTGGTAGCAATAAAAAATTCCATTATATCACTATATATCTTTTTTAAATTTGTTTATGGATCTTTATTTTATTCATTTATTGTTTATATGTGGTGCTGAGGATCGAACCCAGTGCCTCACGCATGCTAGGCAAGCACTCTACCACTGAGCTACAGCCCCAGCCCACTGTATATCTTAATTATTGAGCTCCTATTGGTAGATTTGCCTGATCCCAATTTTTTTAAAATTTTTTTTAAGTGTAGATGGACACAATATCTTTATTTTATCGCTTTGTATGTGGTGCTAAGGATCGAACCCAGGGCCTCACGCATGCGAGGCAAGCGCTCTACCGCTGAGCTACAATCCCAGCCCCTGATCCCAATTTTTTTCTGTTATTTATTGTAAATGATGCTATAGTAAACATCCTTGTACATATCTTGCATGTTTGTATAAATGCTTCTAAATAATCTATTCTTGAAAGCCTAGTTGCCTTCAGTGAAAAATTAAACAAATGTAAACTTTACAAGTGAAACTGTTGAGTCAAAATGTTTTAGTAGATATGCAAGTGAAATTATGAGTCAGAGTACTTGAGTAGATACTGCCAGACAGTCCTCCAGAAACCCACCATTGTGTGAGAATAGCTGTTTCCTCCATCTCTTCATCTCTTGCTAGCACTTGTTAGCCTTGGACTTGTGTATGTGTGTGTGTGGCGGGGGGAGTGGCCTCTGTTTTGGCTGTTTTAAAAAATCCTTCCTAAATGTAAAGTTAGCAAACACAAAGATGGAATATCTAAATAAATTTGAATTCTAAATAAAATAAAAATAAAGACCAATCATCTACATCAACCAGATGGCATGTTTCTGGTCTCTTCTTTGGTATCCTCAGTATTTGTTTTCTCCATCTTATATGGATATTTGCTATTTAAATTTGCATATCCTTAAGGTTTAGTGAGGTCAACTATATTTACTGGTCATTTTTATGTCATTTTTAGTGAATTGTTTAAGTCTTTTGCTTCTTTTGCCAGTGGTTCATTTGTCTTCCTTAATGATTTGGAAGAATGTTGTCATTTTATGGAAGAAGACACTGTTATATATGTCCCAATGTTCCTTTGGATTACTTTTATTGTTTTTTTCACTTCCAGAAGTGTTTTATTTTTATGTAGTTCAATTTATCAAGTTGTGTCACTGTGAGTTTCTCAAATAACCTGGATGCCTTGCATAGATGCAAATTCTCTAGCCCCCATGCCAGATCTTAGCTCATTTTTGGGGGTCAAACTTGGGATTCTGTACTTGTATAAAAAGGCTCCCCAGGAGATTTTCTTTCTCCTTTTCTCTCTATCTCCTTTCTTTTTGTTTCCCTCTCATCTATTCTTCCAAACTTTTATTATATCCAAACATCAGTGTAGAAGAATTTGCTAAAATTATTAAAATTATCAGAATACTGAAGTAAACATGCTAACCATGCAATTGGAAGCTATTATCATCCTCAAAGAGTGCACTGATGTGATAAGATCAAAATGATATGCTTTTTCAGTTACTGACTTTAAGGAGAAAAAAAAGGAAATTGTAATGGTTTCCACTGACATAAAAAAATTATGGAAATTCACAAGAATATTCAAAAATAGAGAAAATACTAATAAATTCTCATGTACCTAACCTGGTGCATGCCTGTAATTCCAGCTACTCAGGTGGCCTGAGGCAGAAGGATCATAAGTTCGAGGCCAGCCTGGACAACTTAGTGAGACTGTGTCTCAAAATAAAACGTAAAAAGGGCTGGTGATATAACTCCATGGTATAGTGCCCCTGGATTCAACCTCCAGTACTGGAGGGAAAAAAATTCCCACGTATCTATTACCTAGATCCAACAATTTTCCATCTATGGGTAATTTTGTTTCCTCTGCATCCCTCATTCCCCAGGTAATTTTAAAGCAAATCTCAAAGAGATTCCTAAACTCATTTGAATTTGATATTTTTGGATTTCGTACTGTCTTTAAAAATTCTTTCCAACTTCAAGAAAATATTTACTCATGCTTTTTTTCCTAGCTAGTATCTGTATAATCTCAT
This sequence comes from Xerus rutilus, assembly GCA_028644305.1. Lineage (NCBI taxonomy): Eukaryota > Metazoa > Chordata > Mammalia > Rodentia > Sciuridae > Xerus > Xerus rutilus. The sequence continues at coordinate 43,942,143 of CM053403.1, forward strand.
TTTCTTTCATTTTAATTTCAAGAGTTTGAAACTGTTATTATTAAGAAAATTGGGGATATTGAAGGTAATATTAAGGAATAGGTACTGGAAAAGTCTTCTAGAAGAGATTTCAATATCTGTTCTTTAGAATTTTATCCAACAGTACTTAACATCAGACTTTTCTTTCTTTCTTTTTGGTACTAGGGATTGAAGCCAGGGGCACTTTACCACTAAGCTACATCCTCAAGTCATTTTTATTTTGAGATAGGGTTTTGCTAAATTGCTGAGGCTGGCCTCAAATTTACAATCCTCCTGCCTCAGCTTCCTGAGTTGCTGGGATTACAAGGATGTGCCACCACACCTGGCCACACCAGAATGTTCTTACATGTTACTAACAGCTAGTAAGATTTTAAAAACAATTATTAGCATATTTGAATAACTCAGAATAATTGTGGCATATTTGTACATGCATATTATTAGCATATTTGAATAACTCAGAATAATTGTGGCATATTTGTACATGCATATAACATACTTACTCTCATTGCTTTCCCTTCCTCTTCTTCCCTCCATCCCCTTCTCTGATAGTCTTCCTTCTATGTTCATGTCACTGCCACCACCAGATTCTACATGAGGGAAAACATAATACCTATCTGTGTCTGACTTACTTTGCTTAATTTGATGCTCTCCAGTTCCATCCATTTTCCTGCAAATGACATTTCATTCTTCCTTATGGTGATATAATACTACATTGTGTATATATACCATATTTATATCTTCTTCATGGTATGCTGACATTAATTCCTTTGGGTATACACCAATTAGTGATATAGCTGGATATCAGTCCTATTTTTAGCTTTTTGAGGATCCTCCATACTGATTTCCATAGTAGGTGCAATAATTGACATCTCCACTAACAATGCATTTTTGTTGTGGTAGTGCTGGAGATGGAACCCAAGGCCTCACACATGACATGACAGGTAATTGCTCTGGCATCGAGCCACATCCCCAGCTCCAATGTATTGTTTCTTGTATTCTTTTTTTTTTTGGTGTTGGGGATTGAACTCAGGGGCACTTGACCACTGAGCCACCTCCCCAGCCCTATTTTGTGTTTTATGTAGAGACAGGGTCTCACTGAGTTGCTTAGCGCCTTGCTATTGCTAAGGCTGGCTTTGAACTCAGGATTCTCCTGTCTCAGCCTCCCTAAGTGCTTGTTTCCTGTATTCTTGATGATAGCCATTCTGACTGGGGTGAGATGGAATCTCATGTAGTTTGATTTGCATTTCCCTGATGGCTAAAGATTTTTTCCATATAATTATTGGCCGTTTGTACAAAACTGTCTGTTCATTTGACAACTTATTGTGTTTATGTGTGTTTGGTGTTTTTGAGCTCTTCATTTATTCTGGTTATTAGTCTTAGCAAGATTCTTATCTACAGTGTTATGTATTTGTCACCTGACGTTCATATGTAATAAGTTTTAAGTTACTCCAATAAATTAAAATAAGGAAGTTTGAGAAGTATTTAGGCATGAGCAACAATTAACCATTCTAACGCTTCGAACATGAGAATTGAGCATATTTAGGCAGAGAGGCCCACAGGTGTAGATCACTCATCTGAGTGATTGCTGACTGAATCAATATTGAGCTATGATTTCTTAATCTACCTATACAATAAGGATAACAGCACTACCTACATAGCTTAGAAATGTTTTACACACACACATGTATTTCTATATATATATGTGTGTGTGTGTCACATTTTCTTTATCCATTCATTTATAGGCACATAGGCTGGATTCCATGACTTGGCAATAGTGGCTATTGTGAATTGTGCCTTGATACAAGAGCACTTTGGTATTCTTTAAAGAAGTGAACTACCTAAGTAGTTGAGTATCCATTAATTCTTCTTGATGAGGAAATTATTCCTTGGCAAATATACTCTTGGATTTGTGCAATGGGAAAATAGAAATGAAGGCCTTGCAACTGGGTTTGAGTGCATGCTAGTAATCCCAGCCACTTGGGAGGTTGAGGCAGGAGGATCACAAGTTTGAGGCCAGCTTGGTCAATTTGATGTGACTCTGTCTCAAAATTAAAACTCAAAAGGGCTGAGGATGTTGCTCAGTGGTAGAGAACCCAGTTCAATCCCCACTACTGCAAAAACAAAAACTGGTAGGATATTTTAATAATTCAAAACAAGTCATTTAACATTTTTTACTGAAATAATTCACCTAATAATCACTAGTTAAACCATTTTGAAGTGCCTAATTCAGTGGTTTTAATATATTCACAAGGCTGGGCAACTAGCTCTTCAATGAAAATTCATTAGCCTGAAAGGAAACCTTCTGTTCTCTTTACCCCACATTCCCTGGCAACTACTAATCAATTGTTTTTATGGATTTGCCTTTTCTGGACATTTCATATAAATGGAATCAGACAACATGTGGCTTTTTGTGTCTAGCTTCTATCACTTAGCAATGTTTTCATTTATGTTGTAGCACTCAGTTTTTTGTTTTTGTTTTTGTTTTTTTTGGTACTGAGGATTGAACCCAGGGGCACTTAAGCACTGATCCATATCCCCAGCCCTTTTTATTTATTTTGAGGCAGGGCCTTGGTTAATTTGCTGAGGCTAGCTTTGAACTTGTGATCCTCCTGCCTCAGCCTTCCGAGCCACTGGGATTACAGGTGTGTGCTATTGAGCCCGGTTAGTACTTCCTTTTCATGGCTGAATAATATTCCAACACGTGGCTGTACCACTATACCACATTTTATTCCTTCAGTCAATGGACATGTGGAGTTTCTTTTAGTAATTATGCACAATATCATGAATACCTGTGTGCAAGTTTTTGCATGAGCATATTTTCATTTCCTTTGGATACATTGTCTAGGAGTGGAATTGTTGCATCACTGGGTAATTATGCTTACTCTCTTGAGATGGCATCTCACTGTGTTGCCAGGCTGGCCGTGAACTCTTGGGCTCTTGTACTGTCTTAGCCTCTTCAGTAGCTGGGACCACACACATAGCCATGCTTGGCATTGCTTACTTTTCAGTGAAATCCCAAACTACTTTCCAAAGTGGCCTCAGCATTTTACATTTCCACTAGCAACGAATGAGGGTTCTAATTCCTCTGTAACCTCATTAATTTTTTGTGTAAAATTATGGCCATCCTCGTGGGTATAAAGCAGTATCTTACTGTGGTTGATTTATATTTTCCTAAGGATGCTGAGCATTTTTCTCATGTACTTCTAGCCATTTCTATACTCTCTTTGAGGAAATAGTTGACTCAAATACTTTGCCCATTTTTAAGTTGGGCTATCTTGCAATCATTGAGCTATAGGAGTTCCTTCTAACCTCATAGGGAGATCCTTTCAAGATTAGAGTCAACATTGTAAAAAGAGCTGATGGAGTGCAAGACTAAGCCATGACGACACACTTTGAACCCATATATCCATGCATGCACAGTTGCATCTGCCTACATGGATCTTGATTTTAATGAACAGAGGGATGATCCCCTACATCAAAGTTTCTCAAGTAGAATGGTAATTTCCCCTTATTATTTTTTTCTGATCTATCTACAGACCCTACCCTATATTGTGGGGAATTTTATATTCAAGGGCCTGGAAGGCATTTCTCTAAAATATGGGAGAAAGCTGAATGATCCCTGCCACAAACAGAAAGTGCCACCACCCTCAAGCCCCAGAGGACCCTTGCAGAAATTTGAAACCACAGAAACTTTTGCATGACCTTCATAATTCTTACAAATGCCACAACTTAAAAAGAAATAAAACATTTCTTAAATAATGCTCTGAGGCCACAATACTACTAAAACATTAATTGTATTGAAGGAGCCTGAGAAAGTCTTCAAAGAGGAAGAAACACACCAAGAGGCAGAAATAGGACTTATAAGATACATTTATTGAATACTCACTGGGCACATTATATACAAAAGAGGTAGAATGGGGGTAGGTAAGAACTTGAAGAAATGATATATACATACCCATCACTAATTACAACTACTAAGGAAGTACAAAATTTGTACAAGTCATACTTTATAATGAAATTTTGATGCTTATCAAAAGGAAAAAAAGCTATACATATACTCCAATAAAATTTTTTAAAAATTGTGCTTATCATACATTTTCCCTAAAATGGGTTTGTAAAATGCCCAGCATCCATTCTTATTATACACAAATATTTGCTATTAAAGATTGCTTGAACCAAACAAATGCCTTGACATCACTGTTGAGAAATTTGTGATCAACAATGATATATAGTTCCTCTAAGAAACATCATAGCATTTGCAGTAAGTCCATTTCTCCATTGAAGTCCACCTTACTTTCAGTTTAGCTTACTATCAAGTTCTCCTCAGAACTGTTCATATGTCTTTTGTCTGATCATCTTCTTCCAGTTTCCTGATTTCATTTTTTAAACAATTTATAGTTTCACGACTTGCTTTTAATCTCTCCTTAAGCTCTGCAATTTCAAAGCTTGTTTTTTTCTTGGCAGCTTCTAATTTTTCTCTGGTTTTCACTTCAAGTTCTGCAACTAAAGAAACAAATAATTGTACTGAATTAATTTTTCTCACATGTCTAAGATGTTTCATAAATTTGGTATTTCCTTAGGTCAATGCTTTCATGATGAAATGTTGACAACTTTAGACATATCACATTAAACATGAGTGGGTAGTGGAAGCAAGGAAGTCTGAATTTCCAAGAAAGGATCTAAAATTTGTTTTTTGTAGCTAAGAACAAAATTCTAGCCACTAACTCTTAGTTAAGGTTTTAAGACATTTGTTTTTTTCCTAATACACATTTATTTGGAAGTAATAGGGCATACTAGCCTAAGAGACAGCAACTAATGAGAGCTAACTAAAAGTATTCTGAAATGGACGTACAGGTGAAAATTACATTTTAAAAAATCCTGTACCTTTTCCTAAACGTATCAATTAACTGTTTAGATTTGAATTCCAGTTCCAGCAGCAATGAAGCAATTTTACCTCTCTGTGCTAATCTCCTCACTTATAAAACAGAAATTAGAATGACAAATACCTTATAGCATTATTTTTTGAGAAGATTTTATACAACTTTTGCATGCTGGGCAAGTGCTCTATTACTAAGTTATATCCCTAGCCCTTGAGAAGGTTTTAAATGAATGTACACGAAGTACCCAGAAAATTGCCCCATTCATAAAAAGCCTTGTCAACTATTATTATGATAAAGAACTATTAAAAATATTTGAAAAATTCTATCCAGATACATAATAATTAACTAAAAAAAAAGTCATTGCTGCAAAATAGGATATATCGATTTAAATATGCCAGTTGGATAGTGTAGCATTATGTCAGAAAGAAAAATGCCTCCCTGCACCCAACAGCTCCTTCTTGTGGTCATTTTAAGTAACTGTTGCTGGTAACTATTAAAGTAGTCATATTTTCACAAATTTAAGGTGGTCATTAATTGAACACAGGATGGTTTGGTGAAAAAACCCAACTGTGAAGCCAGGAGCGGTGGTGCAAGCCTGTAATCCCAGCACTTAGGGAGGCTGAGACAGGAGAATTCTGAGTTCAAAGCCAGCCTCAGCAATGGCGAGGCACTAAGCAACTCAGTGAGATCCTGTCTCTCCATAAAACACAAAATAGGGCTGGGGATGTGGCTCAGTGGTCGAGTGCCCCTGAGTTCAATCTCCAGTACCAAAACAAAAAAACAAAAAAAAAGGAACTGTGAAATTAATGAGTACAAAATACACCCTAGGCCCCTTATTAGCTAAATGTGGACATCTCTTAAGTCTTTCTCAATTTCTTCTATATGATACAGTTAAAACTAGGTGTTTGAGGATTTATGAGGATTAACTAAAGTAATCATAAAGTATCAACCATATAAAAAACATGTAGTAAATATGAATACTTTCATTATTTTGCTTTTTGTTGTTTACTTTTTGGTATATACTTTATAACACAAATTTCTGTATTGCCAAAACAATGCTTATATTTCTTCATGGTTTTTATTTTTTTAATTGTGTATTTAAAAAACAGGAATTCCATACATGATATAAAATAAAAGGTTGAAAGGGTAGTGAAAAAATATTTTCTTCCACTCTTATCTCTGTCCCCCACCAGTTAGTGCTTCTTCCCAGAGATAATCACTGTTAGGTTTTTCTGATATCATCCCAGAAACAGTCTGTTGATATACATGCATATATCCAACTGTTTTTTCTTTGTATCATAGTATACACATTGTTCTGGACCTTGCTATTTCATTTAATATTATATTTGGAAGTTCATTTCATATCACAGAGCTGTCTCATTCTTTTGAATGAATGTAGAAGCCTTCACTAAATGGCTATACATGATCCATTTAGTCTGTTTTCTACTGATGTAGAGTATTTCCACTTTTTTTTCTTTCCCCTTTTTTTGGACAGGGTTTTGCTAAATTGCCCAGGCTGGGCTAAAATTTATAATCCTGCTGACACAGCCTTCCAAGTTGCTGGGATTACTCTATTTTTTCTATTACAAACAATGCAATGTGTATGCTGTGCATAATCATTATAGTTACTTCCTGTAAATGGAAACATTAGGCTAAAGAATATATATGTGTATTTTGGAAGAATTGTAATTTTGGAAAAATGCCAAGTATCATAAAGGACCTATTCATTTATAATCCCACTGGCATTGTATATCTATTTCCCTACTGCCCAACTATTTGGTCTTAATTTGAAAGTTTAAAAACATTATTTTACAGTGGTTTTAATTTGCCTTTGTCTTACTACTTCTTTTTTTTAAATATTTTTTAGTTGTAGGTGGACACAATATCTTTATTGATTTATTTTTTTTTATGTGGTGCTGAGGATTGAACCCAGTGCCTCAAGCATGCAAGGCAAGCGCTCTACCACTGAGCCACAATCCCAGCCCCCTCTTACTACTTCTGAGGTGGACTTTTTATCTATTTAAGAGAAATTTCTAGATTCCTTTCTATGAACTGTTTGCTTTGCTCTTTTTTTTTTTATTGGTTTATTGGCCTTTTTGATTTGTAGGAGCTAATCATCTATGACACAAGCACATTATTTTTCCGTGGCTTATCCCTCTATAGACTTTGTTCACAGTGCTTTTTTACTATGCAGAACTTTTTCTTCCCCTGCATTTCTCTCCTCCAAAATTAATTTTTTTAAAAAACTGTATTAAATGATAGGTACTTTGTTAGATGCTGGAATACAAAGGTAAGACAGAGGAAAGGGGAAAAAATGCAATACAATGTCATGAGGTAATCACAGGGAGACATAACAGTAGACTGGATTCACATCAAAGGAAAAGGGTGTGTGTGATCAAGGAAAGCTTCTTGGCCTTCATAAAATCTGAACTGAGTTTGAAAGAATGAGAAAGGAGTTAGGAGATGAAGTGGACATAGCAGGCCCTGGAAACAACATATACATCTGGGAACCAACAAGAAGTCCTGTATGATTGTAACAGGTAGTTTTAAATCTAGTCAGAAAGACTTGATTTAACTCAGTTGTCAGGAGACAGCATCCATTGTAGATATTATATTGATTCTTACATGATTTAGTCATGACATTTATTTATTTATTGTAACAGGGATGAACTCAGGGGTACTCAACCACTGAGCTACACCCTGGCTCTATTTTGTATTTTATTTAGAGACAGGGTCTCACTGAATTGCTTAGGGCCTCACTAAATTGCTGAGGCTGGTTTTGAATTTGCGATCCTCCTGCCTCAGCCTCCTAAGCCACTGGGATTACACGTATGTGCCAGAACACCCAGCACGATACTTCACTTTTGACAACTGCTAAGACTGCAAAGGATATGATATAGTCAGAAGACCTGAGTTAATTAGTGATGAGATCCTGGAGGAAACCATTTAAACACTTTTAGCTTGTTCTGCTTCCTGTATATTAAACGTTTACATAAAGTTTGTTTTTCATTTTCCAATGAAGTCTCAATTCAGAGGAAAACAACCAAAGGAGGATTGTTACTTTTGTAGAGTCAGAATAACTTAGGTGCACAGACCATATGGCTTTTATACAGAGAAAGAATTTATTAGTTAAGAGTTTAAATCCTAAGCCGGGCGTGGTGGCTCAAGCCTGTAATCCCAGCACTTAGGGAGGCTGAGACAGGAGAATCGCAAGTTCAAAGCCAGCCTCAGCAATGGCGAGGCGCTAAGCAACTCAGTGAGACCCTGTCTCTACATAAAACACAAAATAGGGCTGGGGATGTGGCTCAGTGGTCGAGTGCCCCTGAGTTCAATTTCCAGTACCCCCCCCCCAAAAAAGAGTTTAAATCCAGGCCCCACTGGATAATTCTGAAAGTTATCAAATCTGCCTAGTATCTCTACCTACAAAATGGAGCTAATCACTAATCACAGTATGTTCCTCCTAGGATTATATTTAATAAGTTAAAAATGTACAGCACTAGTCTACTGGTATGTAGTAAACTTTATGTTCATTGTTTTTTAAAATTCCTTAAAAAGTACAATGACTGCTATTAAAAGCTAGTTCATTATTCCTTAAACAAACTTTTATTGGCTTCCAGTAGAAACATCTTTTAACTTTTAATATGTTACATAATGAACCTCTATACTAATCACTAAACTTTTAGAACCTAAGTGTTTTTTTTTAAATGTGTTATTTCTAGAATTTTCCATTTAATATTTTTGGATCATGGTTGATCACAGGTAACTGAAATCTCAGAAAGCTAAGGGGTTGGCAACTGTACAGCATGGTTTTTATTTATTCTTTCTAGATACACATGACAGTGGAGTGTATTTTGCCATATTATACATACATAGAATAAGTGTAACTTGTTCCAATTAGGATATCATTATTGTGGTTGTACATGATGTGGGAGTCACATTGGTTGTGTATTCATATGTAAGGATAGGAAAGTTACATCCAATTCATAATGTCCAATTCTACTATCTTTCCTATTCCCGTCCCTTCTCCCTTTCCTTCATTCCTCTTTGTCTAGTCCAATGAACTAGTCCAGTGAAAGTCTTCCCCTCCTTTGTTGTGAGTAGTCTCCAGTTCCATTCATTTACTGGCAAATGCCACAATTTCATTCTTTATGGCTGAGTAATATTTCATCGTGTATATGTACCACATTTTCTTTATCCATTCATCTGTTGTAGGGCACCTAGGTTGGTTCCATAGCTTGGCTATTGTGAACTGAGCTGCTATGAACATTGAAGTGGCTCTGTCACCGTAGTATGCTGATTTTAAGTCCTTTGAATATAAATTGAGGAATGGGATAACTGGGTGAAATGATGGTTCCATTCCAAGTCCTCTAAGGAAACTTCATATTGCTTTCCAGAGTGGCCACACCAATTTGTAGTCCCACCAACAATGTGTAAGTGAACCTTTTCCCCCACATCCTTGCCAACATTTATTGATACTTGTATTCTTCATAATTGCCATTCTGAATGGGGTGAGATGGAATCTCAGAGTAGTTTTGATTTGCATTTTAGAGTCTAAGTTCTAAAGTAGAGTTATGGTTCTACCACCAACCAGCTAAGTGATTCTGGGCAAGTTTCTTAACTTTACTGTGCTTCAGTTCCTTTTCTAAGTGGGATTACTTAATAAGGTTGTAGAAATAATGAGTACATATGTATAGACTTCCAAGAGTAGAAATAATTAAGCACTCAGTAAATCTGTTATTATATTATGACCAAATATAATACTGAATACCATGACCTCAAACTGGTAAGTGTACATATCTTTTTTAGGCCTTTGATTAATACACTCAAATAGCTTTCCTAATAGGACAAAGCAATTTAGACTCACAGAACTGATTTATCAGAATCATAAAGGCTCACTGCAGATACAACTATTAAAATTTCCTTTTGCTAATTTGATAGGACAAATACAGTTACTCATTACCATTTGGTTTGCATTTTAAAAATTACTAGGAGAGCTGAGCAAACATTTTCCTATTTCCTATCCTTATTGGATATTCTTCCACCTACCTGACCTGTCCATATCTTTTGCTCATTTAGCTACTTTATAAAGTTAAACATTTTCTTCTGCTTATCAACTTTAGGGTTTTGTTTTTGTTTTTGCAGTGCTGGGGATAAAAACTAAGACCTTGTGCATACTAGCAATGGTTTGTTTTTTTCCTTCCCTAATAAAGATATTGATCCTTTGCTACATTTTCTGCAAGTCTTTCTTTGCCCTTCTTTTTTAAAATTTTTTTTTAGTTGTAGATGGACACAATGTCTTTATTTTATTGCTTTGTATGTGGTGCTGAGGATCGAACCCAGGGCCCCACGCATGCGAGGCAAGTGCTCTACCGCTGAGCTACAATCCCAGCCCCTTTGCCCTTCTTTTAATGTGATTTCTTCTTATGCCTTAAACTCGGAAAGTCCTCCTTAGCCACCGTAAACAGTAATCTAATTAGAAACAAACAAACAGGTTCATTTGTGTGTGTGTGTACTTGTGTGAGAGTTTGAAAAGGATTTATTCAAGTGACAAGAAAAGAGACAAGGGCTCCTTCTGGGCAAAAGGGGACCCACTAGGGTTGCCTAGGTTGACTGGCTTTTAAAAATATTTAATAATCTAAACAAGAATTTGTTTTCATAAATACTATAAAGCAATGATCTAAAATTAAGCTTCCTCTCAGAAGCTTACCACTGCACCAACACTATTATAAAATTAGTTTTTAATTTCTTACCAATTTGATAAAAAAATGAATACAAAATGTGTAATTTACTGATCAAGACTTCCCAAGATAATTAAACTTTATACATAAGCTTAACACATCAAGTTAGTCTTAAAGAACAGCCTTTTAATAAAACATGATTTATATCTACTTACATACAAATGAATTAATAATATTAGTTTTGCTGAAAACTCAAAAATGTGGGCACTTAAGTTTTAAAATAATTTTTTTCCCCTATGAATGGGTACATTTCATGGTATTAGACAAAGCTTAAGAAGAGAAAGTGAACAAGAATAAATTTAAATAGCATATGAGTAGTGCTAAAATCTTTTCAAAGTGATCATGTACACATCTACTTTATGTTCACAACAAAGTGGGCCAGGCAAATATTTTTAGATATATAGAAATTTGGGCATACAAATTTTCAATGACTACAAATTGGCAAAATTATAATTAGTATCCAGATTTTTTTTTTTTCTCTCTGTACCAGGGATTGAACCACTGAGCCACATCCTTAGCCTTTTTTTTTTATTTTTTGAGACAAGGTCTCACTAAGTTACTTAGGACCTTGCTAAGTAGCTGAGGCTGGCTTTGAGCCTCTTTGAGGCCTCAGCCTCTTGAGCTGCTGGGATTACAGATGTACACCACCAAGCCTGGCATATCCAGATCTTTTAATTCCTAGACATGAGTTTCATGAAAAGATAAACCCTGCTATAACCACTAATGGTGAAATGCTAATCGCCTTGTTCTCATTACCAATCTTCTACTCTTTCTATTATCAGATTTCAGCGTAAGAATAAACTAGTTACTTTTTCCTGAAAACATATCCTCCTGACCCCATATCCTGTGCCTGTTATAAGGCCTACTGCTCCCCTTTAGCCAAGCTTCAAGACAAAACCATCTACAGGGTCTGTCTCTAATTTCTCTCATCTCACTTCCCCCTTCCACTTTTAACTACTACTGTTATGCTCATCAGGACCTCTATCTTGCTATATCCAGTGTCCTGACCTTGTCTTAATGACCTATCAGCAGAACTGAACACAGCTGATGACTTCCTAGTTCCTTTTTTTTTTGGTACTGGAGATTGAACTCAGGGGCACTGGACCACTGAGCCACATCCCCAGCCCTATTTTGTGTTTTATGTAGAGGCAGGGTCTCACGGAGTTGCTGAGCGCCTCGATGATGCTGAGGCTGGCTTTGAACTCACGATTCTCCTGTCTCAGCCTCCCTAAGTGCTGGAATTACAGGCTTGCGCCACCGCACCTGGCTTGACTTTCTAGTTCTTAATACAAAGTGGCTTCACTGGCTTTCAGGACATTTCATGCACCTGGTTTTTATCTCACCACATATGCTATTCATTCTTAAATTTCTTTGCTGGTCATCTCCTCAACCTCTAAACGTTGGAGTGCTCAGGGATCAGTACTTGGACCTCTCTTCTATCTTCACTCACTACTCTGATGACACCATTTAACCTCACAATTTGTAATTCCATCCATACACTATTATCTTCCAAATTTTTATCTTTAGCCTGTACCTCTCCTTGAATACCAGATACTTTAGGGTGAAAATACCCTCTTCAACATCTCTAATTACATGTCTTACAGGCATCCTGTATTCAACATGTCTGAAATCACATTCTTAATCTTTCCCCAAAAATCTGCTCCCCTCAGACTCCCCATCTCATAAAAAGCAGTAACATTTTTGGGGCATTCCCTTAAGCAAAAACCTTAAGTCATCTTTTGCTAATCTTTCTCCCCATAGTTTATTATTCAAACCACCAGCAAATCCTACTTCACCTATCTTTAAAATATGCCTAGGGCCAGGCGCAGTGGTGCAAGCTTGTAATCCCACCATTTAGGGAAGCTGAGACAGGAGAATCACGAGTTCAAAGTGAGCCTCAGCAAGGGTGAGGCGCTAAGCAACTCAGTGAGATCCTGTCTCTACATAAAACACAAAATAGGGCTAGGGATGTGGCTCAGTGGGTCGAGTGCCCCTGAACTCAAATCTCCAGTACCAAAAAAAAAAAAAAAAAAAGAAAAAAAGCCTTGGGCTGGGCACAGTGGTACAGGCCTGTAATCCCAGTTACTTCTTGAGAAGCTGAGGCACGAGGATTCCAAGTCCAAGGCCAGTCCAGGCAACTGAGTGAGGACCCGTCCTGTCCACCCCACCCCCCTGCCCAAACAACAACAACAACAAAAGATCCAGAATCTGATTCCTTTTCACTGTCTCACAGTTGCCATCACTTTGGTCCAAGCCACCATTCTATCATATCTAGATTACTGGACCAGCCTCCTAACAATTTGGTTTCTACCATTTCTGTTTCATACTCTATTCTCAACAGAGCAGAGAGTAGATCATTTTATAAAGTCTAAATCTGTCCTCATGGGTTTACATTCTGTTGGGAAGAAGACAGGTATTAAATAAATAGAACAATAAAGTACAAGGTAGCATTTGGACCCTGTGGAGAAAAACAAAGCAGAACAGAGAACTCCTTTGGTGAGAGGAAATGGCTGAAGTTTCAAATATGAAAATGCTTCCTGGGATTGTAACAATTGAGGATCTAGAGGAGTAAGGAACCAATCTGAGGGAAGAGTGTTACATGTAGAGGAAGCAATAAGGGCAGGAGGCCAGTATAAGAGCATAGCTGCCATGTCTGAGCAGCAAGGAGGTCAGCATGGCTGAAGAATAAACAAGGGTTAAGAAGAATGAGAAATGAAGCCAGACAAGTTAATAGGGGACTTGATCATACAAGGACTTGTGAATAACTGTAAGGACTTTAGATTATTAAACTAAATGAGATGTGAAGTCATTTTTGGGTATTGAGCAGAGTTATAACTTTATCAGACTAATGAGGGCAGATTTAGACATTGCCCTATCCTCAGCACTTAAGAACAGCAGTATATAACTGGTGCTCAATATATTATATATTACATATGTTATAAGTTCAGTCAGAAGAATGGCTGATCAGTGACAAATATTAATGCAAGGATGGCAAATACATTTCATCTTGAATACCAACTGTTAATGACTGGCAGTTGATAAATGTAGTGACGTGTAAAGGATTCTAGGCTGTATCAGCTTAGAGTAGAAATATGACTACTTTTAAAAAAATTTTTTTGGTTGTTATTTATTTGTACATGGTGCTGAGAATCGAACCCAGTGTCTCACACATGCTAGGCAAGTGCTCACTGCTGAGCCACAACCCCAGACCCATGACTAATTATTAATGTAACACTCGTATTCACCACTTAAGCATTAACCTGAAATCTATATATAAAATGACATAGCCAAAAATATGAGATTAAACTAGTTCACAGTACACAAAAATATAATTACGTTCTACAAGGTTCTTCACAAAGATTTTGTTAGCAATAAGACTAGTGAACAGAAAATGACTGAGTAACAGGTAAAACTAAGGAAAAGCTATATTCAAATGGAATTATGGAATAAAATAAATATTTCAAAGAATGTTGTAAGTTTTTACCTTCTTAAAAGTAGGCCTACTATGGGAAAAATTTAAAACATCCTTTACATGTTCTGCATAACACATATCTTGTTTCCTAACTTCTAAGAAATTTTTACTTATATCATTAAAAAAAGTAAGTTTAATAGCCCTAATCAAATAATCCTTTCACTATTACAGGACACATTATTTCTCAGGATTAATTATGAAAACATGGTACTTACATTCTGTTTCATGTTTATAGGCTCCTAATGTTAGTTGACGAGACGTTGTTAATAATTGTTGCATCATTGCTGTTGGGTCTTGAAATATCTTAAGGGATAGAATGGGGGGAAAAAGTCCAGTAACTTCAAAATTCTCCAACTTAAAACGTTTTAAAAACTCACATTATAAAATCTTACCATTTCATCATAGAACTCTGAAACCACTGTCTTTTTCCCCAGCATTGCATTGGTGTCTGATTGGAACAGCTTTAATAAATGATACAGGGTTACCTGTAAAATAAAAATGGACGTCAAGCTGCGCATGGTGGCACACGCCTGTAATCCCTGCACTTTGGGAGGCTGAGACAGGAGAATCACGAGTTCAAAGCCAGCCTCACCAAGGGCGAGGCACTAAGCAACTCAGTGAGACCCTGTCTCTACACGAAACACAAAATAGGGCTGGGGATGTGGCTCAGTGGTCGAGTACCCCTAAGTTCAATCCCCAGTACCAAAAAAAAAGGGACGTCACATCAGTGCAATGGTTTCATCACCATCATGAGACACTCATTTCTTTAACTGAATTAGAACTGGAATTAGCAAACATGGAATTCAGGATATTGTTTTAATGAAAATTATTGTGTCAAATCACCCAATTCTTTGTCTTTTTATTTTGCTATTAGGTACCATCACCCATCCACATCTACTTAACACGAATGCTTTTTAAAATTTTTTCTTCTTCTTTTACTTTTTTTTTTGGAGGGGGGCAATGCTGAGGATCAAACTCAGGGCCTCATGCATGCTAGGCAAGTGCTCTAACATTGAACTTTACCCTCTTCATCCTTAGTCTTAATTATGAATGTTTTGAAGAGGCAAATAGCATCCATTCAAGCATCTCCGAGGAGTAAGTATATGTAAATATAACACAAAATACAGCTATGGAAATTAATCTGGAAAACCACTGAGAAATGAACTATTTTACTCACACAAGTGAAATTGGATTAATTCTAACAGTTGTCTGTGAAGATCAGAGTTAATTAATTTATTGTAGGGAAAAAAAAGATCTGACACTTCTGAAAGGAAAAACCAATACTAAAATGTTCAATTAGAGCAAGATATTCTCCTTGGAGATCTGTAAGGTTATTACATAAATGACATAATAAACAAACAAAATGTTGGTCCCTGATAATTTACTGTGGCAAGAGCAGTATGCCTTTAAATACTTAAAAGCTTTGCAGTGCAATGTGTGATTATTTTAGCAAAATTTAATGTAGCTGGTAAAATATCAGGGATCATGTTGGAATTATAGAAACTAATTTCTAATCAGACACTGAAGAAGGGAATGCAGTTTTTAAAAATAATCATGAACTAAGAAGAGTATTCTAAAGAAGTCTGAAAATAACTACTTGCAAATGAATTTGAACAATTTGAATCTAAATGCCTTTAGAGACAATCTAGCTCAATTTATGGAAATTCTCTGGACATGACTTAGCCAGTGAAGTATCCTTTTTATTTTTATTTTTTATAATATTTTTTCTAGTTGTTTATGGACCTTTTTTTTTTATTTATATGTGGTGCTGAGAATCAAACCCAGTACCTCACACATGCTAGGCAAGTGCTCTACCACTGAACTACAACCCCAGCCCTGACGTATCCTTTTTAAAGAATGTTTTCCAGGTTCAAGTTGGCACATTAAGAATATTCATGGGGCTGGGCATGGTGATGCATGGGGCTGGGCATGGTGGTGCATGCCTGTAATATCAGCAACTCAGGAGATTGAGTCAGGAGCATTCCAAGTTTGAGACCAGCTATAGCAACCTAGCAAGACTTTGTTTCAAAAAAATATATAAAAAGGACTGGGGATGTAACTCAGTGGTATAGTGTTCCTGGGTTCAATCCCTAGTACTGGGGGAGGGGAGGAGGAAGGAAGGGAGGAAGAGAGAGAATATTGAAGAATATGGATAGGTCTGGCGGTTCATAACTCAGTCAGTGGTAGAGTGCATGCCTAGCATGTGCAAAGTCCTGGATTCTATCCCCAGAACTGGGACTCTGTGTGTGTGTGTGTGTGTGTGTGTGTGTGTGTGAGAGAGAGAGAGAGAGAGAGAGAGAGAGAGAGAGAGAGTATAAAAGGAAGAAGGGAAAGGCACAGAATTCAACTAAAGTAACAGCAGGGACAGATAATCTGAAAATGAGAGAGCATGAATCATATGTCATATTTGAAGTAGATAACTCGACAAATTTCTGGGATAAGCATAGAGGTGTTACTACAACACAGGATAATAACCAAAATAGAAAAAAAACAAAAACTTACTGGAAACTTGAGAAAGAAAACTATCTAGAATTTTATACCACCACAATCAAGTATGAAGGAAAAATAAAGACGTCTGCAGATGGGCAATGGTTCTATAAGCTTATTTCTCAAGCATTCTTTCTGAAGAAATTCTTCCAGTAAATGAAAAAACCAGAAGTGAGGGAAAAGAAAGGATCATCTGGTATCATTAGGAGTTGACAAATATTATCTACAGTTGAGAAATCCAAACTTAGAGGCTTAAATATATGAGATACACAGGGTTAATTTCTAGAGCAACTGAAAATAATAACTGTTAAGAAGTGGTTTTCCTGCTGGGTGTGGTGGTACTCTCCTTAATCCCAGTTATTTGGGAAGGTGAGGCAGGAAGATCACTGGGCAACTTAGCAAGAACGTGTCTCAAAATAAAATAAGGGCTGGGGATGTGGCTTAGTGGTAGAACACTCACCCACTTGCCTAGTATGCATGGAGGCCCTACATTCAATCCCCAGTACTGGGGGGAAAATGTGGTTTTCCTGGGGAAGGGGTGGGAGATGAGAAAAGAAGTAGTCATGGGTTGAATTGTGTCACCCAAAAAATTAAATTAAGGTCCAAATTCTCAGTACTCGTGGATATAACCTTATTTGGGTCTTTGCAGATGTAATTAAGATGGCTGGGCATGGTAGCAGGCACCTATAATCTTAGCAATTTGAAAGGCTGAGGAAGAGGCTTGTGAGTTCAAGGCCAGTCTAAGCAACATAGCAAGACTCATCTGAAAAATAAGGGGAGAGAGGAAGAGAAAAGCGAGTGAACAGTCATTAGGATGGTGTCATTATAAGAGGAGATGAGACAGAGACAGGGAGAGAGATAAGACCATGTGAAAATGGAGGTAATAGAGTTATGCTGCTGAAAATGGAAAATGACCATGTGAAAATGGAGGTAAAGTTTAGAATTATGTTGCTGAAAGCCAAGAACACCTGGGATTACCAAAAGCTAGAAAAGGCTTTGGAAAGAACAAGGCCAATACCATGATTTGAGACTACCAGCCTCCAGAACTGTGAGAAAGAATTTCTATTGTTTTAAGTCACCTAGGTTGTAGTACTACGCAACTAATTCAGGACTAATTTTCACTTCTTATTTTAAAAGTCTTTTAAAACATTTGACTTTTATAATTAAATAAAGCTTTAAAACTACACCATTAAACTGTCCTCTAAATTTACTATTCGGGACTTCCAAAGGCATTCATGCAGATACAGGCAATAACAAGTTAGAAGACAGGTCTTTCTAATTTTGAGTGGTGTTTGACAATTCTTAGAGCAATGAAACTGTATTACCTACCTAGAAATTCCTAGTTGCAGAAATGAAAACCCAATTTTATCGTTCTGCTTTCAGATACAACTTTTTTAAAAAAATAGCGACCTGACCTTTAATATGTTACTAGACAATAAAAGTAAATCAGAAGTCATGTCTTTGTTTTGTACTTTAAATAAAACTTCACATAGCCAATTTGCTATAATGCTATTGAAAAAGTACAATGGTTTCATTATACTTAAAGAACATTATAATACTTTTTAGGGAATGAGATATAGCTTAGTAGACCTGTATGGGAACCTAGACAACAGATTACTCAGTATGGAAGTACAACAGATATTATTTTTACCCTTTAAGAATAACTCAGACCTGTGCTTTTTTTTTTTTAATACTTTTATTTTATTTATTTTTATGTGGTGCTGAGGATTGAACCCAGTGCTTCACACATGCAAGGCAAGTGCTCTACCACTAAGCCACAACCTCAGCCACTCAGACCTGTTTTATAAAGAGGTTATGAGATAAAATAATTTCTTTCACAGATATATTTTCCAGTTGGGGTGAGGTATGACAGATAAGGAAGCAGAGAGGTAAGCAACATATTTTCAAAATAAAAATGAAAATAGAGCAATCTTACAAAGTTAAAAATGATGTTCTGCTATATATGACAAACCCAAGGTCAATATTATACTGAATGAAGAAAAACTGAAAACATTTCCCCTAAAAACAGGAATAAGACAAAGTTGTCCACTTTCATCACTCCTATTTAACATAGTCCTGAAACTCCAGCCAGAGCAGTTAGGCAAGAGAAGGAAATTAAAGGGATAAAAATAAGACCTCAAACTATCTGTTTGCTGATGACATGATCCTAAATTTAGAAGATGCTCCCTTCCCCCTAAAAAAAACCTCCACTAGAAGACTTCTAGAGCTCATAAATGAATTCAACAAAGATCAACACTCATAAATCAATCACATTTCTATACTCCAATGATGAATCTGCTGAAAAAGAAATTAGGAAAACTATCCCATTCACAATAACCTCAAAAAAATAAAATACTTGGGAAATAATCTAACAAAAGAGGTGAATGACCTCTACAATAAAAACCATAGAACACTAAATAAAGAAATTGAAGACCACAGAAGATGGAAAGACCTCCCATGTTCTTGGACAGGCAGAATTAATATTGTCAAAATGGCCATACTACCAAAAGTGTTAATACAGATTCAAAGCATCCCCGTCAAAATACCAATGAGTCTTCCCAGAACTAGAAAAAGTAGCGCTGAAATTCATTCAGAAAATTAAGAGACCCAGAATACCAAAGCAATTCTTAGCAAGGAGAATGAAGCTAGAGGCATCACAATACCAGGATTCAGAGATATAGTAACAAAAACGTCATGGTACTGGCACCAAAAGAGGCATAAAGACCAGTGGAATAAAAGATACCGAGACAGGGGGTAGGGTTGTAGCTCAGTGATAGAGCACTTGCCTCTCACAAGTGAAACACTGGGTTTGATCCTCAGCACCATGTAAAAATAAAATAAAGGTATTGTGTCCACCTAGAACCAAAAAATATTAATAAAAAAAATTAAAGACAAACTCATATAAGTACAATTACCTAATAGATAAAGGTGACAAAAACATGTTGGAGAAAAGATAAAGCCATTTTTTAAAAAAATATTTTTAGCTGTAGATGGACACAATATCTTTATTTTTTAATGTGGTGCCGAGCATCGAACTCAGTGCTGCATACATACTGGGCAAGCGCTCTACCTCTGAGCTACACAACTCCAGGAGCCAAGATATAGCCTTTTTAACAAATGGTACTGGGAAAACTGGAAACCTATCCATAGAAGAATAAAATCTGAAACTTCATCTCTTAGCCTGCACAAAAAACAACTTAAAGTGGACCAAAAACCTGGGAATGAGACTAGAAACACTGTGACTGCTAGAAGAAAATGTAGGCCCAACATTCCAGCATTTTGGCACAGGAACCAACTTCCTTACCAAGACTCCTAAAGCACAAGAAATAAAATTAAAAATCAATGAAGTGAGATGGTATCAAATTAGAAAGCTTCTGCATAGCAAAGGAAACAATAGCATGAAGAGAGAGCCTACAGAATGGGAGATCTATGCCCCCTGCTCCTCAGACAGGGCATTAATAACTAGAATATACAAAGAACTCAAAACACATATACACAAAAGCCAAAAAAACAAACCCAAAAAACCCAATCAGTAAATGGGCAAAAGAACTAAACAGACATTTCTCAAATGATGAAACACAAATGGTCAAAAAATATTTGAAAAAATACTGAGTATCTCTAGCAATTAGGGAAATGCAAATCAAAACTACACTGAGATTTCAGCTCACTCTTGTCAGATGGCAACAATCAAGAATACAGCTGGGGGGCTGGGATTGTGGCTCAGTGGTAGCGTGCTCGTCTCGCATGTGTGAGGCACTGGGTTCGATCCTCAGCAACACATAAAAAAAATAAATGAAAATAAAGGTATTGTGTCCATCTATAACTAAAAATATATTTAAAAAAAAAAAAGAATACAGCTGGGTATGGTGGTGCATGCTTGTAATTCTAGTGACTCAGGAAGCTCAGAGAGGAGGATTGCAAGTTCGAGATCAACCTCAGCAACTGAGTGTGGCCCTAAGAAACTTAGCGAAACCCTGTCTCAAAATAAAAAATAAAAAAAGCCAGGGATGTGGCTCAGTGGTAAAGCATTTCTGGGTTACCTCCCCCATACCTCCTTCCTCTCATAAAAAGATTACAAATAAATAATAAATGTTGGTGAGGATATGGGGAAAAAGGTATACTCATACATTGTTGGTGGGACTGCAAATTAGTGCAAATGCTCTGGAAAGCAGTATGGAGATTCCTCAAAAAACTAGGGATGGAACCACCATATACCTCAGTTATCCCACTCAGTATATATCCAAAAGATTTGAAATGAGCATGCTACAGTGATGCTGCCACACCAGTATTTACAGCAGCACAATTCACAATAGCCAGACTATGGAAACAACATAGGTTCCCTTTAACAAATGAATGGATAAAGAAAATGTGGTATATATATATACACAATGGAGTATTGCTCAGCAACAAAGAAGAATGAAATTATGGCATTTGCTGGTAAATGAATGGAACTGGAGACTATCATGCTAAGTGAAATAAGACAGTCTAAAAAAGTCAAAGGTTGAATGTTTTCTCTAATACACAGAAGGTAATCCAAAATAAGGGAGGGTGGGGAAAAGAGAAAGGGAGATGGGAAAAAAAAGGACTGGAATTTCATCAAAATAGAAGAAAAATCAGTAGAGTATATAAAGGGGACTGAGAGGTACAGGAAATGGAAAGTACAAAGGAATGATCTGACCAAACTTTCATATGTACACACATGAATTCAGCACAGTGAATCCCAACATCAAGTATATATACAAGACACTAATTAAAATATACACATAAATAAATTGCAGAAAGACCAGGACAGTAGAGGAAGGGGAGCAGGGAAAGGGAAGGAAGAGGGGAAAGTGCTGGGAACTATATTAGAGCAAATTTTATTCCATGCTTTTGTGATTATATCAAAATGTATCCTAATATTTTATATAACTAAAAAAAATCAATAAAAAAGAAAAAAAATGATGTTCCAGACATACTGTCTCATTTTTGTATACTTTACAATCCCTTAAACAGTATCTTGCAAAATAATGGATATTTTCATAATTTCTTGCTAAACAATATGTCTGAAATTGTTCTACAAGAACAGTAAGAATGGTAGATATGGAAAACCTACCACCTGAAAAATATTTAAATGAGCTATGGATGTTTGTTCAGGAGAAAAGAAAATTAACATATGAATAGTAATCAGTAAAAAGTTCAAGAAAGCATAACTTAAAGCCCATAACTTAAAGTTTTAAAACTAGAACAACTCCAAAACAATAAGATGTCTCATTCAATGATAGATGTCAATCCTCCATATTTGGAGATAGGCAAACCCAAACTAGATACTCATCTCAAAGACTGCCTAAATGAATTCCTACGGTGGAAGAGTTAAGGCATATGTCAATGTGTCCTAAGTCTTACCGTACATTAAAATCACCTGGTCCAGGGCTGGTGTTGTGGCTCAGTGGTAGAGCACTTGCCTAGCACATGTCAGATACTGGGTTCAACTCTCAGCACCACATAAAATAAATAAATAAGTAAAATCAAGACATTGTGTCCATTTACAACTAAAAATATTAAAAAAAAAAATCACCTGGTCTGCTGGACCCTCTCCAGAACCTAACAAATCAGACTCTCTAAGGCATGAAGACTAGAAATATAAATTTTTTAAAAGTACCCAGGTATTTCTGATGCAGCCTGTAAAGATTTAGTTCTCTGAACCACTGGACCAGACTACATTCTACTACTTTAAAAGCACATACAGGGACAGCACAATGCACCAGTAACCTTGTCTGATGTGATCATTAACCTTTCTGGAAAATGCAGCTGGCAGTCCTCTGAGGTTTGTCATTAGAATGTGAGGAGAGCCACACAGATATTGCACAGGCTATTTACAGATTGTTTGGTTTACTTTAAGAGCTACTGCTCCAGGGCTGGGATTGTAGCTCAGCGGTAGAGCGCTTGCCTTGCATGTGTGAGGCCCTGGGTTCGATCCTCAGCACCACATACAAAGCAATAAAATAAAGACATTGTGTTCATCAACAACTAAAAAAAAAAATATTTAAAAAAAAAAAGAGCTATTGCTCCACTTGCGTGTGGCAAGAAAATGAGATTTCAACAATTTTTGTGTGTGTTTTTAATTTTTATCATGAGTCTTCTCCTTATCAACAGACAGAGACCAGCTGATTTGGCCCTGAGAAGAAAACTGCACAGACATAACTGTCTTCAGAGGAGATGTACGCCTCTCCATTCCCGAGTCCCGTTCCCCTAAGATACAGAACTCTGCAGCTGCTTTCACTAGGTCTACCAGAAGAGGAGTGAAGGAGAGATCTCAACCACCCAGAAGAACTTCATTGTGGCAACAGCAGGGTTGGTTAGACTTCATCATACAAAGAGGAATTGTTTTAAAGTCCCAGAATGGTGTTTTAGTTCACAGGACTGCCTTCTTCCTGGTTATTCATTTGCCTGCATAACAAAAATCACTCATTTTTCTGCAATTATTCTACACTGATTAAAAAGGAAAACACCTTTTAATGTCTTAGAACACTGTATAGGTAAAAAGTGCAAGAATTTAAAATTTTTTTCATATTCCTATAACTCTCCAAAAGTATTTGTCGTATATGTTTGAGTAATTCTTAAAATAAATGCTAAATCTAAAAAAAAAAAAAAAAAAGTACATACAGGGACCTGGGTGCGGTGGTGCATGCCTGTAATCCCTGAGACAGGAGAATTGTGAGTTTAAAGCCAGCCTCAGCAACAGCAAGGTGCTAAGCAACTCAGTGAGACCCTGTCTCTACGTAAAACACAAAATAGGGCTGGGGATGTGGCTCAGTGGTCGAGTACCCCTGAGTTCAATCCCCAGTACCAAAATAAATAAAATAAATAAAATAAAATAAAACAAAATAAAAGCACATATATATAGGGCCAGGCACAGCGGTGCACACCTGTAATCCCAGCACTTTGGGAGGCTGAGACAGGAGAACTGTGAGTTCAAAGCCAGCCTCAGCAATGGCAAGGCACTAAGCAACTCAGTGATACCCTGTCTTTACATGAAACACAAAATAGGGCTGGGGATGTGGTTCAGTAGTGGAGTACCCCTGAGTTCAATCCCCGGTACCCAAACAAACAAAACCAAACCAAACAAAAGCACATACAGGAGGCTGCGGTTCTTATTCAGTGGTAGAGCACTTGCCTAGCACGTGTGAGGCACTGGGTTTGATTCGCAGCACCACATATAAATAAAAGAGTAAAATACAGGTCCATCAACAACTAAAAAAAATACATTTAAAAAAAAGCACATACAATCTAAAAACTGTAATTTGTGTAAATGTTTGTTGCTAAAAAGATTGAGCTGATTCTAACAAGATGAAAATTCGTAGTGATGAATGTTAAACCCCAGTTACATGTAACTGAGTTACATGTGACTTAGAGGTTAAAAATAAAAAAAGCTTAGCTGTTTTAGTGAAAGAAAGGAAGGAAGGAAGGAAGGACGGGAGAGAGGGAGGGAGGGAGGAAGAAAGACACACACACCAAAAACAAAAACCAAAACACTAGAAAGTTTGGCTCAAAAACTAGCTGTGCCACAATTAATTATTTCTGAGCACATGACTGGACCTCTGAGCCTTAAAAACAAAATCAAGAATATTGCCAACTTCAGGGGGCTGGGGTTATGGCGCAGTGGTAGCGTGCTTGCCTGGCTCGCGTGAGGCACTGGGTTCGATCTTCAGCACCACATAAAAAAATAAAATAAAGATATTCTGTCCGCCTACAACTAAAAAATAAATGTTTAAAAAAAAAAAAAAAAGAATATTGCCAACTTCAAAAAGTTGCTGAGGGTTCAAAGCAACAGCTTGGAGGGAATTTCACATTATCATGCAAAAGTGTGATAAAAAAATCATAAGATGAAAACTCAGCAGTTATTAATAAAGATGCAAGAATAAGATGTAAAATAAAACTATTAGTATTGATGGCAGCTTAAAAAAACCACAACAAGACTTTTTAAGGGTTTAACTAAAAAAAACTGGATACTCATTTTAGATAGTACATGAATTCAATTTGTTTACTACTAATAACCAAATGATACTAGCAAACTTTATTTATTTGTTGATACTAGTGAATTTTAAATTTTTTTTGTAGCAATCATTTGATTTCCATTTCTTTTTTTCTAATATATGTTCATATTATATCCCTTCTTTCTATATTTGAAGGGGGAAAAAAGCATTTTAAACGGCATTCCACTTAAAAACAGAAAACCATAACTCATATACCATACCACAGGCTTATATATAAAAAATACATGCAAACAAACATTAACTATTCATTAAGTATTATGACATTTTCACATTTACCAAAAAATCTACTTTCTATTTGCAAAGATTAACATTTACTCACAGGTCTTTCGTTAGGGTCAATGAAAAATATTTTGATGATTATTTCGAATTCACCCCATCCTGTTTCAGTAATTTCATATGGAGGCTTAGTAACAACTAAAGAGAGGAGGGGAAAATAAAACAATTATAAATTACTGATTTAGTTTCCTGTCTCTTTTTAACTTTGCATGTTATGAATCAAAGACTATACTATACCTCTTAGAGGATTTCCATAGCTCTCATGTAATTTAAACTGGATTTTCTTCACATATGCTGACATATCCTAAAATATAGAGAAATTAATTAGTTCTATCATCTACATATGAAAACTAGAATAGAATGGAAATACATGCAGCACATGGACCTAACTTTATAAAATCTACTTTCTCTGAAATTTTATGAAATCCAATAAAACAAAAAGAAACATCAATTATACAGAAGAGGGTTGCTTTTTTTTTTCTGAATTCTTTCATACCTCATAACATAAAAGAATATACATGTCCCTCTTCATGCATTTAAAATATTACATGAAACTAAAGATAACTAAAATAAAGCAACCTAAAACTGTTGGACATAAAACTTCCTTTTTTTCATTATATTTTGAAGCATAGAAGCACATTTATTAGTACAAGCACATAATAGGGCTTCTGTTGGAAAAGTGGTTTTTTAAGAACATAATTCAAAGTCAAGTGTGATGACAAATGCTTGTAATCCCAGTAACTCAGGAGGCTGAGGCAGGATGATCACAAGTTTGAGGCCAGCCTGGGCAACTTAGTGAGACCCTTGTCTCAAAACAAAATAAAAAAGGTCTGAATAGAGTGCTTGCCTAGTATGTGTGAAGGCCTGGGTTCAATCCCCAGTACTGGGGAAAAAAATCATTATAGAAAATTTAAAAATGCAAACCTTTTTGTTTTTAGTAATTTTTTATATACTTATATTCACATATATTTTTAAAAAATGAAATTGGGATTATATTGTAATGATCTTAACACTCTGTTTTTCTTACTTGTATTTTAGGGATTTTTTCTGAGGCAGTTTTTCATAAGCACCTTTGGAGACAGTTTTGGGAATACTTGGTTTCATTTTTTCTACAAATACCTGAGTGACTACCAATATTGCTGTACCAGATGCTAATTATACAATGGTTAATAAAACAGGGCCTTTCCCTCAGACATGAGACATTCACTATGGAAAAGGGGAGAGATGATAAAATGCACACTCAATATAATGTATCATGAGGGCATTAGGTACAAGTTCATGAGGAAGGGGGCACCTAATTTAGTCTTTGGAGACCAAGAAAGTAGTTCCTAAGAAAACACTTGAACTAAGACTTTAAGGATCAACAGGAATACAATGAGTGGGAAAGAATCAGTGGAAATATTTAAGAGTATTCCTTTGATAACAGTATTGTAGAATGGATGAGGAAATGAGGCACAGATAGAGATAAGGCTACAGAGATAGGATAGGTAGTCATTGAAGGGTTGTTTTTTAAAATTGCAGCTTTACTAAAATATGATTCACATGCCACATAATTTACCTTTGTAAAGTATACAATTCAGTGGTTTTTAGTACCACTGAATTCAGATTTGTACAATCATCACTACGGTTTTAGAACTTTGTGTGTGTGTGTGTGTATGGTGCTGGGGATTGAACCCAGGGCCTTGTGTATGTGAGGAGAGCACTCTACCAACTGAGTTATATCCTCAGCCCTAGAACATTTTTTGTAACACACAAAAAGAAACCCCATACTAGCACTCATTCCCAACTTCCTGTTTACTCCCAACTTGGAACCACTAATCTATTTTCTGCATCTATAAATTTGCCTATTCTGTGCATTTCATATAAGTGATACCATATAATACATGAAATTGTGTCTGTCTTCTTTCACTTAGCATATTGCTTCCAATTTTCATCCACAGGCTGGCATTTATCAGTACTTTCTTTTTATTGCCTAATAATATTCTATTGCGTGGATAAAGAAAATGTTATACACACACACACACACATATATATACACACATACATACACACACACACACACACACACACACACAATGGGGTTTTATTCAGCCATGAAAAAGAAAAAAAATTATGTCCTTTGCAGGAAAATGGACAGAACTTGAAAATTATATCAAGTGAAATAAGCCAGACTAAGAAAGTCAAGGGTTGTATGTTTTCTCTCATATGTAAAAACTAGAGAGAAAATAAAGGGGAATGGGGAGTGGTGGAATCTCATGAAAATAGAAGGGATACCAGGAGAATACATGAAGCAAGGCCAGAGGGAGGAAGAGAGGGAAATGGAAGTTACCAAGGAATGAAACTGACCAAATTACATTACTTGCATGTATGAATATGTCACAATGAATCCCACTATTATATGTAATTACAATGTACCAACAGAAAGTTAATTTTAAAAATCTCATCAAATGGATATACAATATCTTATTTATCCATTTATCAGCTGACAGATGTTTGGGTTGATTCCATCTTCTGGCTATTATAAATAATGCTACTACATTCATATAAACAAGCTGAAGAATTTGTTTCTTAAATAAATATCTGGCTATTCTCCAGGAACTGGAGATTTGGCAGCAAAACAAAATTATCAGTGACCAGATTATATAGCAGATCTGTCTTCTACACTCTTTGATGTTCTTATTACAACATCACTTTTAGAAAACATTTTTAGAAAATAATCTACTAATTACATGAAGATGACAGTTTTCACTTCATTCTTTCAATTCTGGGGGAGGTAACATTTCTATAATGGGCCAGTTTGCTGAAAGAAAGTTACTATAAAAGAATTTTAAAATTTATCCTCAAACAAAATAAATTGTAGCTTCAAAAAAGTCAAAGGGAAAACAAGTGCCTACCTCATTTCTATATGGTTTTACATATACTGTCCATTGATGGGTATGGCCATCTTCTTCTCTTTTCTTCCCAAAATATCGAGCAACATTACCATACACTATTGGTTTAACAATAGTAACCCCCTGAAAGAAAAATAATTTATAAATCAGTAAATATTGTATCATTACTTAAATAGAATGAGAGCTCTGAAAACTTGTCTTGATGAATGACAATCTCATAATACAGTTTAGTTACGTGAATTTCTCTCAAATCAACTTCAGACATTCTCATTACCTATTAACACAAATAAGTGAATATCAGATTAATTACCATGTTCTCTCTTTTGAAAATGTTTTTATTTCAACCACTATGTAAAGCACTTGCGAGTTTTAGTAAGAGAAGGGCAAAAGACCCTTTCTTCTTCTTTTTTTTGTACCAGGGATTGAACTCAGGAGTGCTAGACCACTGAGCCACATCCTTAGCCCTATTTTGTTTTATTTAGAGACAGGGTCTCACTGAGTTGCTTAGCGCCTCGCGGTTGCTGAGGCTGGCTTTGAACTTGCAATTCTCCAGTCTCAGCCTCCCAAAGTGCTGGGATTACAGGCGTGCGCCAACATGCATGGCAAAAGACCCTTTCTTTATAAACCTGAAAGTTAAGCACCTGAATAAAAATTGCCAATTAACTGGCATCAATTGATGGTAATGGCCTTATTAATTAGCTTATGGCAGTGTTTACCAAAGCACAGAACAAAAATCAAAGGCAGTATGTGTGAAGATTTTAGGTATAAGAAGAGAAAACATATTTCATTTTATTAATTATGGGTTTACTTTAATCCATGTTGGAAAAAATGTAATTAGAACTTTAATCCCACAATTTCAATATGCTTAGGAAGACATTTTAAAAGTTGAATTGCTGAACTGGGCGCGGTGGTGTGTGCCTGTAATCCCAGCACTTTGGGAGGCTGAGACAGGAGAATCATGAGTTTAAAGCCAGCCTCAGCAGGCAAGGTGCTAAGCAACTCGGTGAGACCTCGTCTCTACATAAAACACAAAATAGGGCTGGGGATGAGGCTCAGTGGTCAAGTACCCCTGAGTTCAATCTCCAATACGAAAAAAAACCCAAAAAACAAAAAAAGCCAAAAAAGCCAAATTGCTTTTAATATAAATGTTATAATAAATACCATAACTGGATTTAGATATGGCAAAAATGGTAAAGTGGCCCAAAGTGGCACTTAGATAATCAAAGCTTGGCAAACATTGGCCAATGGCATGTTTGCTACATTTGTACTCAGTTCTGTAATGTAAATATATTTCTCATCACATTTGATTAGCATAAGGGAATGAGTGTTCAGATTATGATGAAAAAGAGATTAAAAATTTCAAGTGAAGAGAAAAAAATTGGTGTAGTACATGACTCTGAGACCAAATATTCAACAGAAGGAATGTATCTGAAGGACAGAAAGCAAGACATACCATATGTGAAAAGTGCTATGCCAATGTAATCAACAATAAGAAATAAGAAAAAGTGAATACAATGGAAAATTTGAAGTTCAGGCTGAATAGTTAACTAAATCTAATACCTATAAATCTAAACTTGGTTTAAGTACAGTATGGTGAAGCTCATCTGTAATCCTAGCTACTAGGAAGCCAAGGCAGGAGGATCCCAAGTTTGAGGCCAGCCCGAGCAACTTAGTGAGAACTTTTCTCAAAAATTAAAAAGGACTGGGGATGTAGCTCAGTTGTAGAGGGCCTCTGAGTTTATTCCCCAGTACCAAAAAAAAAAAAATTCAGAAGAAGCCAAGGAGCTTATATGCAAACAAATAATAATAATGAGTGCTACCGATGAGTTTTTTAAAAAATATTTTTTATTAGTTGTAGATGGACACAGTATCTTTATTTTATTTATTTATTTTTACATGGTGTTGAGGATCGAACCCAGTGCCTCACGCATGCGAGGCAAGCGCTCTACCACTGAGCCACAATCCCAGCCCCCTACCGATGAGTTCTGTAGCAACCATAGATGGGGCCACAGGTTCAGGGCCTGACCAAATGAGTACAAGGGTGTTGACTTGGTGAGTGTACAATAGATTCCACAGCTGCTGCAGTTATTTGCTAGGAACTTGCAGAGTTCATTAAAAATGAAAAGGATTCACTTGTCAATAGATCTACTACCTGAATGAAATTTATCTAAATTGGAAAAGGATGCCTAAAAGAGTAAAGAGCAAATCAGCAGGGAGAAACAAATCCCTAATTTTGCAGCTTCACATGACTATTTTTAGTGGAAAATCATTTGAGGACTATAGGCTTAACTTCAAGTTGCCCTGGACTGAAACTTTTAGAACCTAACGCGATATAAGTAATTTATAACGTGATATAAGTAATTTAATTTTTCTGTAATTCTCCAAAATCTAATGTTTTAACCCTTTGTTTTACAGTAGTTTCCTATCAGTCCAAAACCCTAAAGCTTTGGCAAAATGTATAATTTATGATCTCTGCTACTGTGAATTTTTATCTGGCATCTCTTCCTTTTATGAAATTTCAGTGCTTTTGGAATTTTTTAGGGGTTTTATTAGGAACTAGTTGACCCTGCCTTAAAAACTAACATGATAAGCGGCGCGGTGGCGCAGGACTGTGATCCCAGCACTCTGGTGAGGCTGACACAGGAGAATCGTGAGTTTAAAGCCAGCCTCAGGAGTTTCCTAGAGGAGACAGAGATGTGAACAACTCTACGTTGGAGATCTGAAAAGAACCATAGTAGTCAAGAGTAAGGATTCCTTTCCGTAGCAGGAAACAAGAAGTGGCCTTTCATCCTCCACTGAACACATTCAAGGGTTCTTGTTCAAACATAATTGCTTTCAAAAGAGTAAAGTTATGGAGGTTCCAAGATGGCGGCCTAGGCAGACGCTGTGGTCAGTCGCTCCAGAGCCAGAGATTGAAGTTGTGGAAATACCATCTACCAGCCAGCTTCTGGACATCATCCTACAGCTGCCCCGGCAGGAATTTCACTTGCGCGTGTAAGCAGGGCCACCAGGCAGCAGCCACTCCCACAAGCAGCGCGACTTCGGCAGCAAGGCAGCAAGCGGCGGCGGCTTAGAGCCGCAGCCCAGGGCCCGCCCCAGGCAGGGCCTACTTCTATATGGGGTTTCTGGCTCCAGCACCCACCCAACCACGCAGAACCCCTAGCAGCTGCTCCTGTGGGCACACAGCCTCAGCCGCTAG
>CM053403.1:43973639-44024728 GCA_028644305.1 Xerus rutilus
AAGTTTGTTGCATATCAAATGGTTATAGGTTTGAGCCCTGGGACATTCACTCATTTAGAAATGGAATAGCAGAGAAAGAGTGGGCAACATGGACTGAGAAGGACAGTCTGTGAAGTGGAATGTAAGCGAGGAGGTGAGAGAGAAGAAGCTTCTAGTGATGTAAGTGGTTCACTCTGCTAAATGCTGATGAGAGATCAAGAAGGAAGAGCAGAGAGCAAATGATACTGGAATTGCCCCCAGGAGTCATGGGAGAAGTCCTAGGGCAGCAGATGGAGCTGAGTGAGACAGAAGCCTGACTGGAAAGAGCTGAAGAGAGCATGGGAGGTGAGGATGTGCTTTTCCCCTAGAGGGGTTGCCATAGAGGGAGCAGAAGATGAGGTTGTTCTTGGAAGGTTGTGTAGGGTCAGTGATATGTTCTTTGTAAGATGGGAGGATGCTGGGGCCCTTTGTACAGTGATGGAGGTGATGGAGCAGAGAGGGAGAAACTCAGCCTCGCTTGGAGTAGTGAGGGATGGGATGGAGGGCGCATGTGGAGATGATGCCTTTGCCAGGAGCAAAGGCCCTTCATCCCAGAAACAGTGGGGAGGGAAGGAAGGGTCAGCGAGGAGAAGGTGAGACTGCTGTTTTGGTGACAGGGGGAGAACCTTGTATTGCTTCTTTAAAATGTCTGTTTTAAACAAAATGGTACATATAAGCATGGATTGTCTGCTGAGAGCAGAGGATTGTGGAAGGTTGGGGAGCAAACAGGGTGTCAGATGTATGTCTCTCATCAACAGAGCACAGGAGAAATAAAGTTGTCATAATCATTTTAGAGCGTGGGGACAGCAACACAGAAGGAATCCAGAGAAGTGACTGAGGTGGCCATGCTGACTTGAGGCCCATTTGAGATTCATGCTTATGAACTCAAAGTAAGATTTATTAACATGCTTGTGGATTTTTTGAAAGATATTTTTTAGTTGTTATTGGACCTTTATTTTATTTATTTATATGTGGTGCTGAGAATTGAACCCAGTGCCTCATGCGTGCTAGCCAAGTGCTCTACCACTGAGCCACACCCCAGCCCTACCTGTGGATTTTTCTCCACCAATATCCACCTGTTTAAGTGCAGGCGAGGATGTAGTAGGCATTAAGAGAGATACATCTTTTTTTTGTTTGTTTATACAAACTATTTAATTTTTTCTCCAGAGACACTAGATGGGTCTAAACAAGGACAGACAAAATATGTGATGCAACTGTTTAATGATAACATTTGTATTTTTACAGCATGCATAATTTCATTCCTGTGGTTAATTAGTAATGCAAGCTCATCTGTCTCAGATTTGGATGAAATGGATGAATCTAAGTTAATAAAACTGGGAAACAGCAACAGCCCATTGAATCCCTCTTTAAGGCCTTCATGATCAGTGAGATTCAGGTAAAGGTTCTTTATAAGTTTAAAACAGATTGATATATAAATTGTGAGTCTCTTTGTAAAGCTGTATAAATGCACTATTTTAATGAAAATACTTAAACTGAAGATCACACACTTTGTGCAAACAAAGTTCTTCATTCAGTCAGTCTTCACTTTCAGGCATTGGCATTCCACTCCTTTAAAAATTTTATATTGCCCGAGGGAGTGGTTATTTTTCCTTTTTCTGGAGATGACTATATAGATAGAAGGCCTTGGATGCTATACATTTTGGATTTTGCCTAAGGTCAATTGGTTTTAAGACAGCCTTTCTTTGTACTGTTGTTTAATATTGTGAAATCCTTGTATCATTTAAGATTGTCTGGATTATTTCTTTAATGAAAAACTGAATGGGGGCCTTGGGTTGTAGCTCAGTGGCAGAGTGCTTGCCTAGCATGTGTGATTGATTCTCAGCACCACAAATAAATAAATAAAATAAAGGTCCATTGACAACTAAAAAAAATTTTTTTTAAAAAACTGAATGTACGGGCTGGGATTGTAGCTCAGTGGTAGACACTTGCCTTGCTTGTGTGAGGCACTGGGTTTGATCCTCAGCACCACATAAAAAGAAAAGAAAAGAAAAGAAAAGAAAAGAAAAGAAAAGAAAGAAAGAAAGAAAGAAAGAAAGAAAGAAAGAAAGAAAGGAAGAAAGGAAGAAAGAAAGATATTAAAAAAAACTGAATGTACTGGAGATTATTTGATAATCAATGTTGTAGATAAATTCTCACCAACATTAGTTGTATTAGCAAGCTAAAAATGGAGAGTAACTATTAAATAATACACACATTAGTAAACATAATGGCTCTGATTAGAAAGGCTATATTTTGCTCCTGATTGTGTAAAATGCTATTTGCTTGAAATGGAAACAATGGTAGTTTCATTTAACCACTAGTCCCTTAATGTGGCAAAGAGACAAAATGAGCTGAAAAAGGAAGGAAAATTTTGCAGTTACACTCCACAGCCTCGAATGTACTGAGTGAGGTTGTTTTTGTTTTGACAAGGATTTCTCCATGCCACCCTGTAGAGAAAAGGGAAACACACAAGCAAAGGTTAAAACATATCTGCATCATAGTGTACATACTTAAACCTCTTCGTGAAAATGAAATATCCCATCCATAATGTGAAAATAGACATGCCCACTAATTTTGTGGTGTGGGGTACTGGGGATTGAACTCAGGGACTCTCAACCATGGAGCCATATCCTCAGCCCTATTTTGTATTTTATTTAGAGACCGGGTCTCGCTGAGTTGCTTAGAGCCTTGCTTTTGCTGAGGCTGGCTTTAAACTCGTGATCCTCCTGCCTCAGCTTCCCAAGCCACTGGAATTACAGGCATGCCCCACTGCTGGCCCCACTAATTTTTTACTGAGCAATTCTATCATGGAAATTTCTCCTAAAGAAATAATGAGAGATCTGGGGATGTGGCTCAGTGATACAATGCATGAAAACGAGAAAGATAAAAAAAAATTGTTAGAAACAACACTACCAGAACTCAAAAAGAACTATGCTTTGTACATGCCTATGAAGAATGATTCTCAGCCACATAAAAGGTCATCATTTTGTGGTTTTTATTTTGTATCAATGACAGTTTCTTTCCACCTGGCCTTTAAAGGTTACCAGCTTTCTAAATGACTGGGAATCCTATTCGAAAATCAAGAATGATCACATTGTTCAGACTATGCCTACTTTTTATTTTATTTTATTTTTGTGATAGCACATACCTATAATCTCAGCTATTTGGGAGTCTACGGAAGGAGGATTGCAGGTTCGAGGCCAGGCTCAGCAGTTTAGCAAGACCCTATCTCAAAATAAAAAATCAAAAGAGCTGGGGATATAGCTCAGTGTTTGAGCACTCCTGAGTTCATTCCCTAGCACTGCAAATATAAAATAGAATAGAATAAAATTAAGTTAAAAAATAATAAATAGGCAGATTTTCAGAAACCAGAGACATAGGAATCAATTAAGAGTTAGTCTTTGCTCCCCTTTGTACTCTTTCTAACTCAATATTTGAGAACACCCTGTTATTATCTGTACTGTTTTCAGCCTTCTGCTGGTAAGATTAACTTTTCTTGAACAAATGTTTGAATAGTAATGCTCTTATAATTTCTTGCCACCTAGAGCCAAGCTAGTAACAATGATACAGTGTGACTACTTGAAAGGAAAGAGGTATTTCTAATCCCCTTTTGTTATTTCCTCAAGGGCAAGTGTCATGGGCAGTGATAACACTTGATTAACATTGTTATTTCGTTTGAAATAATAAACATGGTATTTAAAAATAAAAGAGTGAGTAGGTATGATTTGGGGGCAGAGATATTTCTCCCAGAAACTGTGTATAATACATGATTTCTTAGATGGAATATATGCTGTTTTTCTTTTTTAAGAAAGGTGTTTTTAGCCACGGTGGTGCAAGCCTGTAATCCCAGCACTTAGGCTGAGACAGGAGAATCGCGAGTTTAAAGCCAGCCTCAGCAATGGTGAGGTGCTAAGCAACTCAGTGAGACCCTGTCTCTACATAAAACACAAAATAGGGCTGGGGATCTGGCTCAGTGGTTGAGTGCCAGAGCTCAATCTCTAGTACCAAAAAAAAAAAAGAAAGAAAGAAAGAAAGCTGTTTTTAGATCCCAGATAAGTTTGTCCTATTACAATGGATAATAACTTATTCATTGCTCATAATTAATTATTTGTTAAGGTTATTTGCCCCCCAAATTGAGAAAAAATAATTAATTATGGTGAGTGTTGGGGACTTCAGGTCTAGGAAAGAGAATTTGACCAAAGATCTCTCAGACTTTTGACTACTCACCCAAAGTAAAATCATTCTTAAAGGCCAAGGCTTACCACAACTTATGATATTATAAAGAATGTGCTATGGAACTTCTATTAAAGATGGTGGGCAGACATACAGGACTACCTCTTTTCTCTTCCAAATTGCATTAAAATATCAACAGAAGAAGTTTTAAAAGGCATAAAACAACAAGGTCAATGGAAAAGCAGAAGAGATGACAACGAATGAGAAACTTCAATACAATTTCATAATCCAGAGGAGATGAGTGGTAATTTAGAATGGGGAAACCTGAAAACCCAGTGCCTGTAGAAGGGGACGATAATAAAAAGCAAGATGGCTTTTGCCCTAGAACTGAGAAAAGACTAGGAAACTCTGAAGGAGGAGTGAATGGCAGGGCTAAGAACAGCAAGACTGGTTGGAAGTCTATGTGGAGTAGTTCAACTCTCAGATCTTCTCCCCTTGGCTAGGAAAGCAGGTTGCTGTTCCTTCTTAGCCTGAGGGAAAGAAAGATGCAAAGATCATTCTTTGAAAAGGATGAACCAGAGTGTCTGGACTTGAGACTCAAGGCAAAGAAAAAGGGCTGCCAGAAAACTGACAAGTAATCCAGATGGCAGATGATATTGGGGTATGCAGAGAACTGAGAGGGATCAGGAGATATTTAGGAGGTTGAATGAATTATCAAAACTTGGTGATTGAGACTCAGACTTGAGATAAAGGAAAAGGCAAAGGAAATAATATTGGCTTTTGTTTATTGAATGCTTACAAAGTGCTAGACACTTAATAAATAGTATAAATTCTAGCCAGGTGGGGAGGTGGGGAGATGATGCAAGCCTGTAATCCCAGTGGCTCAGGAGGCTGAGGCAGCAGGATCTCAAGTTCAAAGCCAGCCTCAGCAACTTAGGAAGGCCCTAAGCAACTCAGTGAGACCCTGTCACTGCTACAAACAAAAACAAAACAAAACAAAACAAAAAATGACAGTATAATTCTCACAAGGGTTTTATAGGTATTATTTCCATTTCATAAATGAATAATTTGCATCTCTCATAGAGCTAACAACTTGCTCAAAGAAACATAGTAAGTGGCAGAGTTGGGATTTGGACCCAGATCAGTTCCATCCTCTTTTTTATCGCACTACCTTGTAAAAGTTGAAGTTAAAAGGGAATAATTTCTGTTGAAGCCCAATTCTTACTCCTTGGCACACTGTAACTTCATCATTTACCCCTTTTCTGATTTCAATTCCTGATACAGTTGTGCAAACTCATTATATACACACACACAATTTATTTTAAAGGTGTGTTTCTCTAAGAGGTTGGTCTAATACTAGGCAATGCCATTGATAGCCTAGAGCCTATTTTATTAACAAGTATCCTTGTTGTTGAGCAGCTCTTTAAGGAATTCTAGAGGGCTTTTGATTTCTGTGAAGGTTTTTTTTAATACTCTAATAGTTCTGTCACCTTAAGATATCAGGGTCAAAGCAACTAGAACTTTGGCTGGGTTTCACTTCCTTCTTCTATATTATGAACAAATAATTTATTTCCCACGTTGGTCACATTACAAAAATTCCTTCTCAATTTGCACAATAACTGGTGATTCAACATTGAGAAATCATAATGAAATAATTAACTACTTTTTCAAACATGTGATGAAATGCAGATGTTTGCCAAGAAATGAAAATGTTCCTGTTTTTATTTCCTCCTTCCAGCATTTCATTTCTGTATTAAGTATGATATTTAAGTTTCCATATAATCTTATTTGTGCCTGTCCACCTGTATTAATTAAATTATCTTTAATTGAACTATGAATCAGGGATTTAAGCTTGTAAATGAGCTCTGACAATATCACAAAATATTGGGGAAGAAGGAAGAAATTCTCAAAAGTAAAGGAATGGGGTCATGTATTTTTATTATATTTTCAAATATACTTTGTTGCAACCCTTAGCAAGTAAGATAAAATACTTTAACTCATTAGTAGCAATAATTTATATGCACACATTTAATTGAAGATGGTGCTATCTGTTCTCCCTTTCAGCATAATTTTTAAGTTATTTTGGATGCAGCCACACTTATTCTTCCCTTTCCTCTCCTCACAACTCCAGTCAATAGCATATCTCTGTGAGGTACTTGGTTGTGGACAGAGGACAGTCTGTTTTCAGCTCAGTCAAGTATAAACTAAACTCACAAACAGTACCATTTGCACATGGGTCTTTTAAATGAAGTTTGCCTGACCCCAAAATGAGAAAGCCTGCCTCAGCAACAGCGAGGCACTAAGCAACTCAGTGAGACCTTGTCTCTGCATAAAACACAAAATAGGGCTGGGGATGTGGCTCAGTGGTCGAGTGCCCCTGAGTTCAATCTCCAGTACCAAAAAAAAAAAAAAATGAGAAAGCCTGATATCAGTGTCTCACACATTTATTTTGGGAAATAGTTTCCTTGACTGCTAATCCAAACTGATATTCAGTGATGATAACCATTCAGAATGGATATTTTCACATCTGGGAAGTCAAAATATTTTTGTTTTCCTCATAAGTGTACTATCTTCTAGAAAAGTTTACACACACACAATGACTAATTTTGTGAAAAACAACGGGAATAAAACACACCTAAACACAGAAAAACTACACTTAATACATCTTCCTTATGCAAGAAATTCAGTTAATACTGGAAGTTAAATATTATCTGTGTGCTGTGGAGTATGGAATTTGTTTTAGATCTGAATTTCATGACTAGACTATGAACATGGCTTTCTAATGAATCTCCTTAGCTCCAGTTTCTCTCTTCTCTGACCCCTCTCCGCACCCAGAGTACCATACTTGAACTCAGAGGACTTAGTGTTATGACACAGATACACCAATCATTTGTTATCTATGACTTTATTGTCTATTATTGTGGTTTGCTTTTATGTTGTCTTTATATTTGTCATAATGAGCTCTGTAAGATCTTATTCTCCATTAAATCTTCTCCTCTACCTTTCCAGTGGGAAGCACACTCATTTGTATGATGTAGTCACACAACAAATATGGTTAAGTCATTGTATAAAAATGCATTTCTGCTGGCCAAGGTGGTGTATGCCTGTAGTCCCAACTACTTGGGAGGCTGAGGCAGCAGGATTGCCTGAGCCCAAGAGTTGGGAGGCCAGGCTGGGCAACAGAGCCAGAACTTATCCCAAACAAACAAACAAAAAAACCCCAAATGATTCCATCTGCAATTAAATTGTTCTCTTTTCCTGACCATGTGTTAAAATAGTTTTCTGACATTACAAATGAGGGAAGCAAGTTAAAAACTTATAAATAAAAACCAACCACAAGCTAGGGTACAGTGGTACACACCTGTAATCCTAACGACATGGGAGGCTGAGAGGAAGATAACAAGTTTGAGGCCAGCCTCAGCAACTTAGTGAGGCCCCAAGCAACTTAGTGAGAACCTGTCTCAAAATTTTAAAATAGGGCTGGGAATGTAGCTCAGTGGTAAAATGTCTCTAGGTTCTATCCTCAATACAAGAAAAAAAATTTACGGGAAAAAACAACAACAATAACAACAACAAAAACAATTACAAATAACATAAAGATGTTCTTTCTGAAAAATTAGAAAATAACTACCAGTCAGGCATGGGATACTTACAAATAATTACAAAATGGCTGGGGATGTAGCTTAGTGCTAGAAGCCTACTGAGTTTAATGTCTAATACTGCAAAAAAAAAAAAAAAAAAAAAAAAGAGAGAGAGAGAGATTATTAAAGGTAGCTTAGAGTTTAAAAAAGAAAGAATAATTTTTAAATATACATTTAATTTGTCCCTCTGTAGTAAATTAAGAATAAAATTCTGTGTTTGAGACCCAGAATTTCTTATGCCAATCTAGGTAAAAATCTATTTATGATTAAATATTTCACTTAAAATTAATGAGGGAAAAAGTTCTACTTCAACTGCCAATAAATTACATGCAGGTAATTTTATTATAGAAGAAAATACAGTGAAACATTTTGGTTACAAATTTTAAGAGTTCCTCCACCCAATTAACTCAATAAATAGTAAAAGTTTATTGAATATTTTCAATGTAAGAGACATTGATGCTGAGGATATAAAGGTGAAAAAGCAGGGCTGGGATTGTAGCTCAGCGGTAGAGCGCTTGCCTTGCATGCGTGAGGCCCTGGGTTCGATCCTCAGCACCATGTACAAAGCAATAAAATAAAGACATTGCGTCCATCTACAACTAAAAAAATATTTAAAAAAAAAAATATTTTGGGAGAGTCCACATTCACATAACTTTTAATATAGTATATTGTTTAAATTGTTCTATTTTATTATTACTTGTTGTTAATCTCTGTGCTTAATTTATAAAATTAAACTTTATCATAGATGGGCACAGTACTGCATGCCTGAATTTCCAGCTACTCAGGAGGCTGAGGCAGAAGGATTACAAGTTTGAGGATCAGCAATTTTGTGAGACCTAGTCTCAAAAGAACAAAGTGTTGAGACTATAGCTCAGTGATAGAGCACCCCTGTGTTCAATCCCTGGTGCTACAACAAAACAGAACAAAACATAAAAACCAAAACTTAATCAAAGGTATATATGTTTAGGAAAAAAGCATACAGGTATAACTTTTTTTTTTATTGTGCTTTACTTTACTCCACTCCACAGATATTGCATGTTTTTAAGATTTGAAGGTTTGTGGCAACCCTACATTGTGCAAGTCTTTTGGTGCCATTTTCCCAACAGCATGTGCTCATTTTCTTTCTTTCTTTCTTTTTTTTTTGTACCAGGAATTGAAGCCAGGGGCCCTTAACCACTGAACCACATCCCCAACCGTTTTTATTTTGAGACAGGGCCTCACTAAATTGCTGAGGCCAGCTTTGAACTAATGATCCTCCTGCTGTAGCCTCTCGAGCCACTGGGATTATAGATGTGCACCAATGCATCTGGCTCACTTTTTGACTCTGTATCACATTTTGGTGATTCTCTGAATGTTTCAAACTTTTTCATTGTTATTATATGGTTATAATGATCTATGATTTAAGAAAAAAATTTTGTAGGTGTGGATGGACAGCATGCCTTTGTTTATTTTTGTATGCATTGCTAAGGATCGAACCCAGTGCTAAGCAAGCAGCCACTAAACCCCAGCCAAACCCCTGTAATCTGTGATCTTTGATGTTACTAGCACAAGTTGGTTCATGAGGTTTAGGAAAAGTACAAAGTGAAGCATCAAATGCTGATAGAGAAGCTGCAGCAGAAGATCTAGCTAAGATAACCAATGAAGGTGGCTAGATGAAACAGCCTTTTTTTTTTGGTAGTGGAGATTGAACTCAGGGGCACTTGACCACTGAGCCACATCCCCAGCCCTATTTTGTGTTTTATGTAGAGACGGGGTCTCACTGAGTTGCTTAGCGCCTCGCCATTGCTGAGACTGGCTTTGAACTTGCGATTCTCCTGTCTCAGCCTCCCTAAGTGCTGGGATTACAGGCTTGCACCACCGCGCCTGGCTTGAAACAGCCTTTTATTGGAAGGAGACTTACATAGCTAGAAAGAAGTCAATGCCTGGACTCAAAGTTTCAAAGGAAAATACACTCTACTGTCATGTATATCTAAAAAGAATAATTTTTAAAATTTTTTATTTTTATTTTTTAAAACAAAAGAATGCATTTCAAGTCATACTACACATATGGAGCACAATTTTCCATTTCTCTGGTTGTAAACAAGAGATTCACACCATTCGTGTCTTCATACATGTACTATGGTAGTGATGTCCATCTCATTCCACCATCTTTGCTATTTCTTCGCCCCTCCCTTTCTCTACCTCCCCTTTGCCCTATCCAAAGTTCCTCCATTTCTCCCCATGCTCCCTATCCCCATCCCCATTATAGATCAGCATCCACTAATCAAAGAAAACATTCAGCCTTTGGTTTTGGGGGATTGGATTATTTCACTTAGCATGATGTTCTCCAACTCCATCCTGCAAATGCCATAATTTTATTCTCTTTTATTGCTGAGTAATATTCCATTGTGTTTATATACCATAGTTCCTCTATCCATTCATCTATTGAAGGGCATCTAGTTTGCTTCCACAGTTTAGCAATTATGAATTGTGCTGCTATAAACATTGAAGTGGCTGAGTTACTGTAGTATGCTGTTTTTAAGTTTTTAGGGTATAGACCGAAGAGTGGGATAGCTGAGTCAAATGGTGGTTCCATTCCAAGTTTTCTAAAGAATCTCCATACTGCTTTTCAGATTGGTTGCGCCAATTTTCAGTCCTACCAGCAATGTATGAGTGTGCCTTTTCCCCCACATCCTCACCAGCACTTATTGTAGTTTGTATTCGTGATAACTGCCATTCTGACTGGAGTGAGATGAAATCTTAGAGTAGTTTTTATTTGCATTTCTCTAATTGCTAGAGATGTTGAACATTTCTTCAAATATTTGTTGATTGATTATATATCTTCTTCTGAGAAGTTTCTTTTCAGCTCCTTTGCCAATTTATTGATTGGGTTGTTTTTTTGGTGTTAAGTTTTTTGAGTTCTTTATATACCCTAGAGATTAGTGCTCTATCTGATGTGTGTGTGGCAAAAATTTACTCCTAGAATGTAGGCTCTCTTTTCACCTCATTGTTACTTTTGCTGAGAAGAAGCTTTCTGGTTTGACTCCATCCCATTTATTGCTTTTTATTTTATTTCTTGCACTTTAGGAGTCTTGTTAAGGAAATGGGGGCCTAATCTAACGTGATGAAGGTCTAGGAGGCCTACTTTTTCCTCTATTAGGCGCAACATCTTTAGTCTAATTCCTAGGTCCTTGATCCACTTTGAGGTGAGTTTTGTGCACGGTGAGAGAAAGGGATTTAGTTTCATTTTGCTGCATATGGATTTCCAGTTTTCCCAGCACCATATGTTGAAGGCTATCTTTTCTCCAAAGTATGTTTTTGGCATCTTTGTCTAGTATGAGCTAACTATATTTATGTGGATTTGTCTCTGTGTCTTTTATTTTATACCATTGGTCTATGTATCTATTTTGGTGCCAATACCATACCATTTTGTTACTATAGTTTTGAAATATAGTTTAAGGTCTGGTATTGTGATACTTCCTGCTTCATTTTTCTTACTAAGGATTGCTTTGGCTATTCTGGGTCTTAGAAAGAATAAATTTTTTTTTAAAAGCTTCAAAGGACAAGGTTCCTCTCTTGTTAGAGGCTAATGCAGCTGGTCCCTTTAAATTGAACCCAGTGCTCATTGGCTCCTCCAGAAATTCTAGGGCCCATAAGATTTATACTGAACTTACTCTGCCTGTGCTCTGTAAATTAAGTAACAAAGAGTGAATAACAGCACATCTGTTTACAATATGGTGTACTGAATATTTTAAGCCCACTGATGAGACCTACTGATCAGAAGGAAAAATTTCCTTGAAAATATTACTGCTCATTGACAATGTACCTTTCACCAAGAGCTCTGATGGAGATATACAATGAGATTAATATTATTTTCATGCCTGCTAACACAACATCCATTCTGAAGCCTATGGTCAAGGAGTAATTTCAAGTGATTTTCAAGTCTTATCATTTAATAAATACATTTTATAAGTCTATAGCTGCCATAGATAGTGATTCCTCTGATAATGAAAACCTTCTGAAAATGATTTACTATTCTAGATATCATTAAGAACATTCATGAGGAGCTGGGATTGTAGCTCAGCGGTAG
Source organism: Xerus rutilus (assembly GCA_028644305.1). Classification (NCBI taxonomy): domain Eukaryota; kingdom Metazoa; phylum Chordata; class Mammalia; order Rodentia; family Sciuridae; genus Xerus; species Xerus rutilus. Next base: position 43,985,541 of record CM053403.1, read on the forward strand.
AGCACTTGCCTCGCATGCGTGAGGCCCTGGGTTCGATCCTCAGCACCACATACAAAGCAATAAAATAAAGACATTGTGTCCATCAACAACTAATAAAATATTAAAAAAAAAAAGAACATTCATGATTCACAGAGGAGATAAAACATCAACATTAATAGGAGTTTGAAGAAGTTGATTCCAAACCTCAAAACCTGATTCAAAGTTGACTTTGAAGAGTATGAAACTTTAGTGGAGGAAGTCACTATAGATGTAGTGAAAATAGCAAGAGAACTAGGATTAGAGGTGGAGCCTGAAGATGTGGCTGAAGTGCTGCAATCTCATGATAAATTTTAATGAATAAGGAATTGCTTCTTATGGATTATGGATGAGCAAAGAAAGTGGCTTCTTTTTTGTTTGTTTGTTTGTTTGTTTTTGGTACCAGGGATTGAACTCAGGGGTACTTGAGCACTGAGCCACATCCCCAGCTCTGTTTTGTGTTTTATGTAGAGACAGGTTCTCACTGAGTTGCTTACGCCTTGCTGTTGCTGAGGCTGGCTTTGAACTCACGATTCTCCTGTCTCAGCTTCCCAAAGTGCTGAGATTATAGTCATGCGCCACCACACCCAGCTAGAAAGTGGCTTCTTTATTTTTTAGTTGTAGATGGACACAATACCTTTATTTATTTATTTGTTTGTTTATTTATTTATTTTATGTGGTGCTGAGGATTGAACCCAGTGCCTCACACATGCGAAGCAAGTGCTCTACCACTGAGCCACAATCCTGGCCCTAGAAAGTGGCTTCTTGAGATAGAATCTCCTCCTGGTAAAGATGATGTGAACATTGTTGAAATGGCAAAAAACTAGCTTGCCTCTACCAACTGATTGAAGGCCCTAGGTTCAATCCCCAGAACCATCAAAAAAACCCCCAAAAACAAAACAAAAACCATGTAGAGTATTACATAAAATTACTTAAAATAGCAGTGGCAGGTTTTCAGAGTATTAACTCCCATTTTGTAAGACGTTCTACTTTGGGTAAAATGGTATCAGAGCTTTCAGGAAACAAAAAATATTAGTCAATGTGGTAAACTTATTATTGTCTCATTTTTAAAAATTTCCACAGCCACCCCAGCCTTCAGCAACCATCGCTATGATAAGTCAGCAAGCATCAGTTTTGAGGCAAGAACTTCTATCAGCAAAAAGATTATGACTTGCTGAAGACTCAGATGGTTGTTTGCATTTTTAGAAATAAAGTACTTTTAAATTAAGGTATGTACATTTTTAGCATTTTAATGCTACTACATACTTAAACTACAATATAGTAGAAATGTAACTTTTATATATACACTGGGAAATTTTAAAATTTGTGTGATTCATTCTATTGTGAAAATCATTTCATATACTAGAAGAAAAGATGATCTAAAATCAGTAAATTTAAGCTTCTACCTTAGGAAAGTAGAAAAAGAAGAATCCAAGCCTGTGGCAAATAGGAAAAGGAATAATAAAAAGAACGGAAATCAGAAAATTAAAAATGGAAGATAATAGGGAAAATCAATGAAAACATAATCTGTTTTTTGAAAAGATAAATAAAATTGACAAACCTCTACTAGGATAGGATAATCAAGAAAAAGAGAAGACACAAATTAGAGTCTGATATAAGTATTGGCAAGTACAAGTACTGATACATGCTACAACAAAAATAAACCTTAAGATCATTATGTCAAGGGAAAGAAGACAGTCACAAAGACTACATATTATATAATTCTATTTGTGTAGATGTTCACACCAGGGAAATACATAGGAACAGTAAGTAGATTAGTGGTCACCTAGGTCTAGTAAGAGAAAGAGGTTAAATGAATAGGAAAGTAATATCTAAAGGGCATCTGATTTCTTATCTGTTCCTCAATTTTTAAAAATTGTGGTAAAATACACAAAACATAAAATTTACCATCTTAACCATTTTCCAGCACTTTTTTTTTTTTTGGTACTGGGGATTGAACCCAGTCCTTGCACATGCTAGGCAAACACTCTAACACTGAGCTATATCCCCAGTCCATCTTAACCATTTTTAAAGTGTATACCTCATTGGTATTAAATATACAAATATTACCATCATTTACCTCCAAAACTCTTTTTATTATGTAAAACTGAAACACTGTTCCCATAGAACAATAACTCTCTATTTCCCCCTCTCCTTACCCGGTGGCAACCACCATTCTATAGTCTTATTATGATCTTGGTTACTCCAAATACTTCATATAAATGCAGCCATACATCATTTGTCTTTTTATGACTGACATTTCATTTAGTATAATGTCCTAGAGGTTCATCCATGTTTAGCAAAAGAAGGATTTCTTCTTTTTAAAGGCTGTATAATTTTTTTGTATGTATGTATCACACTTTTTGATCTGTTTTTATCTGTTGATGGACATTTGGCTTCTCTTTCACCTCTTGGCTATTAGCATGGCTGTGCACATATCATTTCAAGACTGCTTTCATTTTTCTTGAATATATAACCTGAAGTGGGATTGCTGAATCATATGGTAATTCTACTTTTAATTTTTGAAGAATCTGCAAACTGTTTTCTATACCAGAATGTATAATGAGATATAAAATACCATTTTACATTCTCATTAACAGTGCACAGGGGTTCCAACTTCACATTCTCACCAACATTTGCTATTTTCTGTTCTTTTGATAGTAGTCATCCTGATGAGTATTAAGGGGTATATCATCATGATTTTTATTTGCATTTTTCTAATGATTAGTAATCATTAGATCATTAGTTGAGCATCTTTTGACAAGCTTATTGGTTCTTTGTATGTCTTTAGAGAAATGTCTATTCAGATCCTTGCTGAGTGAAGTGGTACTTGCCCGTAATACCAGCGGCTCGGGAGGGTTGTGAGTTCAAAGCCAGCCTCAGCAAAAGTGAGGTGCTGAGCAACTCAGTGAGACCCTGTCTCTAAATAATATACAAAAGTAGGGCTGGAGATGTGGCTCAGTGGTCAAGTGCCCCTGAGTTCAATCCTCAGTACACAGAAAAAAATTAAAAAATTAAAAAATAAAAAATAAAAAACAAAACAGATCCTTTGGCCATTTTAAAATCAGAGTACTTTTTTGTTGTTGTTGAATTGTAGAACTTCTTTATAAATTCTGGATATTAATCCCTTTTCAGATATATGATTTGCATTTTTCCCCTCTCTAGAAGTTGCATTTTTACTCTACTGATTGTTTCCTCTGATATGCCAAAGCTTTTAAGTTTGATGTAGTCCCATTTGTTAACTTCTGCTTTTGTTACCTGTGCTTTTCAGATCATATTTAAGAAATCATTGCCAAATCCGGTGTTTGAACTTTCCCACCATAATTTTTTTGTGGAGTTCTATAGTTTTGATCATATGGTAAGCTCTTTAATTTACTTTGAGTTAATTTTTTATGTGGTATAAGGCTAAGGGTCCAATTTCACTCTTTTGCATGTGTACATCCAGATTTCCCAATACCATTTGTTAAAAAGAGACTATGCTTTTCCCATTGTGTGGTCTTGACACCCTTGTTTAAGGTCATTTGGCCATGTAGACAAAGTTTATTTACGGACTCTATTCTGTTCCTTTGGTCTCTGTGTATAACACTTTGTTGAGTAAATTGTCCTCGATTTGGTTAGGTGAGCACATATTCTAGCAGGCTTCTGGGGCCTTTTGCTGTGTCTCTCATTTTTTGAGAACTTCCTTGTTTCTGGCATAAGATGTTACATTCTCATTGATCATGTATCAGCCTCAAAACCAATCATTTCTCTAAAGAGCCTCGATTCCTTTTAGTGGATATGACATTAAAAAGTCAGGCATGGTGACACACACCTGTAATCCCAGCTATTTGAGAGACTGAGAGAGAAAAATCACAAGTTCATGGCCATCCTCAGCATCTTAGTGAGATCGTGTCTCAAAATAAAACTAAAAGGGCTGGGAATATAGCTTAGTAGTAGAGCACTCTGAGTTCCATCCCTAGTTCCAAAAAATAAAAAGCCAAGATCTGGATGCATATACCTTAATTAATAATGAAATTTCATCATTCCCTCTCAGTAGATAGAATTCGGATATCTATCTATCTAATACAAAACCATGGAGTTCACTCTAGCTTTCACCCTTTCTGAATTTTAACTCCCTCATTAAGACAGTGAAAGCCCTGTCTTCCACTCTCTTATTTAATCATCCCCTCTCCCCTCATATGTAACCAATCTCCCATCTCCTATGGGCTATGGCAACACACAATATTTCATTCTTCTCTTTACTCACTCTGACTCCCATGCCAAGGTGCATCCAATCACAGACACCTACCTCATTCTGCGTGGGACCAATTTTTGTGGCTGTACTAATCCACAAGGCTACTGCCCATGGGGATGACTTGGGTGACCTCACTCCACCAGGTTCCCTCTTCCACTTGTATACCCTCCTGTCATTTGAGCCCTGACAGCCTATGTAAGGCTGCCCCCATGTGGGCAAGTCTTATCACCCAGCTTGGACCCTAACATCATACTCTAGGTCAGTTTTCCTTATGGATTCCCACTTCACCCTTAAGAAACTGGTATTCTTTCTTTCTTAAATGTTTCATATAACTCACCTGGTATTTTGTGAGAATTCCTTTAATAGAAGATTCATTTTTTCTTTTTCTTTTTTTGTAGTAGGGATTGAACCCAGGGGAGCTTAAATACTGAGCAACATTCCCAGCCCTTTTTATATTTTATTTAGAGACAGGGTCTTGCTAAGTTGCTTAGTACCTCGCTAAGTTGCTGAGGCTGGCTTTGAATTAATAATCCTCCTGCTTCAGCCTCCCAGGCTGCTGGGATTACAGGCATGTGCCACCATAGCAGGCCTTCGTTTTTTTCTCATGTTAGCTTTTGTAGTTGTTTGTTGTCCTAGGAATTTGTCCATTTCATATAAATTTTCCAGCTTATAAGCATAATTTAGTAAATCTTTTCTTTTAAATCATGTAAAACTTTCATTAATTTCTTTTTATTTCTGATACTGGTTAGTTTTACCTTCTCTTAAAGTTTTTCTGTCTTGTTAGGGGTTTAATTATCTTTCCTAAATACCAGTTGTTGACTATATTGAATCTGTTTCATATTCCACAAATTTCTGCTTTTATCTTTGTAATTGTATTTCTTCTATTTTTTTAATTTTGTTGTTTTGTTTCCTTATTGTGGCAAAACAAATTGGGAGATCAGCAAAGTTTTTCAGTAAAGGATCAGATGTTGAATATTTTAGGCCTTGTGAGCCATGCAATTTCTATTGCAACTCTTTACTCCACTGTTTAGAGTACCAAAGCAGCCACTGACAAAAATAAATGAATCATTGTAGCTGTGTTCCAATAAACTTTTATTTATAAAAACAGGCAGTGGGCTGGGTTTAACCTATGGGCCATAGTTTGCTGACCCCTGACTTAGAACATTAGATTCCTTGTTAGTCTGTTTCCATTGCCTGTTTTTTCTCTGGGCTTTTATCCATATCATGTTTTCTAATAAACCAGATCATTTTTGAGTGCAAGAATTGCACTTGAAGAACTGTAGATAGTATGAGACTCTAGATGATAATCTTCCCCAGATAACTTTTGCTTTGGATAAGCAGGTAGATTTATGTCACTAGTAGTCCCTCTTAATCCCTCTAATCCAAACAGGCATTGAGAGCTAACTGAGACTTCTGGGGTCTCAAGAGAAAACCTGAGATGTATAACTTCTCTTAGCAACCCTCTCTACTTTTGTCCCTTCAGCCCTGTGCATCTATGAAAAACCTTGTGCAGCTTCTGGACCTCTTGGCTTCCACTTTCAGAACTGGCAAGGAGAGGGGACTTCAAGTGCCAGATTCATGTCTCTAATTTTCTTCCTTTTCTAGATCTGAATCCCACAATTCCTCTGGCATCATTTGCTTCCTGATGTTTTCAAGAGACAATTTCTGTATCTATTCTAGTTGTTTTTAATGAGAGAGAAGGCCTAAACCATCAATTTTTACCACTGTTGGGAAGAAAACTCTCATTGTGGCAACCATTTTGGGTCAATATTTCCTAGCACATAGTGTGGGCTTTCAATGTATATATTTGAGTCTTCAGTGTTTATTGGCCATACATATTGTAGTGGCCCCCTTCTCCACAGAAAATCTTAATTAAGCTTCTCCAGAGACCCTCACCATAATTGTTCTTAAACTCTCAGCAAAATTTTTGCAAAAGAATTTTCAGGCAAGGGATAAGCCTGAAGAAGCAGAGTGTGATAAGAAAGACTAACCCAAGGCCTTCACAGAGGCGTTTGTATTTCAAGGTTAGGTCCTTGAAAGTCAGTTGGTAAAAAAAGGAGAAAAACTCTCTTTCCAGGCACTGATTTTCACAGAGAGCATCCTTGGAGGTTATTTTTGTAAAACCTGGCCTAAGTAGGGAGCCGAGAAGAACAGGAAAGAACTTACTGTTGTGAAGACTTCTGCATATTGTGAACATCTAAGCCCCTCTCCCATATACTTGGTATAAAGTTGTAAAACTTCCTGAACTTGAGTTTCAGGGGAATTGATTGTAGTGAAAGTTTTTTTCCCTCTGAACCTGGCTGCAGCCAATAAACGTGATTCCTGCTACTTCCTCCTCTGTCCTACAACAATAGTTGGAGAGATGTCTGTTTGGATCCTTTACAGATTTTAAAACTGGGATACTTGTTTTTTTGTTAAGTTGTAGAAATTTTAGGTTATTCTGGATATTAATCTCATCAGATACATGATTTACAGTTATTTATCTATTTTTGCCCTTGTTACCTGCATTTTTGGTATTACATTCAAGAAATCATGGCCAAATCCTATGTCTCAGAGACTTTTCCCAAATTATCCCCAAGGAGTTTTGTAGTTCTAGGTCTTTTTTTTTTTTTAATATTTTTTTAGTTGTAGATGGACACAATGTCTTTATTTTATTGCTTTGTATGTGGTGCGAAGGATTGAACCCAGGGCCTCACGCATGCGAGGCAAGCGCTCTACCACTGAGCTACAATCCCAGCCCCAGTTCTAGGTCTTATGGCTCTGTCTTAGCCAGGCATGGTGATGTACACCTACCTGTAATCCCAGTTACTTGGGAGTCTGGGGCAGGAGAAACCCAAGTTTGTGGCTAAAATAAATAAATAAAGGGATAAATAAATAGGGCTGAGGATGTAGCTCAGTGGTAGAGAGCTTACCTACCACGCATGAGGCTCTGGGTTTCATCCCTATACTAGAAAAAAATATTGCCAAATCCAATGTCTTGAAGCTTTTCCACATGTTTTCCTTGAAGAGTTTTATAATTGTAGGTCTTTATGATTAGGTCTTCTTACTATCACTATGACAAAATATCTGAGAAAAAATACTAAGAAAGATTTTTTTTTTTTGGCTTATGTCTTCAGAAGTCTCAGTCCACAGTTGCCTGGCTCCATTACTGTGGGCCTTTGGTGAGGCAGAGCATTAAGGTGGAAAGGTGTGGAAAAACAAGCCGCTACCTTGTGGCAGTGGGGAGGCACAGAGGAAATGAGAGCAAGGGGATGCCCCCAAGAACCTACTCCCTTCAAACAGGCCTCACTTCCCATGGTTTCCACCATCTCCCAATAGTCCATTCAGCTGTGATGGATTAATCCACTGATGAGGCTAGCACCCTCATGATCCAATACCTTCCCAAAGGCCCCACCTCTGAACATTACTGCATTGAGGATCAAGCCTTTAACACATGAGTCTTTGGGGGACATTCCAAATCCAAACCATAACAGGTCTTTAATCCATTTTGAGTTAATCTTTCTATGTAAAGTAAGGGTCCAACTTTATTCCTTTCCACGTATGTGGATATTCATATTTCCCAACAGCATTGGTTGAAGACTGTTCTTTTCCCATTGTGTGGCCTATGTACCCACTCTTGTTGAAGATCATTTGGTCATATATGCAAGGGTTTGTTTCTGGCTCTTTTTGGTGTTCCATTAGTCTGTATGTCTTTATGCTGTTATTTCCCTGTCTTAATTACTGTTGTTTCATTGTATGTTTTAAAATCAGGAAGTGTGAGACCTCCAATTTTCCCCCTTTTTAAAGACCAGTTTAGCTATTTGGGAATCCTTTAAGATTTCATATGAATTTTAAGATTTTTTTTGTTTCTCAAAAAAATGCATTGGGATTCTTATGAAGATTGCATTTAATCTGTACATTGCTTTGGGTAGTGTGGAGAGTTTTACAATCTTTTGTCTGCTGAGCTGTTAGCATGAGATATCTTCCTATTTATTTGTACATTTCTTTCTTTTTTTTTTTTTTTTGGTACTGGAGATTGAACTCAGGGGCACTTGACCACTGAGCCACATCCCCAGCCCTATTTTGTGTTTTATGTAGAGACAGGGTCTCACTGAGTTGCTCAGCACCTTGCCATTGCTGAGGCTGGCTTTGAACTTGCGATTGTCCTGCCTCAGCCTCCCTAAGTGCAGGGATTACAGGCTTGCACCACCGCACCCAGCTTTTTTCTTAAATATATTTTAAAAAATTTTTTTAGTAATCAATTAACCTTTATTTATTTATATACAGTGCTGAGAATTGAACCCCGTGCCTCACACTTTAGGAAAGTGCTCTACCACTGTGCTACAACCCCAGACCTGTACCTTTGGTTTCTTTTATAGTGTTATATTTTATAGTGTTTAAGTTTTTTCACCTCCTATTTTAGCCTTTTTGATGCAAAGGTTAATGACTGTTCTCATAAAATCCTTTTCCAATTAGGCATTGTTAGTATAAAGAAAAAAAACTGAGCCAGGCAGGTGTAACATACCTTATTTCTAGCAACTCATGAGTCTGAGGTAGGAGAATCATAAGTTCAAGACCAGCTTTGAGCCGGGTGCAGTGGTGCACACCTGTAATTCTAGTAGCTCCGGTGGCTGAGGCAGGAGGACCTTGAATTCAAAGACAGCCTCAGTAATGGCAAGGTGCTAAGTAACTCAGTGAGACCCTGTCTCTAAGTGAAACACAAAATAGGGCTGGGGATATGGCTCAGTGGTCAAGTGCCCCTGAATTCAATCCCTGGTCCTCCCCCCACCCCCAAAAAAAGACCAGCTTTGGTTAGTAGGACCCTAAGCAACATAGTGAAACCATGTCTTAAAAAAAGACTTTTGTTCATTGATTTTGTATCCTGTAATTTTGTTAAATTTCTTATTGTGATTTTTGTATATTATGATTTTCTAAATAAAAAATCATACTGTATGCAAATAGAGATAATTTTACTTCTTTTTCAGTTTTAATGGCTTTTTTCTTGTCTAATTGCTCCAGCTGAAATTTCCACTATTGCTGAGAGTGGACATCCTTGTCTTGTTCCTGATCTTAAAGGAAAAGATTTCTTTTTTTTTTTTTTAATACTTTTTTAGTTGTAGATGGACACAATGTCTTTATTGCTTTATATGTGGTGCTGAGGATTGAACCCAAGGCCTCACACATGTGAGGCAGGAGCTCCACTGCTGAGCTACAATCCCAGCCCCAAAGATTTCATTCTTGAACCATTAAATATGATGTTAGCTTGTCATATATTATTTTTACTATGTTGAAGTAAATTCCTTATATGCCTAATTGTTGCAAATATATTCATCAGGAATATTAGTCAGTAGTATTACTCTATTATTGTCTTTGGCTTTGGTATCAGGGCAATGCTGACCTTACAGAATGAATTTGGGAGTGTTCCCTCCTTTTCAATTCTTTGGAAGAGTCTAAGGAGGACTGTTATACATTCTTCAAATGTATACAATTCTCATGGTCCTGGGCTTTTCTTTGTTGGAAGATTTTGATTACAACTTCAATCTCCTTACTAGTTTTATGTCTATTCAGAGTCTTCTCCATGATTTGGTCTTTGTAGGTGGTTTGTTTCTAGGAATTTATCCATTTCTTTCAGATTTCTCAATTTATTGGCATATCTGTTCAATTGGCATATCTGGGAGTTTTAATGTTAGGTATATATATTTGGTCTGTGTTCCTAATGAATAGACCCTTTTACATTATGTAATGTCTCATGACAACTTCTGTCTTACATTTTATTTTGTCCAATATTAAGCATGACCACTCCTGTTGTCTTTAGGTTCCCATTTACATGGATATATTTTTACATCCTTCACTTTTAGTTGTGTGCATCCATAAAACAGGTGAATCTTGTGGACAGCATAATGATGATTAGATTGAAGACTTAGTGACATTATAGCCATCTTAGTTGTGTAAGTACACTTTATGTTAATGAATTTCTTAGAACATATCTCAATTGTAAGCATGCCTGACTGTAGTCGGATCTTGTTTTTTAGTCCATTCAGCCAATTTATGACTCTTAATTCACTTTAAACTACATTTAAAGTGGTTACTGATAAGGAAGGACTTACCATTCGCATGCCTTATAGCCTTCCCCCTCTTCTCTTGCTGTTTTCTTTTTTGATTTTGTGATGATACATTTTGATACACTTCTCATTTCCCTCTATATATATTTCAAAGACATTTTCTTTGTAGTTACCACTGTAATTCCATAAAACATCTTAGATATAACCATCTATTTTAAACTGATACCAACTTCATTTGTGTATAAAATCTTTATAATGTCCTCTACTTTGATGACACAAATGATCCATTTTTATAACATAAATTTATAATAGCTTTATTCTTTTGTTTATAAAATTTTATACTGGGTTTAAAATTACATAACTACACTACAATAAGATTATAAATATGTCTATACAATAATTCCTTGTATTTGGAGGTGAATGTCCAGACCCCCCTACAGATACCAAATCCATGAATGCTCAAATCCCTTAAATAAAATGGCTTAGTGTTTGTATATAACACACACATATCCTCCTGGGTACTTTAAGTGATCTCTAGATTACTTAGAATACCTACTACAATGTAAATGCTATGTAAACAATTATACTGTGTTGTTCTGTGAATAATGACAATAAAAGTCTGTACATGTTCAGTACAATGTTTTTTCAAATATTTTTTGATTCATTATCAGTTGAATCTATGCATGTGGAACCTGCAGATGTAAAAGGTCAACTGTATATTTACCTTTACAGGGGCCTTTACATTTCTCTATGGTTATATATTTTCATATGTTTCTATTTGTCACCTTCTCTCTTCAACTTAAAGAACTCCTTTCAGTATTCCTTGTGGGCATATCAAGTGGTAATGACTTCTGTTGTAAGAAAGCCTTCATTTTTTGTTCATTTTTGAAGAAGTTTCACTAGATATAGTGTTCTTGGTTGGCAGTTTTTTCTTCCAGTTCTTTGACTATATTGTATAACTCCTGTCTAATCTGCAAGTTTTCTACAGAAAAATCTGATAATCTGATAGAAGCACTCTTTTTTTTTTTTGGTACTGGAGATTGAACTCAAGGGCACTCGACCACTGAGCTACATCCTCAGCCCTATTTTGTGTTTTATGTAGAGACAGGGTCTCAAACTCACAATTCTCCTGTCTCAGCCTCCCTAAGTGCTGAGATTACAGGCTTGCGCCACCGCGCCCGACTCTAGAAGCATTCTTGTATGTAATGAGTTACCTTTCTCTTGCTGCTGACAGATGCTCTCTTTGTGGGTTTTGACAGTTTGATGATGATGTATCTTGCTGTGGTCTCCTTGGATTTATCCTAGTTGTAGAGTTATTTGAACTTCTTTCATTTGTGCATCTATTTCTCTCAGATTTGAGAATATTTCAGCCATTATTTTTTCCAGGAAGTCTGGAAAAAAACTTCATATGTATATTGTTCTGCTTGATGGCATCTCAAAAGTTCCTTAGAATCTCTTCATCTTTTTTCTCCTCTGCCTTGGTAGTTTCAAAAGTCTTGTCTTTGGGCTGGGATTGTAGCTCAGCAGTAGAGCACTTGCCTCGCATGCGTGAGGCCCTGGGTTCGATCCTCAGCACCACATATAAATAAATAAATAAAACAAATGTCTATTGACAACTAAAAAATATTTTTAAAAAAGTCCTGTCTTTGAGTTCACTCACTGATGAATGTCTGAATGTTAAAGCCTTGGTATCAAGTGTGGTGCTATCCAAAGGTGGTGGAATCTTTGAGAAATGAGGCCTTGTGGGAGGTCCTTAGGCCATTGGGAGTGTGTCCCTCAAGGAGATTATTGGATCCCAGCTGGTCCTCTCCTTTCTGGCTCATGATGTAAACAGTTTGCTTTAACAGGCACTCCCTGCCATTGCCATTCAGCACCCTCACCAGTGGAACAAAACAAAAGTGAATTTTTCAATTCAGGTAATGTATTCTTCAGTTCCAGAATTTGCTTCTCATTTGTTCATTTATTGTTTTCCTGATTTTTTTTTTTTTAGTTGTCTGTGCTTTTAATTCAATAAGCTTTTTTTTTTTTTTGGTACTAGAGATTTAACTCAGGGGCACTCGACCACTGAGCCACATCCCCAGCCCTATTTTGTTTTATGTAGAGACAGGGTCTCACTGAGTTGCTTAGCGCCTCACTCTTGCTGAGGATGGCTTTGAACTCGTGATTCTCCTGTCTCAGCCTCCCTAAGTGCTGGGATTACAGGCGTGTGCCACCGCGCCCGGCTCAATAAGCATCTTTATGGTGTACTTTTGAATTCCTTGGCAATTCATATTTTCCATTTCTTTCAGGTTGGTTTCTGGAGATTTGTTTCTTTACATGTGCCACGTTCCCATTCCTTTGTATGTCTTGTTAATTTTTGCTGGGATTTCAGCATTGAAGAATCAGCCATCACTCCCAGATTTTGTGGTCTGATTTTATACAGTAAAGACTTTCTTAACCTAGTCTGGCTAGAGACCCTGGAGGCCTCTCAGGCCTTTTCTGAGAATGCATTCTCTCTTGGCTTGAGTATATCATCTAATTGAAGAGATTTTCTGGTAATTGGAACTCCTGGTGTTTGTGATAAAGTGGCGCCTTTGGTGCTAGAGTAATCATGATACCTGATCTCCACCTAGCGTCTGTGTGTGGTACTGCAGACTCTGATGTACTTCAAATTTCCCTTGTTCTCAGAGACCTCACCCTTACCCATTCTGTTCATAACAGTGATTGGATTCAGGCACAACAGAACCAATTCCTCTGGCGGAAGAATGTTGAACATATGTTCTCTACCTTTCTCTCCCCCAAGGAAAAATCAGACGAAGTTTTTCTAATGTGCCATGCTGTGCAGAAAGAAGGGGTGTGTTGGAAGGCTCTGGCAAGAGCCTTTAAATTTTCCTACCACCTTTAATTTTCCTACCTGGCCTCATTGAGGTTGATTTCAGCCTCACCTGTAGTACAGGAACCTTTAACCGGTTTCTGAATTTCTCAGAGACATCTGGTCTGTGTATCATTGTTAAATTTGTTTCTGTGTTGGGAGGACCTACACTTTCCTGTTCTACCATCTTGCTGAAGTCCAAGTTTTTAAAAGACTAAAAAAAAAGTTTTTAAAAGACTATTTCTACTCTCTCTTCATTCTTTCCTGAATTCACTTGAGTGATATTTTTGTCCTCACCACTCCACTTACACTACTCAACCACTAGTGAACTAAATTGTCATGTCAAACCTTCATCTTAGGCAATTTCTCAGTATCAAATGACACTTCATTGCTCCCTGTTGTGAAACCTGGCTTCTGTGGCACTGCCTTACTCCTTCTCTCCCATCCCATCTTTCCTTCTTTCTTTTCTTTTTTAGCTTTTCTCTCACAGGCTACCCGCTTTCAGTCTTCTTTATTGAGACAGTCTCAGTTTAGTCTCCCTATTTTAAATATAGGAGCATCCCATGATTCAGCCTGCTGGCCTTTTTGTCCATCATTTTCTCAGTGATTTCATCTAGTCTCACTGCTCTAAATACTATATATACACCCATACTTCTCACAATTGGGTCTCCAGTGCTGACACTGACCTTGAATTCCAGATATGTATATTCAAATGACTAGATGTTTCCATTTGATGGCGGAACAATTTTCTCAAATTCAACATATCCAACATGAAATTTTTTATTCCTACTCCCTCAAAAAAGTACCAACCTCATTCCTCAGTCTTCTTGACCTCAGTTAAAGGCATTCCCATTTTTGTTGTCAGAAACTTTGGAAATACTCTTGATTTCTTTCTTTTACATTCAACTGCATGGGAACAAATGAAGTTGGCTTTATCTTTAAAATATACTCAGCCAGATACAGTAGTGCACACCTGTAGTCCCAGCAACTTGGGAAGCTGGGGCAAGAGGATTGAAAGTTGGCCAAATTTGGCAACTTAGATAGATCTGTCTCAGCTGGGCACGGTGGCTCACGCTTGTAATCCCAGCACTTTGGGAGGCTGAGACAGGAGAATCGCCAGTTCAAAGCCAGCCTCAGCAATGACGAGGTGCTAAGCAACTCAGTGAGACTCTGTCTGTACATAAAACACAAAATAGGGCTAGGGATGTGGCTCAGTGGCCGAGGGCCCCTGAGTTCAATCCCCAGTACCAAAAAAAAAAAAAAAAAGATGTCTCAAAATGTTAAAAAAATCTGAAAGGGGGTGAGAATGTAGCTCAGTGGCAGAGCATCCTTGGGTTCAATCCCCAGTACTGACCACACACACACACACCATCTTAACTGTGCTGGGTCTCCACTGTAGTTTCCCTAATTTAAACCACTATCATCTTTCACCTATATTAATGCAAAATCATTCCAACTGGTATACCTACTTCCAACTGTCCCCTAACAGGTTACTTTCAAATAGCAACCAGTAATAAAACGTTAGACTGTATAACTTATTTGCATATATCTTTCCAAGTTTCCTTTCATACCATCGGTACAAGCTAAAATCGTCACCATTCCTCTATACAATCATGTCCCCAAGTATGTTCCTGAACCTATTTCCAGCCATTTTCCTTTGCTCTCATTCTACCAGCCTTCTGAAGTCTCAATTACACTTTTGGGATTTTGCATTTACCATTCTTTCTACAATGTTCTTCTCACTGATAGCCACATGACTATCTTTTATGTCACACCTTATAAGAAACTTTCCTGGGCTGGGATTGTGGCTCAGTGGTAGAACGCTTGCCTCTCATGCGTGAGGCACTGGGTTTGATCCTCAGAACTACATAAAAATAAAGTTATTGTGTCCATCTACAAATAAAATATTTTTTTAGAAAAGAACCTTTCCTAGCTGGGCGCGGTGGTGCAAGCCTGTAATCCCAGCACTTAGGGAAGCTGAGACAGGAGAATCACGAGTTCAAAGCCAGCCTCAGCAACGGTGAGGCACTAAGCAACTCAGTGAGACCCTGTCTCTACATAAAACACAAAATAGGGCTGGGGATGTGGCTCAGTGGTCGAGTGCCCCTGAGTTCAATTCCCGGTACCAAAAAAAAAAAAAACCTTTCCTAACAAATCTATATTTGAAAATTTTTATACTACTTTGCTTTTAACAAAAACTGACATTTGATCAGTCTTTCTCACTAAAAACAAGCTCCAAGAGAAAAAGTTATATTCATTATTACATCTTCAGCAACTAGATCTATAGCCAACATATTTGTTAACTGAATGAATACTACCTTGATAGAGATGCTATATTATTCTGATGTCGATCCCATATTTGACATCATATACTCTTATTTCAGGACATTCCGAATACTGCAGCACTGCCTTTGGGGGAGGGTGTGGTGGCTAACCCTGAAAAGCGCATATATGAAAGCTCAAAAATGAAATTCTTGAACTATATCTTCAACAAAGTTATCTCTGTAATATCCAACAAAATCTCTCATAGATTGGGAACCCACCAAACTTCATCAAAATGTATCCACAGCTTCATGAAAAAAGTAACTTCTCACTTCTTAACTAATCTTGAGACGAGATAATTTAGTTTAGTCCTAGAACAGTGCCTGGATTCCAATGGGTAATTCCGTAACTCTGCATGAATACACAGAACTCATTGTTTAGGCTTTGAAGAATTTGAAGACACCATTCACGGCCACCTAAACCCTAGTTTCCATCAGCCCATGTTGGCCTGTCAACCAATGCAAGTTGCTTTCATTGTACTACGACACTCCTGTCCCAAGAGGACTCTGGTTGTAGTGACCTTCATTCTTGGGCAATTTCTTCAGGAAGCAAACTCCAACTGAAGATTCCAAAATTTGAGAATTGTTGCACTCAAAATAGTATTAGAAAAAAAGGAGGCGCCACACTGCCGTAAGGGCAGAAATGGTTTTGCACAGGTTTTACTGTGGGTTACAAAGATAGCTTGGATACTGGTCCAAGATGGATAAAATTCCAAAGCATTCTGCTTCATGAGGGAAGATAATGGTTACTGTCTATTCAGATACATTGCTTGTACTGATTGGTTATCCTATCTAAGACAATAGCAGGCACTTAGTGTAGTATATCATTGGTAACTGCACTCTTCCCAGCCCTCAGTCCAGTACCTAGGACACTGGTTGATCAGGAACTTCCTCTACCCAGTGCTGTGTATAAATTCATGGCTATCCTGAAAGATAAGTTCACTTCTAATAATTTCCTTATGCTTATCAAAGAAATGGGAGTTTTAAAATGTTTTCAAGTCATGTCTCTTTCATGTTGTGATTCTCTGATAGAGCAGGAGACTATTACCTCCCACTTCAAGATGACCATACTAAAACAAAACTTCAGATATAAATAGAAAATTTTGAAGTAGCATGACATGTTTCTGGAGAAATACACACACACACACACACACACACACACACACACACACACATACACACACGTATGTTTAATTTCCATACTAGGGATTGAACCCAGGGTCTTGTGCATACCAAGCCAAGCATTCTACCACTGTGCACCAGCACCCCCCTTTTAAATGTTTTTTTTTAATATATATTTTTTTAGTTGTAGATGGACACAGTCTTTATTTATTTTTATGTGGTGCTGAGGATCGAATCCAGTGCCTCACGCGTGCGAGGCAAGCGCTCTACCACTGAGCCACAATCCCAGCCCCTTAAAATTTTTGAGACAAGGTTATGCTCAGTTGCCCAGGCTGGTCTTGAACTTGTGATCTTCCTGCCTCAGCCTCCCAAGTAGCTGCAATTATATACATGCACCTTTGTACCCAGCTGAAATACTTTTTTCTTCTAAACTTTTTTTTAGTTGTCAACAGACCTTTATTTATTTATATGTGGTGCTGAGAATCGAACCCAGTGCCTCACACATGCTAGGCAAATGCTCAATTGCTGAGCCACAACCACAGCCCCTGAAATGCTTTTTTTAATGATCATTTTCTAGGTATGATGATAGCTTAAATGGTTTAGAATCCAGTTAGATTTATATAAAAGTATCTACTATTTTTACTATCTCTATTGTAAAATACACGATCCATGTGCATTAAAATGTATATTTACAGCTCAGAGTAAAAAAACATGGACGTCAACATTTTGGCCGATAGCTACATTAGGGAACATAAAGGAGCTTCCTATGTAATCTCAGCTGTATTCCTCTGCTTCCAGAACAATGCTGAATTGTGTTAATAATTTCCTTGTATTTATTTTCTATTATTTCCATAACACAGGAATCTCTAATGCACAAATTACAAAATTTTGCCTGTTGGGAACTTTACATAAGTGGAATACCATATTAATTCTTCAGTGATTTGCTTCTTCCAGTCAACATAATTTAAAAATTCACTTATGTAGCTACATAGCATTTCATTCATAAACGTCCTTCCAATCTCCTGGTATATACATATGTATTTTGTGGGGTGGGTGGGTGAGTACCAGGGATTGAACCTAGGGATCTTACCACTAAGCTCCAACTTCAGGCCTTTTAAAGACAGAGTCTGAGTTGCTGAGACTGGCCTCAAATTTGTGAACACCTCAGCCTTGCAAGTTGCTGGGATTACAGGTGTGTATGACCCCTGGCTACGGGTGCATATTTGAGCCCCCTCCCTTTTTTTGGGCCATCATGCAGCCGGGCACGGTGGCACAAGCCTCTAATCCCAGCACTTAGGGAGGCTGAGACAGGAGAATTGCGAATTCAAAACTAGCCTCAGAAACGGCAAGGCACTAAGCAACTCAATGAGACCCTGTCTCTACATAAAACACAAAATAGGGCTGGGGATGTGGCTCAGTGGTCAAGTGCCCCTGAGTTCAATCTCCAGTACCCCCCAAAAAAGTAATAATGCTATACATATGCTTGTAAATGTCTCCTAGTATAAAGATTCAAGAGTTTCTCTAGGAAACACATACATGTTTACTTTACAAATACAAACTTGTTTTCCAAAGTGGTTATACAAACTTAAGACTCCCTCCAGCAGTGCTAATGTACCATATCATAGCCAATATTTAGAACAAGTTAAAACATTTTTTGCCAATCTTATAGGTGTAAAATGGCACCTGTGACTTTCTTATGCATTTTCTAGATTACCAATGAAGTTGAATTTTTATTTCATTTACTTATGGACTGTTTCTTCTGTGAAATGTCAGTTCATGTTATTTGCTCACTTCTATAACAGGTTTCTTTTTCTTACAAATTTGTAATTTATTTATTCTTGATAGTAGTCCTTTGTTGGTTATATGCATTTCAAGTATCTTCTTAGTTTGAGACTTCTTTTCACTTTCAATAACCATTAGTTCTTAATGTATTCAAACCTATCTATTGTCTTAGGAAATACTTCTCTGATCCAAGGCCATAATATTATTTCCTATACTTTTTTTGCCTCTCATATTAAACCCATATTTAACAGATCTAGAATTGATATCTATGTATAGCATGGAAATCTTATTTTAATTTTTCCATCCCAGTGTAGCCCATAGCAATTCCCATTCTATCACAAACCTAGTTTTCATACATAGCTTCTATTCTCTCCATATCATTTCCTGATCTGTCTATTCATGCACAAAATCTGTACTGTCTTACTCAATATAGGTCATTGGTATCCATTAGGAAAGTTTTACTCCATCTCCTTCTCCTTATCATTTGCCTCTGAACTTCCGTAAAAGATTTAGAACCAGATTGCCACATCAATTAACAAAAACACATTTCCTGGGATTCAATTCTATTTGCACTGATGCTATGGGTCAACTTGGAACTGTCATATGTACAAGGCTAACTTCCTGTCAATGAATATAGTATGTCTATTAATTTGCATCTATCTTAATATCTCTGATAAAGGTTCAAGATTCTCTACAATGAGGAATTTACTTTTTTTTTTTTGGATACTAGGGATTGAACCCAGGGATGCTTAACCACTGAACTACATTCCCAGCCCTTTTTATTTTGAAAGGGGTGCTTAGAGCTTATTGCTTAGAGCAATAAGCTTACTTTTTGTTTATAAACTTATTGCTTAGAGCCTCAATAAGTTGCTGAGGCTGGCTTTGAAACTACAGTCCTCCTGACTCAGCCTTCCGAGTTACTGGGATTACAGTATGTGCCACCATGCCCAACAATTTATTAAATTTAACACTAGCTATATCAGGCTTCTAAATAGATTTTGCTCAACTTTTAATTCTAATTTATCCATAGATTCTTTCTTTTTTTTGGTACCAGGGATTGAACTCAGGGGCACTCGACCCCTGAGCCACATCCCCAGCCCTATTTTGTGTTTTATGTAGAGACAGGGTCTCACTGAGTTGCTTTAGTGCCTCGCCATTGCTGAGGCTGGCTTTGAACTCGTGATTCTCCTGTCTCAGCCTCCCTAAGTGCTGGGATTACAGGCTTGAGCCACCGCTCCCGGCTTCCATAGATTCTTTCACACATCATCTGCACGATGACTATTAAGAATCAGTCCTGCTGTCACATTCTCTAGGATGGCTCTTCTAACTCGAAGATGAAGTGGATCACTGCTTTACTACTGTAACTGTTTCCTCACTTTTAAAATGAGGAACTTCAATAGGATTGTTTTGATGCTTATATGAAATAGCATATGGGAGAGTGACCAATACTTATTAGTCTAATTCCTTTCTTCCAGACAGCAAATTGTTTTATATGCTCAAGGTTATTTTGCTTGACACAATAATTTTGAGTATTCATTGGGTAGAAACCATTTTATGCCCTGGATCCCAGAGGATAGAAAGCGCATTGCTTGGCTTTTGTATCCTCTTCTGAATCTCACATGCACAGAATGGACACCTAAATGCTAAAAGATAGGCTTTCACTTAGAGTTAAAACAAAAAGTCAGAGCTGGGTGTGGTGGCACATGCCTATAATCCCAGTGACTCAGGAGGCCTAGGCAGAAGGATCATGAGTTCAAAGCCAGCCTCAGCAAAAGTGAGGTGTTAATAAGCAACTCAGTGAGACACTGTCTCTAAATAAAATACAAAATAGTGCTAGGGATATGGTTCAGTGGTGGAGTACCTGAATTCAATCCCCAGCACCCGCCCAACACACACAAAATCAGCATCTTATAGCTGTGTAAAACTAATTCCAGTCTCTGGCACCTGCTGTAAGAGTACAACTCAGCAAGTTAGGACACTAGAAACTCCTCTTAAAAAATGTTAAATGTAGCCAGGCACGGTGGCTCAAGCCTGTAATCCCAGCTTATGGAGGCTGAGACAGGAGAATCGCGAGTTCAAAGCCAGCCTCAGCAAGGATGAGGCACTAAGCAACTCAGTGAGACCCTGTCTCTACACAAAATACAAAATAGGGCTGGGGATGTGGCTCAGTGGTCGGGTACCCCTGAGTTCAATCCCTGGTACCCAAAAAAAAAAAGTTAAATGTGTTCTCTAAGCAATGACCTACGTATTTAAGTACATAATACTTTCCTTTTAAATAACTCATTAAGTGCATTTAAATAAATTTAGAAATACTTTCAATATAAGGATTGATATAAAAATGGATTTTGATTAGCTGATTTCACCACAGCAGTCAGCATATTATACTAAGTTTTGACTGTATTGCTTTTGTATAACGGGGATTCTGGATTAGAAAACAATCTTTCAGATCTTTCTTGGTTCTTTCAGTTCTTGGGTTACCCTTTATTGGCTGTATAATTTGGGTCACTGAACTGTCTCCTATTATAAAATGGAAATACCAAACCAAGACTTACTTTCATTTTTTACACCAATTTACCACTACATTGCAGAATAGCACGAACATTTAAAAACCTGGGCAGGCATATTGCTCAGTGGTAAAGTGACTGCTTACCATGCACAAGGCCCTGGGTTCAATCCCTAGCAGCACAAACAAGCCACTATAAAAAGCACAAAATACGTAAAACTAATATACCAGTTTTAATTTCCAAAACTGACATTTTAAAAATCATTCTATTTAAGAAAGCAGAGAAACAGGCATTTTTACCTACAGCTGTGGTAAAGGTAACTCAGGCAATTTAATGTGTCACAAAACTCAGGTGTTCACATTTTGAATAAAGCAGTCCAAGAAATAAATTATTGGAAAAAATATCTGCACTAATATTTCTGACAATGATATTCATTGTAGGGTCCTTTTTCCTAGCGAAAAATCTAGTGAAATAACACTCAAAGATAAAAACTACTTAAATTGGTCAAAATACCAGGTTTTAGACCTTAGTCTAAAAACTCAATTTGTCAACCTTTAACATGCATACAAATCACCTGGTCTTATTCAAATGCAGATTCTGATTCCAGTTCCAAGGTCAGGTGATACCTATGTTGCTGGTTTGTAGACCAAAACTTTTAGTACCACGTTTTAGACCATTTAATAAGAAAACGTTGCTGTTTAAAAGCCCTCAAGTCCCCCACATGAGCTACTTATACATTCTCTCTATAAAATGGACATTCATGCAGCATTGGAAGCCAACATAATCCTACTGAGCTATGTTTATTTAAGTATTTTTTATATTCACCTTTGTTTTATATGGTGCTGAGGATCGAACACAGTGCCTCACACGTGCAAGGCAAGCGCTCTACTACCGAGCCACAAGCCCAGCCCCTTAAGCTGTTTATAGTATTTCTAAACTATGTCAATAATATTCCTGTGATCTCATAAATCTCTCTCTATATACATATATATGTAATATATAAACCGACAGAACATGAATGTAAGAGAACTGGTTCCATGAGAACCAAGTTAAATACTTTGGAAAGACTCAAGATGAGTCACTGAAAACTACTGTTGACAATAAGATACCACTTCACACCCATTAAGATGGTTATTGTAAAAAAAAGAAAGAAAGAAAAATGTACTGGTGAGGATGTGGAGAAACAGATATCTTCATGTACTTCTGATCAGAATGTAAAATGGTACAGCTAATATGTAAAAGTTTCATGATTCCTTCAAAAGTCAAACACAGAAATACCATTGTGATCCAGCAATCCCACTCCTAAGTATATGCCCAGAAGAATCAATGAACTTTAAAAGGCAAGTTATACATCCATGTTGACACTAGCATTATTCACAACAGCCAAAAGATGGAATCAACCTAAATGCTTATTGATAAAACAAAAGTGGTATATACAATGAAATATTACTCAGCCATAGAAAGTAATTAAATTCTATATTTATTCACAACATGAACTTTGAAAACTTTATGCAAAGCAAAGTAGGCCAGACACCAAAAAGCAATTACTATATGGTTCCATTTATATGGGGCACCTAGAATGAAACTGTAAGGTTGCCAGGGCTGGGGCTAGAGAAATGGGTAGTTACTTCTGGAAATAGGTAAAAGTGATGGTTTTATACATCATTATGAAGAAACCTGGTATCACTGAATTGTACACTTAAAACCAGTTAAAATCATTCCGAGCATGGTAGTATATGCCTATAATCCCAGCAACTTGAGAAACTGAGGCAGGAGGATCAGAAATTTGAGGCCAACCTGGGCATCTTAGTGAGATGCCCCCTCTCGAAGGTGAAATGTGATACATTTTTTACAACTTAAAATATGAGGTGGCTAAGGGTGTGGTTCAGTGGTACAGTGCTTGCCTAGCATGTGTCCTGGGTTTGATGCAGCATCACCAAACAAAAACCCCAAAACTGGGGCTGGGATTGTGGCGCAGTGGTAGCGTGCTCACCTAGCACGCGTGAGGCACTGGGTTCGATCCTCAGCACCACATAAAAATAAAATAAAGATATTCTGTCCACCTACAACTAAAAAAAAAAAAAAAAAAAAAAAAAAAACCCCAAAACTGACAGCTCTTAAAATTGCAGTCAGTTTAAGCTAACAAAATATGGTAGAACTAAAAGGGTATTCTTTGAAATATTTGCTGAGTATTTATGTGTCACACACTGCTAGACACTGTAATTTAACAAGATCCTTACTTTCATGAGATTTATATTCAAATGAATGAAAACATATATTTTATATATGTCAGAAAAGTGAATAAAGCAGAAAAAAGGTGAGTAGGTCCTATTCTTCAATAGAAAAGTAAAAATAAATCTCATTGAGATATTTGTCATGCAGATATCCACAACATTGCAGGCAGGTGAAATGTCCCCTGCAAAGGCTCCTGAAGGAGAAGTATGCCCAGCCTGTTTTAAATTAAAAAAAAAAAAAAGGAAACCACAGTGGCAAGGATGAACTGAGTATGGAAGAACTTGGTAAGAACTTCAGCTTTACTCTGAAATGGGGACTAAAGCTGATTAAAGCAGATTAAGAAGTCTGACAACTGTTTTGAGAACAGATTGTATATGGTGGCAAGGGTAGAAAACAGTGGCAATAGTATTAAGCATTCTCTGATGGCAGGTCCAAGACTTTGAGGATGTGAGGAATAAGAGCAACCTTCAGTTTTCAGCCTAAGCCCCTGAAATGAAGGTACTGATGTTAAGCCATAGAAGGCAGTAGGCTAATGAGAGTAAGAGGGTAAAAGATTTAAGAATTCAGCCTTGGCATTTTAAGTTTGAGATATCTATTATTCAAGCAGAAATGTCCAAGTAGTCAGTTAAAGTGCTAGAAGAAAGGTCTGAATTGGAAAATATATGTGGAAACTGACAGTATATAGACTTAACTGAATAAGAGCACTAAAGAGTGCTCTTAGAGAGACTCAATTGTTGGGGGTAGCCCCAAAATTTTTTAAAATATTAGGGAACAGAAACAACAAAGCTTATCAAGAGTATAAGAAATGAATATAAATTTCAACTTGCACTTAGTACTCCTTGCTTTAACTGTCCCCACTAACTGATGAACTTCCAGCCTGGCTGAGTCTGAAAAGAGGGCATGTTCTGTCCTTTGTGTGTAAACATGGGAAATAACTCATAGCAGCCAACTTTAGGTAATAAGAGGTTAGACCATTCATGCTCCTCTTCCTTTTAGTGTCCATTAATATATTTAGATCATTTATTAAAAACAATGTCAAATGGGCTGTTATGAAACTTTGTAGATTGGCAGTCTCTTGGTATGCAAATACATATAGTATATTTATAAGTGATGTGATTGTAAGATCTCACTTGGAGTAGAATGGCTGACAGCATTCCTGGATCAATTTCTGAGTTACATATAAATGATTTCAAAAGACTAGTATTTATAATGGATAACCTAAGATATGCTATTAATTCTAAAAAGCTAGCCATCACTAGCTTTTTATTGCTCCAGTTTGCACATTCTGCAAATGACTTTCTAATTCTTAGGACGTGAGATGTTTTACTGAAGTAGTATACAGGGCCCAAGTTTCTATACTACGTTGGAGTAGAATGTTTACCTACAGGGCCAAAATTTCCCACAAGTGTTAAACCTGTTTACCTTATATTCTTAATAGATAGATATATTGTATGGGTAGAATCTGTACAAGTATTTACATGTGACATTTTTTAAAATAACAAAACAGATACCACTAAGTTGCTATGGTCCTGTGTTCATGTAAGCATCTAATACACCTTGTAGAGTACATGTTCAAGATATGTGAAAACACATATTTATAAGAAATATATTCCTAAGTGTTTACAGTTTCAGTATGAACAAAGTTAAACTGATAAATTGGCATCATAAAATCATTGCAATCTCTACTTACCTTTCTGCCAGTCCCTTGGAGCTGCCTTTGTAAAAGTAGAACATTATCTTACCTATTTTATAGTGGTCAAGAAACTAGTGAGTTAACAAGTACAAAGTCAATTTTTAAGAAATGCTAATGGCAATCTTACCCAAAAGGGGAGGGTATGAGTGATTCTATTTTGTAGACAGTTTGGCAATTGCTCAATTGTAACAAGGAAGATAATTACTACTTTCCTCATCCCACAGGTTGATTCACCCACCCTTTCCTGGAAGAAATGTTACTAAGTGTACTGCCACCACAAAAATGGAATGCTCTATCTAACCTTAGATACACTCACCTAGTCCCTCAAATCCTACACATCATTGTTTCTTGTAAACTTAAGCCACATTCAAATCACAATGTTCTCAATTTCTATTTCAAATAGAAGTTACCAAATATGAACATCTTAAAATTTCTACCACCTACTAATAAGCCCACAACCTTCTATATATTTCTTATCTATTCTTTTCTAAGAAAGGATGCTTCTCTTTGTACCCAAAGCTACTTTTGACACTATTGTTATATCATTGTTTGCTTCCCACACCAAGCATGGATGCTGCACTGGACTCCTCATGATCCCCCTTTACAAACTCTTCCCACATCTGGCTGTTTTCTTCTCTATTTTAACTCCCTTATTTCAGGCCACAAAGTTAACATTTTAACCTACACTTTCTTCTCAGTTCCAGAACCAAATGGCTGTTAAAACTATTTCTTCAAACTCAAATGTACTAAATTCACACCATTGCCTGATGTTTTTCAGTGAATGGCATACTATTACACAAGCTCCAAGTCATCCTCTTATACTTTCTGATATCTGAATTTTCACTACATCCTGTTGATTTTGCCTCCTAGTTCTTTCGACCAACTTTTTTCTCCCTTCATTCTTACTCCACCTCCTGGTAGCTAAAGACTCTTGTAAGTTTCATTAGACTACCTTATGTATTTTCTCCCCAATTTGCAACTAATCTACTTGAAACGCTTCACTCATTTCCAAAGATTCCACAGCATTCCTTTTTTTTTTTTTTTTGGTACTAGAGATTGAACTCAGGGGCACTCGACCACTGAGCCACATCCCCAGCCCTATTTTGTGTTTTTTATGTAGAGACAGGGTCTCACTGAGTTGCTTAGCGCCTCGCCCTTGCTGAGGCTGGCTTTGAACTTGCGATTCTCCTATCTCAGCCTCCCTAAGTGCTGGGATTACAGGCTTGAGCCACCACGCCCAGCTTCCACAGCATTCTTAGGACAGACTTTAATGTGACTTGCAAGCCCTAGGCCTTGCCTATTTCTGAGCTCCCATTCAGGCTGTTCCTCACTCCCTGCTTTGTCCAAACTGGCATTCTTTCAATTCCTACTAATACACACACCCCTGCCAAAGACCTTTTCCAAATCTTTTTTTCCTAGAAGGTACCTTCCTCCCCTTTCTGCCAAGTCTTATTCAGATCTCAGTAAAACATTAAGGAAATAAATTCTACCTCCTGAAGTTTTCCTGTAAGTGGGTAGGAACTTTTGAAAAGTAAAGAATGTTAAAAAAAAAAAAATGCCTATAATCCTAGCAAACTGGAAGGCTGGGGCAGGAGAGTCCAAAGTTTGAGGCCAGCCTGAGCAACTTAGCAAGACTGTCTTAAAATTTAAAATGACTGGAGCTGGGTGTGGTGGCACACACCTGTAATCCCAGCACTTTGGGAGGCTGAGACTGGAGAATTGCAAGTTCAAAGCCACACTGCAAAAGTGAGGCACTAAGCAACTCAGTGAGACCCTGTCTCTACATAAAACACAAGAGGGCTGGGGATGTGGCTCAGTGGCCAAGTACCCCGAGTTCAATCCCCGGTAGCAAAAAAAAAAAAAAAAAAAAACCAGCTGGCAATGTAGCTTACTTGGTGGAATGCCCCTGGATTCAATTCCCAGTATGGGCGTGTGGCAGATGGGAATGTATTTCTTTTATGTAGCATTGACAAAGGCTGATCAGAATTGATGTGCCATTTTAAAATCCAATTCTGTTAATAAAATAAAAAGGAGAGAAAAGACCCAGTATAGCACCGGAAAACAAATTCTTGTTTCATGTATTTGCTGGGAAACAAAACTAGGAAGACTGGAGAAATGATCAACCCTCTGTTAAAAAAAAAAAAGTGTCTCCTTGTACACTAAAAAAAGATGAAAATTTTTAAAAAATTTTTTTAAAGTGTCTCCTTCTTATACTATATCAGGCCTTGACTGACTCCTGGAGTTTGGTGGCATTTGGCCAAAATTGTTCTCAGCCATCGTTTCCTGTGGTTAAAATCTCAATTCAACCCAAGTGGATTAATGAACACCAGCTTCTTTAAAATGTGTTTAAAGAGTAACATAAAACCTAACAAAACCTGAACAATTTTTTTGTTTTTTCAGTGACGTTTCATAGAATTTTTTTTAATTTAATTATTTTATTTAAATGCGTTTCAAGTCATAGTACATAAACAGAGCTGTTTTTCCATTTCTCTGGTTGCAAACCAGATAGAGTCACACCATTTGTGTCTTCGTACATGCACCAGGGGTAGTAATGATCCTCTCAACCAACCATCATTACTATACCCATTCCCCTTTCCTTCCTCCCCCCTGCCCCCTGCCGCATCCAGAGTTCCTGCATTTCTCCTATGTTTCCCGTTCCCACTCCCCTTATATATCTTCATCCACTAATCAGAGAGAACATTCGGCATTTGGTTTTTTGGGATTGGCTTACTTCACTAAGCATAATGTTCTCCAATTCCATCCATTTGCCTGCAAATGCCATAATTTTCTTTTATTGCTGAATAATATTCCATTGTGTATATGTACCACAGTTTGTTTATCCATTCATCTATTGAAGGGCATCTGGGTTGCTTCCATGGTTTCACAATTGCTGAACCACAATTTTAATGGAAGCACTGAAAGAAACTCCACTAATAGTAACTTCCTTTCTTAAATGACAATTGAGTGTTCATAACTGATCTTCAACATACTCTGAAGCTTGCAGGTGATTAATCTGGGCCCTTATTTAATATCCTCCCCCACCCCATGCACGCACAAATGCATACTCTCTCGGGCTTGCTCACTTTGGGAGGCTGGGACAGGAAAATTTCAAGTTCAAAGCCAGCCTCAGCAACGGTGAGGCACTATGGAACTCAGTGAGACTGTGTCTCTAAATAAAACACAAAATAGGGCTGGGATGTGGCTCAGTGGTTGAGTAGCCCTCACCCCCCACCCCGTCTCCCCCAAAAAACCCTATTAGTGTCTCCAAGTCAACTGGTAAAATATATTTGCTGTGATCTAGAAATATTTTTAGTTAACTGAAACTCTAGTAATTTTAATAATTTCTTAAAACTGGACAAACGTTTTCTGAATCTCAGATTTAAGAATAAAAGTTTACAAACCTTCTGAATTCCTTAATCTCAAATCTAACCAGATTATCACCTACTTTAAAGCACATCAAATGCCAGCACAGAATTTAAAAAGTCTCTAAGGAGGCTGCCTTAAAGACAAAATGTAATAGTCTCATTTATGTTACCCTTATATTACCAATAGTATTCAAAACCACACAAAATGGTAGCTGAGTATGGTGGTACGCACCTGTGATTCCAGAGGCTGAAGCAGGAGGATCACAAGGTGGAAGACAGTCCAGTAATTTAGTGAGACCTTGTCTCAAAGCAAAACATAAGAAGGGAGAAGGATTGGGGATGTAGCTTAGGGTTAAACCACCTCTGGGTTCAATCCCTGGTACCAAAACCAAACAAAAATACCCCATACACAATGTTTAACAAATTATAAATCAAACAGGACAAACTGCAAGTATTATCAAAACTTTGTTTTATTTTCAATACAAGATAAATACCATGCTTGTTACTAGTGCAGTTTAAGGCCAACAATGGCCATATAGCAAACTGCTGAACAGTCACCTAAATGCTAAAGAAAAGAAAAGACAAAAATAAACATTAAACACAAAATTGCAATTACAAACATTTTAATAAAATGGGAAGAAGCTTTTTAATAGAAGCTAATATGGAAGTCTAGTTCTCATGGACATCAAAAAGATGTCTATTTGATCAAAAATCACCTTACCTTTTGCACAGAAATCTTATTGTGAAGTCACCATAGTCAATAGCTAAAATTTTAAGACTTTCTTTGGCCTTCTGATATTAGACAAATTATTTACAAACTGTGATTCAGTAATCCATGGATACTGGTAATATGATACAATTTGTTTGTTTGTTTGTTTAAGGACTTTCCATTAAAAATTGTAAAACAATTTTGTAAGGCTGTACCGGGCTGTAAACTACTTTGCTAATACACCATGGGATGCAGAGGAAGAAGGAATAATAAACCTTTTTTTTAAGGCTAAAGTCATCAATGTTATAGATGCATTCCTTAGAATACATTATGATTTACCCCAAAGGATCATTTCCCATTAAATACCACCTGAGTACTACATTTTCAAAGTAAAAAAATAAACAAACATGAATTTACCATTGTATTTTGGAATAATTTAACTTACAGAATGCTGAGAAGTGTTACGCAGTAACAGTGTGACAAAGAACACACCTTCAAAATGCAATGTTTTTTTTTTCCACTAAATGCAGGATCTGTCCAATTATGAAATTAATGTAAAACATTTACACCCATGGTGGAGTTTTAGGATACTCCCACATGAAAAACTGGTAGTGTTCACTATCCACAAATACCATATCAAGATTTGTATGACTTCAATTAATTTCTACCTCTAATATTTTTAAAGCTTCCCAATACAATGTTAATTAATGTAGCAGGAAGTCTTTAAAACATTGAAATCTATATGTAACCAAGTGTTTATACATCCCATACAATAATCATAGTACCTATATACTCAGACAGTGAATGCCAACAACCTGAAATTTTAAAGAAACATTGGTTAAGACAAATCTAAATCAATCTGACAATACAATTGGCTGAATATTTTGAATATTCATAAAAATTCATACTGCTTCTTTCTAATGCCAAGAAAGAAGATTATAAGAACTTCCTCTCAGAAGCCTTGACATCTTAACACATTTTCCATTTCATATTAAAATGAAACTTTAATCCTGAATCTTGATTTCTCTAAATAAAACATCTCACATTATAATACAAGGAATGCCATATGTAAGGCCACATCTTAATAAATTTATAATTTTTGGTTGAATATATATTTAAAAAATTAGTCTAAGGCTTCTAAGAGTCAAGTTGCTAAAAAATAAAGTAAGCACACCAGTGTTTGAACTGAAGGTTAATGTTAAAAATCAAAAACAAACAAAAAAAACACACACACACACTTTAAGAACAGAAAAATAGAATGCTTTGCTACAAAAATCCCACTTATAAATTACCACAAAAAATGACTAATATGTACAATGGATAAGCGTGCATTTAAGTACATACAACTGGGGAAAACATTTACAGAGACTATGGGATGCAAATGAACTTAATAAAATTTAAGAAGCAATTATCTGTAAAACAGTGAGAATCTCAATACTGTATTCTCAAAGAATTAGAACATAAACTTCCTCTTGAAATAAATTAAGCTGAAGCTTAAAACACAAAATTGGAGCCACCTTATAAGATACAGAAAATGCAATGACCATTCAGGTATGAAAATCAAAATGTTGAGAGCACTTCAACAGAAAAGTTTTGTTACCTCATTTTATAAAACAGTGTGTGTTTAGGTTATTGGCACATTTAAATACATAGGGGAAAGATAAAGTCTTTACCCTTTCAACAATTTTCCCCTTTCACTATAAAATATTATACAACATTCATTAAAACCTCCATGTTTATTTTTAGAACTGACCTTAAACTAGTAAAAAAGTAAAGCAACATTCTCCACAGGAGAATCAAATGAAAATAATACCTTAAGCTACAAGTAATTTGTGAACTTCAAATTGTAGTTAACTGCTTAAGAATATTCCAATAAAGGGGTCATTAAATTGGTTAACCTATGATCAATAGCCATGACAAGTTATTCCAAATCTTAAGAACTGACAAAATAAACTAAACACTTATAGATTCACATTGGAATATCCTTTCCACAATGTATTTCCTTTAACCAAAAGCAAACACATTCAATTCAAAGTGTTGCTTCAGAAGCAATACCATTCAGATGCTGTTATCACTCATCCATAATTTTACTACTAGCTGAAAAGGAATGTGACTGCATAGCATTAACAACTGCTATGGTTTAAAATTCAATTCAAGTTTTGTTTTCATATCCACTAGTTATTATAAATTAAGAAAAAATAAAAAGGTCTCTGAGACACTCATTTTTTTTTTGGTGTCTTTGCAAAGATTTATCTCTTTGGATTGTTTTTACACATTAAAAAAAGTTTTCAAATAACATCAATTCATAAACAACAGAAGGGGTATGACAAATAAAACAAGGTTTGCAATTTTTAGCTTTACTGCTATACATTCATATGTTACCAGGTGGAGAAAGACTTTGCAAAACTACTTGGTCAAACCAAAAAATTATTTCCTCCTGACAACACTTAAAACAATGGACTAGAAGCAAACAAATCTAGTACACTCACATTGTCTGCAACAAAAATCATGTAATGAAACCAGCCAAGCAGGGAGAAAAGTAATATAGAAGGAACAATTAAAAGGTTCCACTGATAAAAAATGAAAAAGTAGATGAAGAAATAAATTAGTACAAAACTTCCAGTTTCACTTCAAGTATAGATTTGTGATTTCATTTTTAAACTGTTCAGAGAAAACTTTATTCTCATGGACATTTTACTTACCTTTTAATCTTACTATAAACTAATTTCCCTCGTAATATATGTATGTCCAAACTTCTTCACATTAGGGCATTGTAATTAAAATATAAAAAAAGCTTAAGAAATGACAAAAACTTACAACACCTATACATAAAACAAGAAAACAGATTTTGATACAACTTTCAAATAATGTTAAAAAGGCAACTGCATTTTCAACAAGATAAAATAGATAAAATCATTTTTGAGAGCAAATAGTTCTGGTAAACACCAATGATCCCATACACAAATACTCCACTCACAAAATATTTTAAAATAAAACTAGCAGTAATATAATTTGAAACAGCTAATTTTGAGAGTATTCTAAAAGCAGACAAGACAAAACTGAAGAAAGGCAATGCAAATTTCTAGAGGGCTTCTATGGTTGCACATCTATGGTACCTAAATACATTTAAGCACTGTCCTAAAATTTGGCCATACTTTAAAAACCAATGTGTACTATCCAAAGATATCTCAAAGATAATCAGATCTTAAAAATATATTAAAAAACAAATTAGCCTGCTTAAGATTTTTAACTCAAATTTCTGAAGTAGTGATTCAGAATTCTTTCCATAAAAATATCCAGTTGATGATCTGTCTCTGCTAATTTTACAATTAAGAACCATGCAAGCCAGATGCTTTTCATGTAGGCCTTCATGTAAGGCAGGTTTTTTGAAAAAATCTTTGATTAACTCGAGCATAAATCAACAGGTTACACAAAAATATATAGAATTTCTTCAACTGTGGGACAGGTACACCTATAATCTCCCATTACACTAGAGAATACAACCCAATGTTAATCAACTTCACATCCTTCAGAAACTGGTACCAACTGGCAAGTAAAACCAAGGCTCTCCCTACATTTATCTGCTGCATGGCTTATTTACACTGCCTATGGCTTCAAAATTAAACCATAAGCACCATCAATAAAAATCACTAAATCACTACAGCATCAAATCAGAATTCAAAATCTCACTTCAATGCTAGCAGTCCACAATTAAGTGTTTCAGTACACCTGTGTTGTAATTAAGCTGCACTACCGTAGCAAATATGTGTGAGACTTTTCTAAAATGTTAAAACCTCAAAAATTTTTGACCCCTAACGCATTGACGGGATTTGCTATGTCTGTCAAATTTCAGTTTTTACAAGTTTACATACCATTCAGCAAAGTCACAAGCTAACCAGGTAAAAACAGCTAGAAAAGCAGAATATAGAAATATTAAATATCCATGTAATCACCTATTCTAATATCAAAATCAAGGGCAAGAGACACTTAATTAGTTATGTTTAATTCACTGAACGCAAGATTAGATTGATGCATATCCAAAACCGCTATTGCAATGTTTTTAAAGGACAGTAAAAATGTTGTCATAGTAACATTATCTTTAGATATTGCTGAACACAAGACTTTCCCTGAGGTGTAAACATCAAATAACTTGAACAGCTTTACACATCAGCCCCATTAAACAGTTTATTACAACACTACATCTATTGTAATCAAAGTGGTGCTGTTTACAGACATTATCATATGAACATTTTTAACAAGAACAAACTACTATAAAAACAAGCATATACTTGACTTTTTTTTTTCCAATTGCTTGCACATTATAATGGCCAAATGTATATAACCAGTAATAAAGTTGCAAAAGCTATTAACTTTTTAAATCACACAGGTTTCCTTCAAATAAAACAGTTAAGCAACATAAAAAATAAAAGTAGAGCTACTGGTTACCATTTATGCAGATTTGCTTTATTCAGATCTATTCCTGTTCAGTTTATCCATGAATCCTTACAGGTTCAGTTCAATCACAAGAAGCAAACTGCTGGACAAGCGTCATTTTCCCCCATGAAGACTGTTTTGTCTTGGAAGGTGTTCCTCTTCCTTCAGCTGTAATGTGTCAAAATTTGTGATGTAGATTTTGCTATTCCCCATCATACACAGAAAAACGCTGGCTTAACTATACATACACAAGTCGTGCATCTACTTCACTGTTATGTATTCTAGCACAAAATAAGAATTAAATGAAACAGTAGCCGCCTGTGTGGTGGAGAAATGCTCCCAATTTATCTGATGATTAAAAAATGAGACATTAATTCCATTCTTCTTAGATATTGTTGCCTTTGAAATTTAATGACTGAGACAAATTGAAATATAGCAGCTACTATTTCTATGATGATGGAAACAGTCATAAGTCATTTTCTAAAATATGTATACTACAAAAATAAATGGAAAAATGTTTGGATGATTTTAATGTAGATATTTTTCATTCACCCACATATCAATTCTATATTAATTCATTTAACAATGCTAAACTGAATATAAAATGCAATGAATTTTACAAATCAACTATTTGACAGCATACAGGAACTTCTATAATTGTTATAAACCAAATGGTGTTCCATGTTACAGAATTTATATATAGTTCAATATGGACATTTAAATAAATATGACATCCACATACAAATCTTTTAGACATAATACAAACTTGACACATTTACTTTCATTCTATTCCACCTATATCAAAATATCTAATATAGAAGTATAAACTAACCAAAAACAAGCTAAATGGGAATCTACAATGATAAGCGTCACTGTAAACTCATAAAGAAAAAAAAACCAATAAAATTGATAAACCAAGTCTCAAGAATACATATGTATGCAAACTTCATGTAGAGGTTCACAAAAGAAACATTCATTTCATCTGGAAGTGTGTTCCCTGAAACAATGATATTTTATATTTAAAATATAAAGAGAATTTTAAGTGATAAGCATCCGAAGGGCACAATGTTCAGTTCTAAGTAAAAATAATTTTAAAATACTTTTGCTCTACAATTAATTTCTGTCATAACTATGAATTTATCTTTCTTTATGTCATTATCTTTTATGTCCTTTCTCCCCTAACTAGGAAGTATCTTAAAAACATCAGTACACATATGCATTCATACTGCCTAGCAGTTAATAACTTAAAACTAAAAGGAAAAACCAGATGTTGTAACTGTGGTCTTTTTCTCCTAAACAGTGTCTATATGCCTATATTTTTTTAGAGACATAAGCCATTTCCAATGTTACCTTTTATTGCACCTTCATCTTATACTGATGAAGCTTATTTAGTGGAACTATTTAATAGAAAAAAACATAAAATGTCTACTATCAAAAGTTTTATTCTTATTACTTGCAAAGTATCTGGGGTTGGAATGGGGTGGGAGATTGAAACCAAGACCTCATGCATGCTAAGCACACACCCTACCAATGAGCAACACCCTCAGCCCTGCAACATATCAAAAAAAACAAAACAAAACAAAACAGGAAATTCATAAATCTTACTGCAAAAGTATGCTGTTTCCCCAATTATTTTGAAGATGTTTTGTTGTTGTCAATGGACCTTTATTTTTTTTACTTATATGCGGTGCTGAGAATCGAACCCAGTGCCTCACACATGTTAGGCAAGTGCTCTACCACTGAGCCACAACCCCATGCCCCCTAATTTTTTTTGTTATGTTGAAAGGGATGAAGAAGAAAAAACAACAACAACAAAAATAAACCCAACAGTAGGTCATTAAGAGGGGAAAAGTGAAATTTAAAATCATAGTGAGCAAAACAAAATTATTTAAGCCTTCCAAAAAACATATGGAGTAAGAGAGGTGTAGTTACTTGGGAAGTTGAGATAGGAAGATCACAAGTATGAGGCAGCCTGGGCAACTTGGTGAGACCCTATCTCAGAGTAAAAAATAAAAAAGGCAGGGGATGTAGCTCAGTGGTAGACTACTCCTAGATTCAATCTCAAGTACTTGGGGGTTGAAGAGGGACACATATACTGAGACTTTGTATCAGTATCACTCCAAATGGAGAATTTTGCTACTTTTAATATAGAGAATAGAATCCATTTGTTAAGTTACAATACAGATCTTTATCCAGAATTAATGCACTCCTCTTTTGCTTGATTATACTTTATAGATTAAGTTTTTACTATTAATAAATCTCTAATTTTCACCATCCAGACATAAAATTTGGGGGATAGATTAGAAGTTTTTGTTTCTATTCCTAAACACTTTACATTTATCCACTTAGAAATACAAATTTTACAATCTCAAACGGAGGCAAATTTGAAGGCAACACAACCCATTTCCAATAATCCAATTTCATATTATAGTCTCAAATGTCTAAGTAAACATCTACATAAACAAAGATATCAAAAAGAAGCTTCAAAGTGACAAATACATTCAATGTCCATGTTTTCAGAATAGCATCTGGTCAAATCTGCATTGTCAAAGCCACACAAATACTTTCTTTAGCTACCAGTAATAAGAACCTATGTAAACAGCTGTTCCAATAACTAAAAAAGACAAATGGAATCTACCACTCTTATTAAAGTCTACAAACTAGAGTGACCACTAAGTAAAATCTTAATACATAAAGAAATACCTGCATTTTCAGATAATGGAAGATCAAGCCATTATTAATAACTCAAATTATGAGTGTTTGTTAGAAAGTTATGCTAGCAAATTTGTTAGGACATTAGTATTTTAAACTCACGGTAAAATTCACCTATTAAGTAAAATGCTCTAAGGTATATTTGTTAGAGCACTTTATAGGTTTCCATGTTAATAAATTAAAAGGATTCTCATAATCTTAGACATGTACTGTTTTTGACTCAATGAAATAAAATTTACTATTCTCCATCCTCTAATGTGAGGAATGGAGATGAGGTGGGCAAGAATGTTTAAATACATTTTAACTTTTTAAAAGATATTTAATTTCTTCTTATAGTTGACTAGAACATTATACAAAAACTATTCTGTTTATTGTAGATGTTTAAAAAAAGTTCCTTGCTACCACATTTCATATTTTTATCTTTCTACCTCTGGACATGGTACTTACCTCATTTCAACTACAACATTTTACTACTGGATAAAACATATACACAATTGTTGCTCTAGGCAACCCACTGAATATGAGAAATAAACCCCATCACAAGAAAAATCAGCTTTGTTCCAAAGATTCACAAAATGGACATTTCCAAACAAGCTGCGTGTTATTTAGAATCCACTGTGAGTTAAAACATGCTACCACAGATGGCAAATTCATAAATTTGGATAGCATAAATGGCATCCTTACCCCAACTGGTTATTAGGTTTTCTTTAAACAATGCTAACTAGTCATTCAATACATTGTTTATTCAAAACAATCTAATTTACAAACTAAAACAATGGTAGTAAATTTCACACTGAGATGAGGGTGAGAGCAAAGTGACTCACATTGGCATTTAATTTTTTTTTAAACAAGAAACATTATCCATTTATAAACAAAAGTATATTCTTAAACCACAGTGAGCAAAACACACTATACATCCATTCCAGGGATCACTTCCTACCCTCTCGTCACTTTGAGTAAGATAGCTGTGTAGTCAGGCAGGTTTTTTGCAAATAACACTAAAAGCAAAAGAATTCAGAACTAAAGAAATGAGAGCTAGCATATCCAGATGAAGCAGAGCGGTTAGGCTATTTGGGAAGACACAGGAAACACAGAGCTGGTAAATATTTAGGCAGATCTCAGATGACCTAAGAGTTTCAGAAATAATTTTTACATCTTATTACAACCAGTTATCATTCACCAGGCAACCAAGAAAATTTAATTTTCACAAATGGCTCAATTTAACACTAACTCCTAAGCAGATAAAACACCTTAACATAAGAAAGAACTTTTTATTCTTGTGGCTTTTTCTGTTTTCCCCAAATCAACAAGAAAACTATAATAAGCTGAATAAGCAATGCCAAGCACCCTACTTCCTGTGCAGCAATAAAATCTAAGAACATGTTATTTGTGTAGAAATAATCTCACAGTCAAGGAAAAGTACAGTTACTAATCCAGACCTGATACACAAATGTTAAAAACTTTATCAAGGAAATGGACAATAATTTGAGAATATGTAAAACCTCATAAATTAGAGAGAAGGAAAGCTTATAAATGAAGAGAATTTAAAATACAATTTGCTTTCATTACTCTTCAGCATGCAAAAACTGAATTATTAACAGAAATTTGATGAGTAGGCCTGTTTCAAACAATAAGAAATGAAACCTAAAATAAAATAACTAATGAATGTCAAGTTATTTTTGTAAGAGGTGTACAATCTTAAATCACTTTAATTTTGCTCAGAGTGGTGTGAGAATAGAGGCAAAAATTACAGAATATAAAACAATTTACATACCGAAATTTACAATATTGATATTTTCCTCATTGAAATATTATCTATTCAAACTTAGATATTAAGTGCTTTTAGAAAAACTAATACATTTTAAAAATGAGAATGCAATTAACATTACCCAACAGTTCAAACACAAAAAAATCAAGATGGGACAGACATTAACAGCTTGCAACATCATTGTTTCCAGTTAAATTAAGAACTTGCCCCTTTAGCCATTCACCATCTCTTTAATAGATTACATTATTACTTATTTGTATACAGACTTACTGCTGACATTCACTTTAGCTTTCAAGTCACTTTTATTCCCTTTATTCCATTTAATATTTACATGAAAGCTCAAAAGGACTCATATTTAAAAACTTCTAAAGAGGTCAACAAAAGACCTTATGATGGTTAACGAAATTTGTGAATCATCTTTTGTTTGTTTAAAAGGCTCTTCACTTGAATATATTTAACCCCAGTCCCCATTCCCTTTATTCATGTCTACTTCCATAATAAATACTGTTTGGTATAGCAAAGGTACAATAATCCAGAATAACAGAATTTTTTTGCACTGGAAATGCTTAGGTAAAGTCTTGCTTGGATGAAGCAATTGAAGCATTACAATATTACAACTCAATTCTGATTAATGTACAAACAACATGGGAATTCTGGCATGGTACATCAGTGATTAAGAAAAATGTCAACAATAGTTTGCACGTTAGGAATTCATAGTTAATGTCTGAATGTTATGAAACTCAAATCATGATCTATTTTAGATTACTGAAATATAAATTCAAAATATTTAAGATCAATAGACTTTTCAGAAAGAATTTACTTGGTTGACTTCACTAGCTTTACTAAAACCAGTATGAAAACTATCACTAATTAACTTTGGGTATAAATTGGTTTAGAGGTCCAGTTTTGAAAACAACTGAAAATGTTCTCAAGTTTCATTATCATGCCTTTAGTAACTAGAAAACTGGTGGCAACTTACAAAGTCTAAAAAAAGTTGTAGAACCTAAACCTTTCTATCAATGAAAAGGATAATACCATTAAACATTTCAAGTTATAACCTGACCACAATTCACCTTAATCAACTGCCAGACAGTAAAAATTTTTCATAGGATGGGATTAGATGTATTCAATTTGTGTGTGTGTGTTGGGGGGGAGGGGACTACGTCTTTAAAATGTAGTCTTTAGATTTACAAGATACAACATTCAATTTTCACATACAAAACCAGTATCAATTTCTTTTTTTATTTTACCAATATCAATTTCAATAAACTTAGTTTTAAAATGAAATATTTTGTCTCATATTAAAGGAATGCTTAGCCGGGCGCGGTGGCTCAAGCCTGTAATCCCAGCACTTAGGGAGGCTGAGACAGGAGAATCGTGAGTTCAAAGCCAGCCTCAGCAA
>CM053403.1:44025228-44064150 GCA_028644305.1 Xerus rutilus
GGCGAGGCGCTAAGCAACTCAGTGAGACCCTGTCTCTACATAAAACACAAAATAGGGCTGGGGATGTGGCTCAGTGGTCGAGTGCCCCTGAGTTCAATCCCCAGTGCCAAAAAAATAAATAAATAAATAAAGGAATGCTTTGAGAATGGCATATTAAATTTTGTAATACAATACACAGAACTATATAAAAAGTTTTAAAAAATATTCAAGCTGCATATTCAAAATGCAAGGAAAAATGTATTAAAATGGGCTTTCTCACTTCAAAAGTCCCTAAAATTGCAAACAGTGTAGTAGCTTATCTGTGTTCTATAAAAATAAGATTTAAATGCTGATTTTCTACAAGCATTATTCAAAAATGATTTCGTTTGCTAATATGTTATGGTTAAAGAAATTGCTATTCTGTTACAGAATTACATACACTTGATAAACTCTCTGTTATATGCCCATTACAATTTAAATACTAACAATTATCATTGCTGAATTTTCAGTAAGTTTCTCATGGTTCCACAGTTATTTACTTATAAGGGGTTTGTTTTAAGCCTAATTTAATTTGGATATGCCACCAACATATGAAAAAAATATTTTGTTTACAGAACAACCTTCGTGTCATAAGCACAAGCCTTAAAGTGACCTCCCCCCACTCTTCACATGAATAAAATGCTATCCACAAATATAAAAATAAAATTACATGTGAAAATGAAGCATAAACAGACAATTCTTCTCACTTTATGAAAAATGTACACAAGAAATAGTTTAAAATACAGAAAAAAGACAATGATTATGGTTTATGAGTGAAACATCAAAAGAAATTATTTTAAGATTATTCTAATCTGGGATGCATGGCGTGACACAATTAAAAATTTTGGTATATATACCCTGAACCCCATTTTAATTGAATAACTTTTCCATCTTCTTTGCAAATGAAAGGGTGTTTATTTTCTTTTAAAAACAAAAACCAGATGCCAGAAAAGTGTCTTTAAAAAACAAAAATTCTAAAGGAAAAAACCTCTTTCAATGATGAGAAAACATTTTTTTAAAATGATCACAGTGTTAGATTTTCTTTAAAAGTTTTAGGGACAAATAAAGTTAGTTCAAGGAAGGACAGAAACCTTATTTTTAAAAATCCAAGCACGTAATATTTATATCTGAAATGACTCCCTATTATATTTTTAATACTTTTAAATCACATGCAAACTATGTATGTGATTACAAGAATCTCGATTTTTAGATTTTAGAAGTACACAATGAGTCCTCTTGATTATTTTTCTTGTTAAATACCATTAATGATCTGAAATCTAAAAGCAATTAACAATATAATATTCAAGGACAAAAGGTCAAAATTTTTACCTGTGATCACTTACCCACCATCTCTGATGTTTCCAGAAGTTTAAATTCAGAACAAGTACTTGGATCATTTAAAATGTAGATATATACTGTATAAACAATAGCCTTGGAGTTATAATGACTGTTAATAATACACATGCTAAATGTAACAGGAACAAGGAATACCCACCTTCTAACGATGGCGATACTCTCGCTCTCGGTCACGTTCTCGGTCACGGTCTCGGTCACGATCCCGGT
The DNA here is from genome assembly GCA_028644305.1 of Xerus rutilus. Lineage (NCBI taxonomy): Eukaryota > Metazoa > Chordata > Mammalia > Rodentia > Sciuridae > Xerus > Xerus rutilus. The sequence goes on from CM053403.1 coordinate 44,026,810, forward strand.
GTCTCTCTCGTTCTCTGCTTCTCTCTCTATAATAATCGTCATGGCGATCTCTACTACGGGATTTATGACGCCGACTCTTTTCTCGTGATCTACTATGGTCCCTCTCTCTTGATCGTTCACGTCTTCTAAAAGAAATTACTGGATTAATGCTCTCCATAATTAGATTGCTGAAAAATATAGTACAGTTGTCCCCCCCACCCTTGTATGTGGTTCCACTTTCTGTGATTTTAGTTACCCAAGGTCAACCATGGTCTAGATATATAAAATAAATAATTCTTAAGTTTTAAACTGCATATCATTCTGAAGAGTGGTTCTGCCACATCCTACCCAAGATGTGAATCATCCCTTTATGCAGAACCTTCAAACTTTATATACTACCTGCCCATTAGTCATTTAGTAGCTGTCTCCGTTATCATACCAACCGTCACAGTATTGCAGCACTATGTTCAAGTAAGTAACCTTTATTTTATTTAATAATAGGCCACAAAGTGCAAAAGTAATGATGTTGACAACTCAGATGTGGTTAAGTAAAAAATTGGAACTTACTGACTTAATAAGGAAAGAAAAATCAAGCTGAGAGTACTAAGCTCCACATAAGAACCTGTGAAATTGTGAAGAAATTTATGTTCTGGCATCATATCTTAAAATGCAGAAATTGCACACACAGTGTTTGGTATGTGCTTAATTAAGACAGAAAAGACATTATAGAGTTCAATAAAATCTGGAGTTTCAGGCATACACCAGGGTCTTGAAAAATATTCTTTGTGAATAAGGGAAGGACTACTGTATTTTGGTGTTTAAAAAATTCTAAGGCAAAAAATTCTTTGTAAATATAGTTTAGACTTACTATATTGACTTATCAATAATTTACCAACTCATGATTAAACATGAATCAAAAATTTAATTTCTAAAAATATTCACCAAAAAATTGAAAAGCCAAATTACAGAATATACCACATCTGTTTAAATGAGTAGCTTAAAATACATAGTGATTACTGAATAAACAAACTGGTAAAGGACAGAAAAATACCAAAGCACTTGTGTTTCAAGCTAAAGAACATCTTAAATGTAATTATTGAGGTAAAAAAATTCTCAAAATCACTTAACATACAGTGGGGCTTAAATACATAAGGAATACCACCTATGAACATGTTACTTAAACCTATACAGTTGGTCCTCCATATGTACCTATATTGAACACAGACTTTTCCCCCTAAACAATACAGTATAACACAACTATTTACACACCATTTATACTGTACTGTTTATTGTAAGTAAGGTAGGGATGATATAAAGTACACAGGAGTAAGCGGTAGGAGAGAGGAAAAAAGTACAGGAGAGAATGAGTGTGGGTTATATGCAAATATTCCATTTTATGTAGGGAACCCGAGTATCTGCAGATTCTGATATTTTCAGGAGTCTTAGACACAACCTCCCACAGATACCACGAGATCAATGTATATAAATACCAATTTTACACTTCTAGCTAACCAAAATACGATTTAGCAGGAACACTATACCTCATTGAGAAACTCACTTTCTTAATTTTGGTACCAGGGATTGAACTCAGGGGCACTCAACCACTGAGTCACATCCACAGCCCTGTTTTATATTTTATTTAGAGACAGGATCTCACTCAGTTGCTTAGCACCTACTTTTGCTGAGGCTGGCTTTGAACTTGTGATCCTTCTGCCTCAGCCTCCCAAGCTGCTGGGATTACAGGTGTGAGCCACCATGCCCAGCAAGAAACTTTCTTGTGTGTATCTGGAGGAGGAGAGAAGGCAGAGGAGAAGCCTAACAACTAGTAGAAAGAACTGGTATAATATTCAACACTGTATATTATAAGTAGAAATATTTTCATGAGCTTTTTTTTTTGGTACTGGAGATTGAACTCAGGGGCACTCGACCACTGAGCCACATCCCCAGCCCTATTTTGTGTTCTATATAGAGACAGGGTCTCACTGAGTTGCTTAGCGCCTTGCTGTTGCTGAGGTTGGCTTTGAACTCGCGCTTCTCCTGTCTCAGCCTCCCTAAGTGCTGGGATTATAGGCTTGTGCAATCGCGCCCAGCTTTTTCGTGAGCTTTAAAAATGACCAAAAAAGCCCACAAAAACCCCAGACAATTTAACCAGAGCATAAAGCCTAAAAGATCTTCAGAACTTCAAAGTTCAAAAGAAGAAAACAGTAATTGTTGGCTGAGTAGGTTGGTACATGCCTGTAATCCCAGCTAACTGGGAGACTGACACAGGAGGATCTCAAGTTAAAGGCCAGCCTGGGCAACTTAGTGAGAGGCCCTATTGTAAAATAAATAAAAAAGGTGAAGATACAGTTCAGTGGTAGAGCACCTTGGGTTCAATTCCCAATACTGCCAAAAAATTAATAACAGTTTGAATAAGAGTATCATGCACTTCTGAACCAAACAGCTAGATTTAAACATTATTAGGTGCTAAGTTCCTTGATCAAGGCAGAAGTTCTTACTTTGTATTAAATCAAAGAAAATGCATGATATGGCTGTTAGCTATGAAAATTGTTTGGACACAAACATCCTTATACTGGGTCAGAAAGATGTAATAAAAAATTTGGAGACCATGCCAAAGACAAACTCCTTTCCTTTAGCTTAATAAACACTATTCTCCAGATAAAGTCCACTAAAGATAGATACGGTATTTCAAGACTGCCTAATTCATAAAGAACTATTGTCTATTAAGGAAAAGATCAATCATTCATAACTCCCTCATTCAAAAAATATTCGATACCAGGCAATGTTCCGACATGAGAAATACTGTACTATATAGTAAACAGGAGAGCTAAGGCCCTTCTCTTCGTTGCGTGTTCTAGTCAGTAAAAAAGGGGAAATAATAACAAACAAGAAAAGGTTATAATAAGTACAATGAAAGGAATAAATAGAATGATATGATGGACTAAGAAATCAGATTAAGTTGAGACGTGAAGGGACATGCAGCCAAAGATATAGAGAAAGGGAAAAGGGTTCCCAATAGAAGGAATATCAAATACATAAGCAGAGAGATGGCCAAATACTTGATGTGTCCCAAAGAAAGAAGGGATTCCAACTTGGCTAGAGAATAGTGACTAAGGGGAAAGGTACAAAATAAAGCTAAAAAGAGAGTATATCATATAGTGCTTCAATATTTAGTTTTATTCTGAAAGTGAACAGGAGCCATGCAGTGCTTCAATGCTTACAAATTTATTCTAACTAAAAGTCTTCTAAAAGATTTTAAGCAAACACTTGGCATTTGATATAGTTAAAAAATTCACTCTGGCTGCTGAGTAAACATTAAGTAAAATCAAAGTCCTACATTAAAGTTCCAAACATGGCCGGGCGCAGGCAGTGCACACCTGTAATCCCAGCACTTTGAGAGGCTGAGACGGGAGAATTACAAGTTCAAAGCAGCCTCAGCAACGGCTAAGCAACTCAGTGAGGCCCTGTCTCTACATAAAACACAAAATAGGGCTGGAGATACGGCTCAGTGGTTGAGTACCCCTGAGTTCAATCCCTGGTACCAAAAAAAAAGAAGTTCCAAACTCAGTACTTTCTTCTTTTGTTAACTAGTGGTTTCAAAAGGACAAGGGACAGGAAAGTTTTACCTTGATCCAGAACCATATGACTTAGATTCAATTCCATGAAGGCAATCTTGCAAAGAGCTAATAAGAACTTTGCAACGATCATCCGCAGATACTTTGGATTGTTTAATTAAAGAAATTGCAGTTACCAATGTCTCAATAGCACTCCCATAATCACCTGTAGGGGAATGAAAAAGAGTTGATGTCAAACAAATTTTGTTTTCAAAACGCCACTAAAGTACTCAGGATAAGAGTGATAAAGCATTTTACAAAAATTATGAGCTTTTAAATATCTTTTTTTGTGTTTCAAAATTTGCAATAGGCTTTCATGTTCATGACATCAACACAATTTGTTATAGCTCTGCAAAATACATTATTTTGCAAATATGAGAAAAAATCAGCTGTCATAGGTTCCTGAAACACTAACTGTGAAGGTTAGTATTTAAATCCAAACCTAATAAAATTAGAGATCTTTACACTATACTGTGACATACAGCTTCCCTTGATGATTTTAAAATAAATGATAGCTAATGACATCAGAATATAAAAAGATCATAGATTTTTAAGACTGCACTTAAATTTTGGGTCACTCTTAATAACATAAATAAGAAATACTAATATTGGGAAAAATATACAAACCAGCACTGGCATCAGACACAGCTCTTGAAATAGCACTGCTTGAGATTGCCCTATTTCTATTCATGATTTCTTCAAACTCAGCTTCACTCAATGGTGTTCTTGCAGTATCCATTTCCCTATAAAAGAAAAAAAAGCACCTTAAATTGCTATTCAATAGATTTTTCTAGTTAGTCACAACAGCGTAAACCAATTCATATTAGCAGTTTTTGACATGTGCCTAAAAGATAAGTTACTTGTCCAGATGGAAGATGCTATTTTTCCTATAGAAAGAACAAGTCTAAGCCGGGCATGGTGGTGCAAGCCTGTAATCCCAGCACTTAGGGAGGCTGAGACAGGAGAATTACAAGTTCAAAGCCAGCCTCAGCAATGGCGAGGCACTAAGCAACTCAGTGAGACCTTGTTTCTACATAAAACACAAAATGGGGCTGGGGATTTGGCTCAGTGGTCGAGTACCCCTGAGTTAAATCTCCAGTACCCCCCACCCCAAAAAGAATAAGTCTAAGCAAAATTATCTTACATTAGTGTCTTTCAGGTGAAATAAAGTAGGACTTAGAAACCTCATCTTTCTGAAGGGCAGAAATGATATATTTACATTTTCTACAATAGATTTCACAGAATCAATTTTCTTATCTTTTTTTTTAAAATATTTTTTAGTTATACATGGACACAGTGTCTTTATTTTTTTATAGGGTGCTGAGGATCGAACCCAGTGCCTCACATGTGCGAGGCAAGCGCTCTGCCACTGAGCCACAACCTCAGGCCCTTTTCTTATCTTTTATTAATCAAATACTTTAACTGCTATATATAAATTTACCTTCCAGGAGGGCCATAGTCACCCCTATCATATGGTGGAGGTCGGCCATATGGGTCTGTTGGTGGTGGACCTCGACTATCTGATGTAGGCATGCCGCTGTTAGTTGGTGGAGGAAAGAAAGCCGGATTCACATGTGGAGCTGGCGGTGGGGCACCTGGAGGTGGTCCCGGAAGATGTGGAGGAGGAGCAAGTGTAAGGGGTGGCCCAAGTGGACCAGGTGGGCGAGGTGGAAAGGGGCCTGGAGGTGGAGGTGGTCCCTGTTGTGGAGGTGGTGGCCCAGGAGGGGGGCCATAACCTGGAACTGGAGGTGGAGGCCCAGGAGGAAGTGGGCCCAATGGAGGCTGACCAAAAGGTTGTCCAGGAAAAAGAACTGGTGGTGGAGGGCGATCTCCTCGATTAGGAGGCCCAGCTAGAGGAGGAGGCAGAACCTGACCAGGAGGTGGAGGACCTGGTGGGCCAGGTGGGCCTGGAGGACCTAAGGGCGGACGTGGTGGAGTCTGTCCAGCTACAGAATAAAGGAAAGAGAAAAAAACATTTCAATAATAAAGGTATTTTAACTTTTATATGACAACATTATACTTTTTTAAGTACAACTTATAGACCAAGATTCTTTCTTTTTAAATAAAACCCATATGGTAAATGCTACACTAATAACTACAAAGATGAAAGATATTCTTACATTTATAACTAGCTTAATTTATGCTTAAGAAAAATTACTAAAACAAATGCTTTAAAAGATTACAGTGCTTAAGAGTTATTTTCCATCTTTCAGTGTACACACACTTCTTACAGTGAAATCACCCACCTTATATTCTACTCTGATGCCAAGCTAGAAAGTGAAACAAGGAAAAATGGTCTTGAAAGGATTTTTTAAGAGGTAAGAAAATAAGACGGATGTAAATATTCTATATATAAGTCAAGCAAGTTTGGAGAAAAATAAAGACCTTTTAGGCCAAAAATGGGTATTTCCTCTATGCTGTGCCCCATATGCCATGGAATCCTAGTTTCCAGGAACAAAGGCCGAGTTCCTTTAACAAGATGCTTGATCAAATTTCCTGGATTCCAAAAATAGCATAACAAGGAGAGTAAGTCACATTAATAATGCATTACTTGAAAAAGAGAGAAAAGGAAAAGAGGTATTAAGGTAGATACGTTTTATCCATGGTAATTTAATAAAAGTTTTACCTGGAAAAGGTGGGGGTGGCCCTCCTGGTCCTGCTGGCCCAGGAAATCTGTCCCCACCGGGAACAGCCCCTGGAAAACGGCCCCGTCCTCTACCACCTTGTGGAAATGCTGCTCGTGAACTGCCTCCTGGAGGACCAGCTTTACCTTCCCCAGACATCTGTCCTGATTGTGTAGCTGCAAACATCCAAATACTCATAAATAGCACTTATTATACATTTCTCTGAAATGTACCACTTATATTACAAACAATGCTATTTCAAATTCCATTTATATATTAACTTGCAGATGTCTTGGGTCTGTGCAACTTACTTGAGAAGTATTGGTTAGGAAAACATTCACATCTATTACAGTTATTTTGAAGTCTTTTTTTAAAATTTTTTTTTTAGTTGTTGATGGATCTTTTATTTTATTTATTTATATGTGGTGCTGAGAATCGAACCCAGTGCCTCACACATGCTAAGCAAGCATTCTACCATTGAGCCACAAACCCCAGCCCTCTTTTGAAGTCTTGAAATGTCCAGTTTAAATGTTATTTCCACTGAGTAAATATGAGTTATTTTCAAAATACCAGTACTCTGCAGCAGCCAAGACCGAAATTCTTCAACAGAAATCTTAATTTCAGTAGTACAGATCATTTAAATTTTGTAATGTATTCTTCAGATAAGTGCTAAAACAGTAAAAGAGAAACAACCACTTGAATTCCTGTTAATTACATGTTCATCCATGTTATCTATTTAAATGTTGACATTTGCTAAGTGTGTAAATGACAAATCTTCTCTGTATTCACTTTAATGAAAAAAGGTCTTGGTGCCAAAAAGAAAATTTGATAAATATTTTCTGGTAATCAGTGGTCTTTCATCAACCAAACATATATCTATATAGCTTTCCTTGATCATAAGGATTAGGATGTAGTTTCTTCCTTTCTCAAACATAGGAATGACATGACAAGCATGGCAGCCCTATAGAACTTACACACTGTCATACAGTATTGAGTTTGACATCTAGAGAAAAATGGAATAGAGGTAGGGGTCCAGTATGCAGATCCAGAGTCACAACCAGTGATTAAATCAATTCAAAGCATGGACTTCATAAAAAAACAAGTCTTCAAAAAAATAAATATTAAGACCAAGTATAACACCTAACAAATGGTAGAAACATTGGTTAAAATATACATCTTTAAGAAAAGGCCTGAGAGATTGCTTACTTTTCCTGGACTGCATTTCAAATTGACTCAGGAACTGTTTATTGCAGGGAGTTACAACAGGATTCTGACCATGAAGTTCTCTCTTAGGCAACAGATCCATTAACTTTTTTGAAGATGCCTCAGATCCAACACCAACGAGGGCAAATCTAGGTGTTTAAAGGGGCAGAAGTATAAAGTAAGGAGGGATAAATAATGACATTAAAAAGTCATCTGAACTTACTTTTTTCTAAAACCAAAAAACAATCTTGAGAATATTTCTTAAAGTTATACAAGTTTACACTTTCATGCCTATTTAATATAGAATTCACTCACTTAAAATGTACATTTCCGTGACTTTTAGTTTGTATTTGGGAGTTTTACCACCATCATCAGTCAACTGTAGAACATTTTCATCACCCTCCAAATGAAACTCCATGCCCCATTAAACCATCACTCTCATTTCCTCCCATCCCTCAACCCTAGGGAACCACAATTCCACTATCTGTGTGAATCTGCCTATTCTGAAATTTCATATGAATGGCATTATACAACGTGTCTTCTTTTATGACCAGCTTCTTTCACATCACATTAATATTTTCAAGGTTCATCCATGTTGTAGCATGTACCAGCATTTCATTTTCTATGACTAATATTGCATTATAGATGTATTACATTTTTTAAAAATCCATCCGTCAATTCATAGGCATTTATGTTATTTTTACTTTTTACTGCCATGAAAAGATGCTCAACATCATTAACCACCAGAGAAGTAAAAACCAAAACCATGATGAGATACCATTTCATACTCACTAGTACAAATATAATCAAAAAGTCGTTTAACAAGTGCTGGTGAGAATAGGAAAAAACTAGAATCCTTGTGCATTGATGATGGGCATATACAATGATGCAGTCACCTTGGCAAACAATCTAGTGGCTCCTCAAATCATTAAATATAGAGTTGCCATATAACCCAATAATTCTACTCCTAGATATAAACCCAACAGAAATGAAAAGATGTGTTTACACAAAACTGGTACACAAATATTCACAGGGATGTTTTCTATAAGAACTCAAAATGGAAACAACCTAAATGTTCATCGGTTAATGGAATATAGTTTTTTTTTTTTAAACTGTTACATCACCAGAAGCAGTGGCACACACCTGTAATCCCAGAGACTTGGGAGGCTGAAGCCCTAAGCAACTTAGCAAGACCTTGTCTCAAAAGAAAAAAGAAAAAGGGCTGAGGAGCTCAGTGGTAAAAGTACCCCTGGGTTGAATTCCCAGTACCAATATGTTAAAAACAAATATAAAAAATGTGCTACATCCACATAATGGGATATGATTCAGCCATAAAAAGAAATGCTGATACCTGCAATGACATGGATAAATTTTTTTTTTTTTGGTACTGGGGAATGAACTCAGGAACACTCAACCACTGAGCCACATCCCCAGCCCGATTTTTTGTGTTTTATGTAGAGACAGGGTCTCACTGAGTTGCTTAGCGCCTTACCATTGAACTCACAATTCTCCTGTCTCAACCTCCCAAAGTGCTGGGATTACAGGTGTGTGCCACCGCACCCGACTGACAGATAAATCTTGAAAACATCATGCTAAGTGAAAAAAGGTAGACACACAAGACTTCACATTTTATGATTTCACTTACATGAAACAGTCAAGACAGGCAAATCCAGATATACAAAGTACATTAGTGGTTGTCAGCAGAGAGGGAGAAAGGAATTAGGGAATAACTACCAATAGGCACATGGTTTATCCAAGACAGGCAAATCCAGAGATAGAAAGTACATTAGTGGTTGTCAGCAAGAAGGATTAGAGAGTGACTAACAACAGGCACAGGATTTTTGAAATTAAGATAGTAGCCATGAAAGCCAGGCAAGGTAGTGCACGCCTGTAACTTTGGGAGGCTGAGACAGGAGAATCGCGAGTTCAAAGCCAGCCTCAGCAATGGCAAGGCACTAAGCAACTCAGTGAGACCTTGTCTCTAAATAGGGCTGGGAATGTGGCTCAGTAGTTGAGTACCCCCGAGTTCCATCCCTGGTACAAAAAAAAAAGTAGTAGCCATAAGCCCGGCACGGTGGTGCAAGCCTGTAATCCCAGCACTTAGGGAGGCTGAGACAGGAGAATTACAAGTTCAAAGCCAGCCTCAGCAATGGTGAGGCGCTAAAGCAACTCAGTGAGACCCTGTCTCTACATAAAACACAAAATAGGGCTGGGGATGTGGCTCAGTGGTTGAGTACCCCTGAGTTAAATCTCCAGTACCAAAAAAATAAAAAATAAAAAAAAGATAGTAGCCATGATTGCTCAATTTTGGAAATATACTAAAAAAATCAGATTTATACACTTTATAGGGATACATTTTATGTTGTGTAAATATTTCAATAATAAAAATAATTTTAAAAACCCTGAATTATTATAAATTTGTACAAAGAGAATATTCTAGATTGTTGAGGGTAAGGACTTTTTAGAGCTTAGAGCCCTTTCTAATTTTCAATATAGTTCTTAACTAGATCCCTTATTCTAGTCAAAAAATGTTGTTGCTGATCTAATATTATCTTGGGTCACAACATTGAGAAACAACTTAATTGGGACTGAGGTATATAGCACAGTATGGGCTTAATGTGACAGATTCTGGATTACTGAATCCACAATCCCCAGCACTAAAAATCAAAAATGAGGGGCTGGGATTGTAGCTCAGTGGTAGAGCGCTTGCCTTGCATGCGTGAGGCCCTGGGTTCGATCCTCAGCACCACGTACAAAGCAATAAAATAAAGATATTGTGTCCATCTACAACTAAAAAAAATATTAAAAAAAAAAATCAAAAATGAAAGCAAAATAATTTATTTAACAATTACACATTGAACACCACATTCTATATGCCAGCATCATTCTAGGTCTGAATACACAAGAGTGAACAAAAAAATTTCTGCTCTCATGGAGCTTATAATCTAGTGGGAAAAGATAACAAGTAAAAATGTTGAATAGTAGAGAAAAAAATAAAAGAAATAGAGATAGGTTAAGAAGGTTTTGCACAGGGTGGTCAGGAAAGGGTTTTTTTAAAAATTTTTATTGGTGCCATGGACTGATCTCAGGGGTACTTGATCACTGAGCCACATCCCCAGCCCTATTTAGTATTTTATGTAGAGACAGGGTCTCACTGAGTTGCTTAGTGCCTAGCCATTGCTAAGGCTGGCTTTGAACTCGCAATTCTCCTGACTCAGTCTCCCTAACTGCTGAGATTACAGGCGTGCACCACCACACCCGGCAGGAAAGGGAATTCTTATTAAAAAGTCTGAGTCTAAAATGAAGTGAAAGAGTGAGCCATGTGATATTTGGGGAAAACCCAAATCAAGAAGAGTAAACAGGACTGGGGATATAGCTCAGTTGATAGAGTGCTTGCCTCACAAGCAGAAGGCCCTGGATTGGGTTCAATCCAGCTAAGGGACTTATGTAGGGTTTTATTTGAAAAACAAGACTAATATGGCCAAGAAACACAAGAGTAATGTGGGGAAATAGATCACAGAGAACTCTAGATAGAGCAAAGTAACAACTATGAGATAGAAGCCATCTGAAGATTCTGAGTAGACAAGTACTGATGTCAGTTTAACATTATTTAAAACTAAAAAACTTCTACCATGTGGAGTGTAGAACATGGGTGATAGCAGGGACACCAGTTAGAAACTACTGCAAAAGTTTGAGAGAAAGATGGTGTTGGCTTGGAACAGGAAACAAAGATGCTGATCAAGCCAGGCATGGTGGTGCACACCTGTAATTCCAGCACTTTGGAAGGCTGAGACAGGAGAATTGCAAGTTCAAAGCCAGCCTCAGCCAATAGTGAAGCGAGGCACTAAGCAACTCAGTGAGATCCTGTGTCTAAATAAAACACAAAATAGAGCTGAGGATGTGGCTCAGTGGTCGAGTATCCCCAAGTTCAATCCCTGGTACCCCTCCCCCCCAAAAAAGGGATGCTGATCAGAATGCATATTTTTGAAGATATTTTAATCTGGTATAAATTAGTACATCCTTTTTAGAGAACTAAATAACAAAAAACCCAGCATATTCTTTATCATTCCATGTCTAGAAATTTATCCTTAAAAAATCCCAAATCTACCCCTAAATGATGCCCGCTGCAACATTTCTTTTTTTTTTTTTGGTACTGGGGATTGAACTCAGGGGTACTCAACCACTGAGCCACATCCCCAGCCCTATTTTGTGTTTTTTATGTAGAGACAGAGTCTCACTGAGACGCTTAGCACCTCGCCATTGCTGAGGCTGGCTTTGAACTCACGATTCTCCTGTCTCAGCCTCCCTAAGTGCTGGGATTACAGGCTTGAGCCACTGCACCCGGCTCCGCTGCAACATTTCTAATAAGTAAAAGTGAAAACAACCAAAGTAAGAATAAGAAAGATGTGTATTTATTGCTAAATATTTGTTCTACACTTTGTATCAAATATGTTATAAAACGTGAATTTTAAAACTTGCTTTAGGAAAAAACCTGAAAGTATATTCACTAAAACATGATTATTTGTAGATGGTGAGATTGCAGCATTTTGTTTTCCTACTTTTGGATGCCTGTATTTTCCAATATTCCCATAACAATCCTATATCATTTGTATAGTCTGGTATTAAAAAACTAGCTTGGTGTGGTGGTGCACTCTTGTAATCCCAGCAACTTAGGAGGCTGAGGCAGGAGGATAGCAAGTTTAAAGCCAGCCTCAGCAAAGGCAAGGCACTAAGCAATTCAGCAAGACCCTGTCTCTAAATAAAATACAAAATAGGGCTGGGGATGTGGCTCAGTGGTCGAGTATCCCCCCCGAGTTCAATCCCTAGTAACGGCCCCCACTCCGGAAAAAAAAAAGAAAGCAAAATATCCAGGTTACATCATTTTCCACTTGTTCATCTTCATTCCATCTCTGTCTCTCTTTTATTGGTATTGGGGAATAAATCTGAAAGGTGCTTTACTCCTGAGCTACATCCCTAGTCTTCTATTTTTTTAAATTTGAGACAATCTCACTCAATTGCTAAGCTTGCCCAGGAACTTTAACAATCCTCCTATCTCCAAGATTATGAACATGCACCACTGCACCAAGCTTCCCATCTCTTAATCCACAGGAAGAGCACTGCTTCTTAAAATTGTCATTTCAGCCACTGATGGAGAAAACTCAGGAAAATTTCAAAATAAGCCTTATCTTGTCCACTGGTTTTACTGTGCTAAATAACAAGGTATATGAAATAAGAGTATGAATCTTTGCCCAAGACTCTCCTTCCAATGTAATCATGTGCCTTATGCATATGTAATCATATATGTATTAACCTTAAAGAGAACTAACATACATTGCAATCAAAAGCTAACTTAAATTATAAAAAGAAAACAAAATTCTTACCCCTTTGACTGGCCATTTGCCCGATTTTCAAAAAATTTTATCTCCAAAATATCATTCACTCCCAAAGAATGAACTGCTTCCGTTAAGTCTTCATCTGTTGTCCACTGCAAGACATTTTCCCCTTATTAAGACATATCAGGATTTTTATTGCTTGAATTTAGATTTTAACAGTAAACTCAGGTTCAACAAGAGAAAATTAATGCTCAGTAGAAATCTAATTACTACCAGTCAGCTGCCCAATAGAATCTGGAAACCTATCCTCTTTCAGATTTAAACTACTATGATTTTAAGTTTTCAATAAAACCAATCTCACTTATCACTTCCTTGTTTTAAAGGAAAATATCTTGTGAAATAAAATTCATCCTGTGTTTGAATATAAAATGGAGAAAAGAAACTAGTATGTATGAATATCTTCTATGTATCTATGTACCATCTATATGCCAGCACCATTCTAGGGCTGGATACACAACAGTGAACAAAACAAAATTTCTGCTCTCATGGAGTTAACACTCTAGTGGAAAAAGATAATAAAGTGTTTTATAGTAGAGAAAATATAAAGGAAATAGAGACAAGTTAACTTTTAAAATACTGTTAAAGCCCCATCATTCCCATTTTTTACATGTGATGCAATAGAGAGGGTGAAAAGCTTGCCCAGAGTCATAAAATCAAGATGGTGGACTAAGATTCAAATTCTTACTTAGCAACCACACACTCTCATAACTACTCCGCTATTGTTTTCAATACGGTAAAGATGCTCAGTCTGGCAAACTGGGTGGTGCGAAATCAGTCACTTAGTGTTAAAAGGCTGTTCAGTAAAAATTAAAGACATTTTTATTAAAAATAATTATTTTTATTAAAGATGTAGTAAATTTATTTTTATTAAGGAAGTAGAAAATTGCCACATTTCATTTTGACTTGTAAATATATTATTTTTAAACTTTCAAGTTTATATAACAGCTTAAGTGGAAAAATTCTACAGGATTACTTCTGTGAGTGTTTCACATTTAATGCCAATAAATATACAAATAGATACATTGGGCATTCAGATTTCAAATCTAAAGTCTGTAATATAAAATGGGAAATTAACAATATTTTCAAATCAGGAGCGGTATCATGCCTCTTTCTACATTTGTGAATCCTGGTTTGAGACCCTATGCAAACTTTTTTCTCAATAAAACTGGAACACCCTAAGTGAGGTAGGAGTCGTAACATATAAACAATAATTAAAGACAAAAACAATTCAACTATAATTAACTGGTATATCCACCCAAGACAAGATGAAGGACCACAAAATTCAAAACTAGGAAGAATTAAAATCAATGACTTTTTAAAGGTACTTGTTTTTGCCCTTCTTATTACATAAGCAAACACAAAGAAAAACAAGTATGTTAACTTCAAGTTTTTGTTTTAAAACTCTGAACAAGATGAGCACAGTGCTGCAAGCCTGTAGTTACAGCAACTCAGAAGGCTGAGGCATGGATTACAAATTCAAAGCCAGCCTCAGCAACTTAGTGAAACCTGTCTCAGAAATAAATAAAATAAAATAAAATTCTGGGACAAAAACTAACTACTAGAGTAGTTAGCAATTAATTACCAATAACTTAGTTCATATGTTAACTTTACTTACCCATGTTAGGTTTCCAATATATAATGCAATTCTCTTTCCAGTATAGGTATAGACAACATTTGGTGCTGCTCCTTTGCCCACATCATCACCAACAGTTGGAGGGAGAGTATCCATGTAATCCCGGTCTTCAGGGGCATCTCCATTATTTGCAGATGGAGAGATGACATCATCATATAAATCTATCTGATCATGCCCACCATATTCCGCTTCCTGAGTATAGAAATAATGCTCCAGATTATACAATGGTCAGAATACTAAATAGACTTGAACACAAATTCATTCAACTTTTTAATTTTTAAAATATGATGGAGCCTAGAAAAAGTCCCCAAGATCTCAATACAAGTCTATTCTTACTTTATGCAACAGATGTATTTTTGAACAGTGACTATAACTAAAACCTTCCTTGGATGAATTGTTTCTTAAATAACAATACATGAACACTAATAGACAGATTTTAAAAGAACATTTGGCATAAGACTATAACAAAGTCCAAAGCCGTTTTAAGTTCTTAATATTTGAACACAGAAGAACACAACTAGTTTCTATAGCATTCAGACCTTGTTTCCCAACCCTGAGAAATCTACTAGTTTTAGAAAAAGAAGAGTCAGTTGAGCTATAGCAAAGGGATGTAGAAATGTGGGTAGGTACAGGATTTAAAATGCTGTGATAAATTATCTAAGCCAGGCACGGTGGCTCACGCTTGTAATCCCAGCACTTAGGGAGGCTGAGACAGGAGAATCACGAGTTCAAAGCCAGCCTCAGCAACGGCGAGGCGCTAAGCGTCTCAGTGAGACCCTGTCTCTACATAAAACACAAAATAGGGCTGGGGATGTGGCTCAGTGGTTGAGTGCCCCTGAGTTCAACCCCCAGTAACAACAACAAAAAAAGATGTAGAAAAACAATAAAATACAGGTAAAACAATTCAAATAGTATCTTATTCTCAGTCAACAGAGAGCTAGTGCTTACCTGACTTTTTAGATATCTAAATTAGCAAGAGAAAAATATTTACTAGAATAAAGATCTAGTAAAACTCTGTCACTGATTGTCACCAGGAGAACTAAAGCAATGCTAGTGGGTATCATAGGCCCAAATGATAAGCAAGGAAGAAAATAAAAAGAAGTACATATGCAACCCACAGAAAAATAGAAGAAAAGATTTTATTTGTAAATACGCACAAGAAAAATGCAATGTAGGATTCAGCAGAACATGCAATACCATTTATTTGCCTTTAGTAATGATTACTGGGCCACAACCTTAACTAACCCTGTAGCAAAAAAAAGCTCCATTTTTATCTTCCTCCCTTTCCAAAACTAAGTATTTAAAATCAGTGTGAACTGTTTTATTCTTATGAGATAGAACATGAGGTTAAAAAAAAAAAAGCAAATATAAGATAACTAAGAGTTCGAACATCATTCATATATTATCCATTTATACAACTTATTAAGGAATTGTCATACAAATGACATAAGGAAGAACTAATAATTTTAGTGACTACTGCATGAATAAATGACCTAGAGAAAGCATTTGCTACATGATGGTAAACAGAATAGTAAGATATTACTGTGGACCACAAAGGAACATGGCTATTTTGTTACTCAGAAGAGTCAATAATTTTTCTTTAAAAACAAAGCAAAAGAAGAAAAAAAATCTAGAAGTGTAAATACCATAACCCAAGGGACCTCAAATTTCTAATGTCATCCTGAGGTAAACTTCATAAACACTGAGCTATCCAGTTTACTATAGAAGAGAATCTTACATACCAATTTTTATTTGTTATGAGCCAGAGTTTAAGACTTATTTAATAAGGGGTTCAAAATATTAAGAAAATAAAGCCATCTTTAGCAATGGGCAAAACCCAAGACCATAAGTCATTAAATAACACCATTAATTTTATTGTTTGTACAGCAATACCAAAATAATCTCTAAGAAACGAGTTTTTGTTAAAGCAACATATTCAAATTGCAGTGACAGTTAAAACTAGAAAAAAGGAATGTAAGTTTTGTTATGAAGTTTCAGTGTAGCTGAAGCTTCAGGTAGTGTGGTTGCAGCAGTGGTTCCAGACACTTAAAATACTAAAAAGCTTCCCACAAGAGAGAGTGGGCACTTTAAACTCTCTTACAATCCAGTTCTGTACATCAAGTAGAATTATTTTTATTATTCAAAAGGAGCTGTGTTTCCATCCTCCTCAGCAGAGACTACTCACAATGTATGGTCTGAGGGAGAGTAAAAAAGAATGCAAGTATTATTAATAAAAAGACTAAAAAGTACTTAAATTTACACTTTCCCTTACACAAAAAGATATTTTTTTCATTAGTTGGAAATCTATGAAAATGTTTAGATAAGTAGACAATTCACAGCATTAATTGCAGCTATACTAACCTGGTACATTGTAACCACTTACTATTTTTTGTAAGTCCATGAATTCCTATGTTGACATCAACCAATTTTGCATATTGATATGATCCTACCAATGTTTAGGATCAGCCATTTTGTCTGGTAGTTGGACTGCTGCTTCCAAATGGTTGAAGTATGATTCTAAATGAGACCATGGTCCTGGGATTTAATCTCCATGTAGACTAGTTAGTTTCACTGTTCCAAGGCCACAGCCAGTACTAACCCCAATGGTACACGTTTGAACTTGGTGAAAAAATATTAATGAATCTGAAAACATTTGCCACCATCTCTAAAAATGCAACTCAAAGCAATATTCTTTTGTAGCCATCAGTAATCTTTTCAGCTTCATCATATCAGACCTATCTTTTACAAATATAGAACACATTCACTTTATACCCATGTCAATCAAGTGAGAAAATATGCATATTCTGAAATTATGCAAAATAACCACTGGTCATCTATAAAGAAAGCAAGCTCTGAAAATATACTGAACAAACTAAAAAAAAAGTTTCTACTTGTCAAAGATAAGTACTCAACAGTCGGGCACGGTGGCTCACGCTTGTAATCCCAGCACTTAGGGAGGCTGAGACAGGAGAATCACGAGTTCAAAGCCAGCCTCAGCAACGTCGAGGCGCTAAGCAACTCAGTGAGACCCTGTCTCTACATAAAACACAAAATAGGGCTGGGGATGTGGCTCAGTGGTCGAGTGCCCCTGAGTTCAATCCCCAGTACCAAAAAACAAAACAAAACAAAACAAAACAAAAAAACAAGTTCTATGTGAACAATCCTTTCAATTATTTCTTTTAATTTAATTTTTTTGGTACTGGGGATTGAACTCAGTGGTCTCAACCACTGAGCCACATCCCTAGCTCTATTTTGTGTTTTGTTTAGAGACAGGGTCTCATCAAGTTGCTTAGCACTGAAGGTAGTTTTGAACTTGCAATTCTCCTGTCTCAGTCTCCTGAAGTGCTGGGATTACAGGTGTGCGCCCACACCTGGCTTCTTTTAATTTTAATGGCATTCAAATACAAGAAAATTCCTACATAATTCCTCTAATTATTTTAAACACCAAAAGTTCCCCAATCTTACCCACTTTTCATGGGAGCTAGCTAATCACTAGTAAAGGGGCATATAATTTCTTGTTAAGCAACAGCACTTAGGACTTGTTAAAAAATTTCAGAGCCGGATGCGGTGGCTCAAGCCTGTAATCCCAGGACTTAGGGAGGCTGAGACAGGAAAATCGTGAGTTCAAAGCCAGCCTCAGCAATGGCCAGATGCTAAGCAACTCAGTGAGACCCTGTCTCTACATAAACACAAAATAGGGCTGGGGATGTGGCTCAGTGGTCGAGTGCCCCTGAGTTCAATCCCCAGTACCAAAAAAAAATCCCCCAAAACAAAACAACAACAACAAAAATTTCACCAAGTAATTTTTTCATTTCCTACCAATCTAAATTACTACAATCATCCTAAAGGCAAGGTATCCTCTCAAGATTTTATACTCAAAATTGTGTTTTATATGATATGAAATTGCTGTTTCCATGTCCGAAAAAGCAAATATAAGGCAAACAGAAAAATGACATCCTAATTTCCTTAAAATAATCTCTCACAATCTTTTTGATTAGCTCCATTCTCCCCACCTTCAAAGAGTTATAATTCACTGGGGGCGGTGGCGCATGCCTGTTATCCCAGGACTTTGGGAGGCTGAGACAGGAGAATTGCAAGATCAAAAGACAAGAGAATTGTGAGATCAAAGCCAGCCTCAGCAACGTCAAGGCGCTAAGCAACTCAGTGAGACCCTGTCTCTAAATAAAACACAAAATAGGGCTGGTGATATGGCTCAGTGGTCGAGCACCGGAGTTCAATCCCTGATGCCCCCCCAAAAAAATAGATTTCAGCAGTTTTTCCCTAATTACTCCCTATAAAATTTTAATATCACATATAAACTATATACCATGATTGGGATTACTTTCACAGAGCTATCAAAGTAGTCTTCATTCTCCCTGATGGGCTTAAGAATGGTTTTGGTGGTCCTAAAATCATGGTTAATATCATTTGTGTATTACAGGATACTATCAGTAGTACAAAGCAAAGGCCACTTGTTTTAAAGTCCCTCTACTATGAAACAAAAAAAAGTAATGGACTTTTATAATCAGTTCCATTTAGGGAACCTTAAAGGGCGGGGAATTACAAAATGTATTCCACACCATGGAAGAGAACTACCTGCACACAAAATCCAGTAGCAAACAACAGTCATCACCATTATCAGCAGGTGATTGTTTCCAGCATACCACCCCATATCAAGCCAACTTGATACCACCCCAACCCTGCAACCCACTTGGAAATACCAAAATCTGAGGATGCTTAAGTCCTATATATATGGTCTAGTAATTGCATATAAACTACACACATGCTTTCATATTTTAAATCTCCTCTAGGTTACTTATGATATCTAATAAAATGTAAATGCTATGTAAATAGTTGACATAATATACAATTCAGAAAATAATGACAAGAAAAATGTCTGTACATATTCAATACAGATGCAAATTTTACCCAAAATATTTTAGATCTGTGGTTGAATTCATGGATGTAGAACCAATTAAAGGGCTATATTTTTAGAAAGCAACCACTTTCCGATTATGATCTAATATTAAAATTAGTTTGTAATCCCTGTGAAAAGCTCAAAAGTAAGGAAGCCAAATTGATACTAAAAATATGCCCCATAATCCACAAAAGGTGTAACTCACGGACAGCTGAATTAATTATGATCATAATAAAACCAAAGTGGAGAATTCTAACTCCCCTAAACATTTCTATCCATGTTTCTGAATCAGTCTCTAGTTTACCTCATTCTGGACATTATAGACTTATCTTAAAACCATTTTCTTTTTCTTTTTCTTTTGGTACTGGAGATTGAACTCAGGGGTACTCAACCACTGAGCCACATCCCAGCCCTATTTTGTGTTTTATGTAGAGACAGGGTCTCACTGAGACGCTTAGCGCCTCACTATTGCTAAGGCTGGCTTTGAACTCGCGATTCACCTGTCTCAGCCTCCCAAAGTGCTGGGATTACAGGCTTGCACCACCATGCCCGGCTTAAAACCATTTTCTATTAAGCATAAGCAAATTTATCAGAAATGTTTCACTGTTATTTGCTCAAAAAAATTATTTTCCATTACTGGCTAGAGTAAAAACATAATGACTAAATGCAAAGCAAAATGATTCATGAAATAAAAATTGACTTGTGAGGATGTCTAGGTCCTTAAATCCTAAATGAGTATTTTTTTTTTTACAGTCACCAAGTGTATATACTTTTATCTTAAAGTTGGTTGGTCAGATTACTGACTCAGTACTGCTATCAGTGACACACAGCCTAACAAATCAGAAATTAAATTCTACATTAAGATCTTATGACCCCCTAAAACAAGAATACATACTACATCAAAGCACAGAGTAAAAGTTGAGTATCCCTAACCCCAAAATTTATAACTTTTTGAGCATCAGCATGTGGCTCAAGAAATTTTAGATTTTGGAGCATTTCCAACTTCAGATTAGTGATGCTCAACTAGTAAATTTGAAAAACTCCAAACTCAAATTCTTCTGGTCTAAAAGTATTTAGGTAGAGGATACACAACCACTCTTAATTTTCCTCATAGGTAATAGACTTTTTCTTAATTCCCCCTCATAATTGAAAATTCTACAGGTGTACACATAAAAGAGGGATACCAGCCAGGCACGGTGGCACGAGCCTGTAATCTCAGCACTTTGGGAGGCTGAGACAGGAGAATCGCGAGTTCAAAGCCAGCCTCAGCAATGGCCAGGTGCTAAGCAACTCGGTGAGACCCTGTTTCTACATAACACAAAATAAGTCTGGGAATGTGGGGCTCAGTGGTCAAGTACCCCTGAGTTCAATTCCTGGTACCAAAAAAAAAAAAGATACCTACAATATAGGACCTGTGTTGTAATTATGTAATTATTTTATTCCACCCACTACCAGTACAGAGACTATCTGAACTTTGTAACCCTTGTTGGCACATATAACCCGGCTGAGGCAGGAGGACTGCAAGTTCAAAGCCTGCCTCAGCATAAGGGAGGCACTAGTCTCTAAATAAAGTACAAAAGAAAACAGGGCTGCAGATGTGGCTCAGTGGCCAAATGCCCGAGTTCAATCCCCAGTATTCCCCTCCCCCAAAAGAAGTTCTTCTGGGGCTGGGGTTGTGGCTCGGTGGTAGAGCGCTTGCCTACCATGCGTGAGGCACTGGGTTCGATTCTCAGCACCGCATATAAATAAATTTTTTTAAAAAAGTTATTCTGAACAACTGAATATTTAAAATTGTTATTTAGCTATGGCAGAAAAAAAAAAGGTGGGGGTGGGGTCCTGAAATTACTAAATATTAGACTAGTTACTACACTGGAATACAAATCCCAGTTCAAAGTAAACTGATAAGAGTGTGGAACTGAACTGCTTTCTGTTCGACTCTAAATTCCAGTAACGTTGAGAGTCAGAAGTAATTCAAATTCTCCTTCCATTAAAGCAACTATTCTCAATTTGATGGCATCCAAAAACTTTCAATTTAAGAACTGAAGGACACCCATGAATAATAGGCAGTTCCTTCTGTCTTCTGCCCTTAATTCTCCATTCTTGATTTGGTTAAGAAGGAATTCTACTGTACAGTTTCACTAACTTTTTCTCACTCCATCACCAAATTAGTTTTCTAAGACTGCTGGATGTCTTTTTTTTTTTTTTTTTGGGTACTGGAGATTGAACTCAGCAGCACTATACCACTGAGCCACATTCCTCAGCTCTATTTTGTGTTTTATGTAGAGACAGGGTCTCACTGAGTTGCTTAGTGCCTCGCCATTGCTGAAGCTGGCTTTGAACTCACGATTCTCCTGTCTCAACCTCCCTAAGTGGTGGGATTACAGGCTTGTGCCGCCACACCAGGCTTGCTGAATGTCTTTTTGAAATGAGTGAAATACCAAAACAAACCAAAAACAAGAACATGACTACTTAAAACAGCAGAAAGTGGAAAATACACGACCTCACTGAATTTCAAAGTATACAAATCCAACTAAAACTGTAGCTCACACTGGAAAACAAAGGCTTAAAAAATATTTACAGCAGCTTAGAAGCCAAAACAAGTAAAGACTAGCTAATGGTACTATATACAAGTCACAGGTTACTATAGCAACTAGGAGAAAAAAGGTCATCAGCTAATAAGAGAGTGTAGATTAAATAAAATAATTCTGTGGTTGCCTTTAATTCTGGTAAGATTTCAGAAAAATATTTCAATGATAGTAACCCTGGAAAAGACCAGAAATCCTCTTGTAAACATTTTTGGTTCAGGAATTAGTGGAGCAAGTAGATTACTTAAGTCAATCATAAGCAAAATAACAACAAAAACAATGCCTCTATTTAATCTCCCCACTAATCTATTCAAACACATAAAGATTTGACTAGTAAAATTATATAACTATGTGTTAGATATAATGCTGTAGGTACAAATCAATGAAAAAAATTACATTTTAAAAAACCCTATATAGTAGCTCCTCATTGGGTCCACAAAATTTTAAATCTTTTTTTACCTCCTGCTTAGCACTAGTTACTGCACAGGGATAAGAAAATATCACTCATCCAGTTTCATGTGAATGGGAAATGTCCCCCCAAATTAAGTATTCAAAAACCTAAAAATATTCCATGAAGAGGTGCTAAAGAAAGCTTAAATTCTAAAATTGGGTGCGTTGATAGGTGAAGCACTGTACTCTTGGTAAGAAAGGCTAATGCAGACAGTCTTGAACACTTAATTATTCCTTTCCACTTAATTATTCCTTTCCTTGAAGTGAAGGTCGTTTAGGATGTAATGTTAATACAAATAAAGGAAATTTCCTAGAGTTCTGTGACCTTAAAAGCATTAAAATCTGTGTAGCAGTCAAGGAAATTTTCCAATTTTGATACAACTCAGGAATTGGGTATTCAAAATACAAGCACAAAAGCTTAACATTTTATTACAATAGATTACACTTAAGCATATCCATCTAACCGAGTAGTAGTAAATATTTAAAGCTTATGGTAATTGCTTTTTTCATAATTAAAAAACAGAAGCACAGTCACTCCTGAAAAATACAACAGTAAGGATTTCTGAGTTTCCGTATTATTAAAAATCTTGAGCCCCTAATTACAAATAGGATTTAATGGGGGGGGGGGAGGCACATAAACCAACGGAATTGTATTAAGCTTCTCACACGGACCTAGAAAATAAACAAAAATAAAATAAAAGCTCTTAAGTGAACTGCAGTTAGGCACCATTTGATTTTTTAAAATGTTACGACATAAAATGCGGTAAAGATGTTAGCAGGCAAAGAGCTTAAACGTCACCACTCTGGTAACGAACGACAGCTTTTGCAAGGATGCTCATCATCAGACATCTCAGCTCCGCACCTAGTTTTAGGCAAATCGTGGCTTTAGAGACAACGGGAAAACCTTGCATTCTCACTTTCTCCAGACTTTCAAAATGTTAAGCTGAGCCCTCAGGGGAAACACTTTGCTTTCAAATATAGAGTCATTATCTACAACTCTATTTCTCAAATACACCGCAAGAATTTCGGATGGACGTTCTTTCTTCGTTTTAATCACTGATCTGTTGATGAGCCTCCATCTTTTTGTTCTATCCAACCACCGCGCTTCCTTCCGAGTCTTCCTTTTGACCCAAATCATTTATCTTCACAGGTATTTTCATGTCAAAAGCCAGGAACCACACGGCCTTCAAGGCACTCCAAAGCTTTCAATTAATGAGGCAGGAGGCGCACTGACTTTTAAATACCATCTGTGGGTCCAAAAGTCAGAGGACTTGTTGCAGACGTGCCCACCCCTAAAGCCGCCTTCACACAGGGAGGACTGAGAAGAAGGGCGCCACGCCGAAACCTGTCGCAGACGCGAGCAGGAGCCCCGGGGACTGGGCGCGCGGGATACAAAGGGCTGTGAACGCGGCCTTCCATGAGGCGACGGTGCGCGGACAGGCAGACAAAATGGAGCGACGGGAGGAATCGGAGCCCGGGCGGCAGGACCGGGCTGGAGGCGGCAGCGGGCGCGCGCCCCGCCGGGGCTTCCTCTCAAGCCGCGGCGGGGGAGGGGGCGCGGCGGCCAGTTCTCCCCGCCGCGCACACGCGGCCCCACCGCCCGGGCCTAGCGCGGCGGGAAGCGCTCGCCGGCCGCCAACAACAATGGGGTGTGAGGCGGCGGCGAGGGAGGGGCCGGCGGCGGCTGCACGGCGGCCCGCATCCGCGCTCCAGGCCCCGCAGCCCGCGAAACGACGCGGTAGAACGGAGGGCGAGGGGCGCCGCGCTGGGGTCGAGCTGCGCGGCCCAGAGGCGGCAAGGGCGCACGGTCTGCAGCCGTGCCGGCTCGCGGCCCGCGGCGGGCCCCTGTGGGCGTCCAGGCCGCAGCGCCGCCCGCGTCGGCGGCGGGGGCCCAGGGCCCCACGTACCTGGTTGAACTCTTCGCCCACATCCGCGTAAATGTCTATGTGGTCCACACCGTCCGCCATCTTCCCCTCGGCCTCGGCCGCCGCCGCCGCCGCCTCCTGCAGGTCCGCCCGCCGCGGCAGCAGCAGCGGATCTAGCGGAGGGGGCGGGGCGCGCTGCGTCACTTCCGAGGCCCGAGGGACGGGGGCGGGGGCGGGAGCCGGGGCCGCCCGGGCTCTGCAACCCAGCGGGCTCCTAAGCTGAGGGGGAAGGCAGCACCTCTGAGGTCCTAGCCTGTTTCTTTTGTGTCTGGCCTAAGCCTGGGGGCGGAGCAGTGGGGGAGACAGTTTCCTTGTCCTGCTCGCTCATCAGGCATACCAGTGGGTCCCATTTGTTTTCAGAGACTGTCTACGTTGCTTCTAGCACACAAACATTTACAAAAATATTTTCGTTTTCAAATTTTCGTACATTTCTCACACCCAGGGTGAGGGTTATATGTCCACGATTAAATAGCAAGAGCAATCCTCGGCATTCTGTGAGCGCCTCGAGACCAAGAACAATGCCTTACTCCTGCATCTTCAGAACAGCGGTTTTATTTGCATCATAAGGGCTAGATACCCGTTGGTGGTTATTTTGAGTTATTTGCATCCCTTTTATGTTTCCATCTCTTACCATCAGTCATAGTCATCAGCTTCTTCCATCTCTCCTCCCCCACCTCCACCTCCAGTTCTCTTCAAATTTGCCTCCTCAGATCTGCAGTACGTCTTTTCTGGAATAATTCAGATACGCCTAACTTCATCTTAGAGCCTACACAAGGTAGAGGTATCTTGAGGCCAGGAACTTTTTTTGTTAGACTCATAGAATGTCTAAGCCAAAGGAGAGCTGAAAAAGGTGCCGTTAGGTCCAAACTTCCCGTTTTTACAGAGGCGAAAATTGAGGCCTTATGGAACATGATTTAACCCGGGTCACAGAATCAATAAAGGTAAGAGCCTTTAAAAAAAAAAAAAAAAATTTATATATATATATATATATATATGTGTGTGTGTGTGTGTGTGTGTGTGTTTACTTGTAGATGGATAAATAAATAAATAAATAAATACCTTATATTACTCATTTATTTTATCTAGTGCTTAGGATCGAACCCAGTGCCTAGAGCTCGAACTCATGCTAGGGAAGTGCTCTACCACTGAGCTACATCCCCAGCCCAAAGAAAGAGCTTTTTGCCACCAATATTTTCTTCAAAGATCTCTCTCCAGTTTGAACCCCCACTCACCACCCCAAGCATTTTTTTCTTTGTTATTTGATCATTTAAAACCCCACACATGGAGGGGGAGGGACTAGCTCACAGGGAAAATGCCAGGGAGGCTGAGATAGGAGGATTTCAAGTTCAAGGCCAGTCTCAGCAATTTAGTGAGGCCCTAAGCAAGTTAGTAAGATCCTGTCTCAAAATAAAAAATAAAAAGGGCTGAGGATGTGACTCAATGGTAAAGCACCCCTGGGTTAAATTCCTGGTACCAAATAAACGCCCCACACATTTGTGTGTTTCCTCAGAGACAAACGGATCAGAAATTCTATAATAAGCCAAGCAACATCTGTATTTGGTATAGTGGAAAAAGCTTAGTTGCTGTCATGGAAATCAATCTGGTAATCGGGGTCCAAATTTCTAATCAGACATTTAACCAGCTAGACAACCTCAATCAAATTACTTGTATCTTCAATCTCAGAATCTTTAATATTGGTTAATGTCTATTTCACTGAAGTCTAAGATTGATGGTAGATTAAATGAGATACTATGCAAAGTCCCTCTTCTGCTTCTTGAAAATACTGATTTGCTCTCTTCCATGGGGCATTAGAGAAGAAAAGAGCCACTGAATGAGAGTAATTTTTAGATTAGCGATGTAGTAGGCAGAATAATGGCCGACTATAAATGTTCATGTCCTGATCCCTGGAACCTAGGTACAGGTTACCTTACAAGGCAAAAAAGACTTTGCTAATATGATTAAATTAAGGATTTTGAGACAGAGAGATTATCCTTGATTGCCTTGTGGGCCCAAAGTGATCACAGGAGTCCTTTATAAGTGAAAGAGGAAGACAATAGAATAAGAGGAGATGTGGCAATAGAAGCAGTTTATATTCATTCAGTACACAAAAATCATTCCAAGGTTCTGACTTCCATTGTTGCCAATGAAAGGTCAGCTATCAGTGGGTCTACTGTTTCTTTGAAGGCAATTAGTCCTTTTTTTCTGGATGCTTTTAAGTTTTTTTTTTCTCAGACTTTGGTTTTCTGTGCTTTCACTATTGTATTTGGAAGTTTAGTGTGTTTTTTATGATGCTTTGGATTCACTGAAGGTCTTGCGTATATGGATTGACATAGTTCATGAGTTTTGGAAAATTCTTAGCCATCTTTTCTAATTTTATCCTCCCCATATAAAGGAATCACTTTACTTTCTAGAAAGAAACCTGTAATATTAACTTAATGTTAGCTAGAATTAGAGGTTATGGAACCACTGAAGAAATTTCCCTTTTTTTATTTTTGGTACCAGGGATTGAACTCAGGGGTACTCGACCACTGAGCCACATCCCCAGCCCTATTTTGTGTTTTATGTAGAGACAGGGTCTCACTGAGTTGCTTAGCACCTGGCCATTGCTGAGGCTGGCTTTGAACTCGCAATTCTCCTGTCTCAGCCTTCCAAAGCGTTGGGATTACAGGTGAGTGCCACCGCCACGGTACGGCTAAGAAATTTCCCTTTTGTGTCATGGGACAAAAAAGTATGAGAGTAACTGTATTATAGAAAACAAATAAATATGTATATGATGCTGTGTAAAACAAGAAGAAAGAAAATTCTCAGCTATTACCTCTTTAAATATTGCTTCTGCTCTCCCTTTCTATGACTCTAATTAAATATTGGGGCATTTTTTTTTCTATTCCTCTAATCTTTTTCTTTTCTTTTTCTTTTTTTGGGGGGGCACAGAGCCTGGATATGTTGCCCAGGTTGGTCTCAAACACCTTGGGTCCAGTTCTCCTCCCACTCAGCCTCCTGAGTACTGGGACTATAAATATTCCCCGCCCCCATCCTTTTGTCTCCTTATGTTTCTTTGTGGGTAGCCTGTTTTCTGTGTTTGCTATATTACTGATTCTAGCTTCTGTGGTGTTAACTTACCTGTTAAGATATTAATTTCGCAATTATTTTTTGTAAGTTTTTAGGTTGTAGAATTTCTGTTTGATTTTTTATTGTGGTCCAGTGTTAGAGCACTTGCCTAGCAATATGTCAGGCACTGGGTTCGGTCCTCAGCACCACATAAAAAAATAAATAAAATAAAGGAACTATGTCCATCTATAATTAGAAATATATTTTTTTAAATTTTTTTTTAGTTGTAGATGGACACAACATCTTTATTTTATTTATATGTGGTGCTGAGGATTGAACCCAGTGATTCATGCATGTGAGGCAAGCGCTCTACCACTAAGCTACAATCCCAGGCCCCCTAAAAATATTTTTTAAAAAACAATCTATTAAGGTTTATTTCAATAACATCTAATTTATTGCCAACTTTGTCAGCCTTGGCTTTTATCTTGACTTATTTTGGTTTGCTTTTACTTCCAAGCACCAGACTACAAACATGGGTTACCAGGGTCACCACTGTTAGAAGGTTTTAGACTCCATCCATATTTTGTTCCCCTAGACGTCAAAAGTGCAGCTGTCTCAAGCCATCTTTTTGGATCTGATAATGCCCTAGAGTAGAATTACTCTTGATGAGTCATATTCTCTTCTTCTTGGCCGAGTGATTCATTCACTATCTTCTTAGCTTTTTGATAATTTTTAAGTGTGACTTTGGGATACCTCCTTAGTTGGCAATTTTCAAAAGAATGAAATATTAGCCGGGCACGGTGGCTCAAGCCTGTAATCCCAGCACTTAGGGAGGCTGAGACAGGAGAATCGTGAGTTCAAAGCCAGCCTCAGCAATGGCCAGGTGCTAAGCAACTCAGTGAGACCCTGTCTCTACATAAAACACAAAATAGGGCTGAGGATGTGGCTCAGTGGTCGAGCGCCCCTGAGTTCAATCCCCAGTACCAAAAAAAAAAAAA
The DNA here is from genome assembly GCA_028644305.1 of Xerus rutilus. Classification (NCBI taxonomy): domain Eukaryota; kingdom Metazoa; phylum Chordata; class Mammalia; order Rodentia; family Sciuridae; genus Xerus; species Xerus rutilus. The sequence continues at coordinate 44,055,180 of CM053403.1, forward strand.
AAAAGAATGAAATATTAATGTAGATTACAAAGGAAAATGTGTAATAACAAAAACTCTAGGACTTACTGAGTACCTTTTACAAACCAGCCTCTTCGTTGGACATTTTATGGTTACTCTTGTATGGGTAAAAGGTTTGAGACTCGAGATCTTATCCTGGCTCAACGACTGACTAGCCAAGTAACATTTGACAAGTCTTTTACCTCAATTTCTTCATAAGGTCCCCAATTCTGAAATTGTCTCAGTCAAATCTACATAGAACTGAAAGTTAAATATTCCTTAAGGAGGGCTATGATTGTGGCTCAGTGGTAGAGCACTTGCCTAGCCATCTGTGAGGCACCAGGTTCGATCCTCAGCACTACATAAACATAAATAAATAAAATAAATGTATTGTGTCCATCTAGAACTAAAAAAAAATTTTTTAAATATTTCTTAAGAATTTGAACAATGAGCTGGGCGCAGTGGCGCAAGCCTATAATCCGAGCACTCAGGGAGGCAGAGACAGGAGAATCGTGAGTTCAAAGCCAGCCCCAGCAAGGGCGAGGGGCTAAGCAACTCAGTGAGACCCTGTCTCTACATAAAACACAAAATAGGGCTGGGGATGTGGCTCAGTGGTTGAGTGCCCCTAAATTCAATCCCAGTACCAAAGAAAAAAGAATTTGAACAATGGTAAGTTAAATGGTAAGAGGAACTGCCTTTTAGCTCACTTGTATTAGTTTCTTTTTTTTTTTTTTTTTTTGGTACTGGGGATTGAACTCAGGGGCACTCGACCACTGAGCCACATCCCCAGCCCTATTTTGTGTTTTCTGTAGAGACAGGGTCTCACTGAGTTGCTTAGTGCCTCGCCATTGCTGAGGCTGGCTTTGAACTCGCAATTCTCCTATCTCAGCCTCCCAAAGTGCTGGGATTACAAGCGTGAGCCACCGCGCCCGGCTTTGTATTAGTTTCTTATTGCTGCTATAACAAATTACTACAAATTTAGTGGCTTAAAACAACACATTTATTATCTTATAGTTCTAGAAGTCATAAGTCCAAAATAGGTCTTACTATGCCTATCAAAGTGTCAGCAAGGCTGCATTCTTTCTAGAGGCTCCAGGAAAGAATGCATTATCTTCTCTTTAATAGCTTCCTACGCTCCCTGGCTGTGGCCCCATTCCTGCAGTCGCATTACTCTAGCAATGTAAGCAATATAAAATCAAAGTATTTTAAAAGAGTAGAAAAGAAGTTGGTAAGAAGATAATAATGTGTTAAGATTCTCTACAATCTGCTGTTTCTCTGCACAAAAGAGCTTTTTTTTTTTTTTTATGCCTATGACTTTACAACAAGGGCAACCTCAGTTATAGGGTTCAAATAGCTGCCATCCAAGAAAATGGGCACTGTCTTAGTATCAATGACAAAAATCTGAGGAGAAAGCAACTGATTAGTTCAACTTTTGTAGGAGTCTGCTTCTAGCCCATTCAGAATTTTATGGGGGCAGAGTCAGAGTAAAAATATAGCTAGAAGTGTAGCTCCGTGGTAGAATACTTTCCTATCACGTTCAAGGTCTTAGCTTGATCCCCAGCACTGGAAAACAAAACTAACAAAGCAAAAAACACGGCAGACAAATCCTATCTTGTGAATGAGGAAATAGTGAATTGTCAGTGAAAGATGGTTGCTTTGAGCTAGGTAGACACCCCAAAGGATGTCTAACACATTCCACCTAGTAGATAACAACATATAAACTAAGGAATTATGGTTAGTGAAGTCAAATGTAAATCCATAAATATTGAACACTTGTCTTTCCAGCTTACTTCAAATAAGCCAATGCCATCATCTCTTTCTCCCTTCTCTTTTTTCTCTTTCTCCTGTGTGTGTATGTGTTCTATTTGTTTGTTTGTTGTTTTTTTGGCACTGGGTATTGAACCCAGGGGTGCTTTATCATCGAATCACATCCCCAGCCCTTTTTTTTTTTTATTTTGAGTCAGGGTCTTACTAAGTTATAGAAGCTGACCTGGATCTTGGGATTCTCCAGCCTAAAACCCTTTTTTTTTTTTTTTGGTACTCGAGATTGAACTCAGGGGCATTCGACCACTGAGCCACATCTCCAGCCCCATTTTGTGTTTTATGTAGAGACAGGGTCTCACTGAGTTGCTTAGCGCCTGGCCATTGCTTAGGCTGGCTTTGAGCTCGCAATCCTCCTGTCTCAGCCTCCCTGAGTGCTCGGATTATAGGCTTGCGCCACCGCGCCCAGCTGCCTCAAACTCTTAAATGCAGGGATTACTAGTATACAGGCAACACTATACCTGGCTCAATGCTATAATCTCTATAGGAACATGATTTGAGTTCCAATTACTATGGATCATAGTTTAGCTTTATTAGTATAACTCACCCCTGTTAGTATAACATTTTAAAACGTGCAAGCATAATATATGTAAACCTAGGTATTATTTTATTATGGTATTTTATGTTAACTTTTTTATACCATGAATTCAATCAAATATAAAATTTTAAAGAATGAAATAAATAAGATTTTAAAATGTTTATCCATAATTATAATTAATTGCCTTATATTATCATTATTAGATATAAATATACATTTCAAATTGTCTCCTTGAAATTTTTGAAGTTTTAGGGCCAACTCTTGTCAAATATGATTACATCATCATTTTAATTTCATTATGTAGTCAACAAAAATTCATTAGTAGAAGCCGGGCGTGGTGGCTCACGCTTGTAATCCCAGCACTTTGGGAGGCTGAGACAGGAGAATCGCGAGTTCAAAGCCAGCCTCAGCAATGGCGAGGCTGCTAAGCAACTCAGTGAGACCCTGTCTCTACATAAAAAACACAAAATAGGGCTGGGGATGTGGCTCAGGGGTCAAGTGCCCCTGAGTTCAATCCCTGGTACCAAAAAAAAAAAAAAAATTCATTAGTAGAAGTATCATAAAATATAGGCTCTGTCATCTCATCTTTCAGTTGTACTTTTATTGTTAGTATTAGCTATAAAACCTTGTTTCTTTTTTTTTTTAATTCTTTTTTTTTGGTACTGGAGATTGAATTCAGGGGCACTCGACCACTGAGCCACATCCCCAGCCCTATTTTGTATTTTATGTAGAGACAGGGTCTCACTGAGTTGCTTAGCACTTCCCCGTTGCTGAGGCTGGCTTTGAACTTGTGATTCTCCTGTCTCAGCCTCCCTAAGTGCTGGAATTACAGGCTTGTGCCAACTATTTAAATTCTTTTTTTAAAAAATATTTTTTAGTTATACATGACACAGTGTCTTTATTTTGTTTATTTATTTTTTGTTGTGCTGAGGATTGAACCCAGTGCCTCACATGTATGAGGCAAGCGCTCTGCCACTGAGCCACAACCTCAGCCCTAAAACCTTGTTTCTTAGGAATATTTTAAAGACACTTGTGCATTTTTGATGGTTAACTTCTTTAAAACTAGAAAACATAATTCGTAAATCCATGTATCTGGGCTTACATAAACTGTCATATGTCACAGTACACTGCAGGTGAAGTGTTTTCTGTACCTATAGGAAGGTATTACCTTAGAATACTCTGAATTGTGGAACTTCCCCCATTTCCCTCAGAATTGCTTACATACCAGAGGAGGAATTTCTAGGTAGCTAAAGAAGTTAATGATTCAAAACCTTCCACTTTCATGGGTATCTTTCACAATTTATTTTAGACCACTGTTTCTATTCCACTTTCCCCTCTATCACATCCTGCCCCCCCAACCACCAACATGCAGGGTGGGATTGGAGTGGCAGCAGGCATCTTTTTGGATCTAAGTGGAATTTGAATGAAGGATACATTTAGTTTGGGTTTGGTGGAAGATATCTATGTGTAAGTTATTTTTAGGTATCTTTGTATAGAAATGGTTTCCAGGAATATTTTTGCTGCTACTATGCTAACTCTGATAGCTTCTGTGACACAAAGATCCAAAGCAAGAAGTCATCTTGTGATCTGAACATGTTCAACCATGCTATGAACCAGAAGGGTGTACACAGTGGAAGAGAAACAGCTGAAAATGTTTAGAGCCAGATACTGGTCTGTGGAACATTAGTTTAATTGTAAGACATACAAAATTTTAAGTAGAGGGCTGGGACTGTAGCTCAGTGGTAGAGTGCTTGCCTCACATGCATGAGGCACTGGGTTCGATCCTCAATACCATATAAAAATAAATAAATAAAGGTATTGTGTCCATCTACAACTAAAAAAAATTTTTTTTTAAAAATTTAAGTGGAAGATTTGGTTCTCATTCCTGCCTAATCAAAATGGAAGTCTCTACTGGAAGGAATACACTAAATAATTAGGCATATAAAATTACCAATTCACTATATATTTTCTTCCTTCTTGTGAGAAAATCACATGAAACTGAAATTCCTGTTTCTTTTCTTCTTTTTTTTTTGTACTGGAAATTGAACTCAGGGGCACTCAACCACTGAGCCTCATCCCCAGCCCTATTTTGTGTTTTATGTAGATACAGGGTCTCACTGAGTTGCTTAGTGCCTCACTGTTGCTGAGGCTGGCTTTGAACTCACGATTCTCCTGTCTCAGCCTCCCAAAGTGCTGGGATTACAGGCTTGTGCCACCGCACCTGGCTTCTTTTCTTCTTCTAAATAACTATGTACAGTCATGCATCACTTAACCATGAGATACGTTCTGAGAGAGGCATCGTAAGGTGATTTTGTCATTGTGCAAACATGATAGAGTGTACTTCTACAAATGTAGATGTTATAGCCTACTATACACCTAAGCTTTATTGTGCAGCTAAGCTACAAACCTATAAGGCATATTTTTTTGTGTTTTTTTTTGGTACTGGAGATTGAACTCAGGGGCCCTCAACCACTGAGCCACATCCCCAGCCCTCTTTTGTGTTTTATGTAGAGACAGGGTCTCACTGAGTTGCTTAGCGCCTCGCCATTGCTGAGGCTGGCTTTGAACTCGCGATTCTCCCATCTCAGCCTCCCTAAGTGCTGGGATTATAGACTTGCACCACCGCGCTCGGCTTCAACAAACTTTTTAATGCAGCTACTCTTTGGGGGCCACTGTAGAAGGCAGTACTGAGGAGTACAAATGTAAATAATGTTCCATCATGACGTCGTGGAAAGTGGTGTGGCAATGTGATGTACTTTTGCTTGACACTCAAATCTTTCGCTTCCTCACTGTGCCCTTTTGAGGTTTTATAGTTTGTGGTTGTTGTTTGTTTGTTTTGCTTTCATCTTTATTGAGGAGGGGTTTGGCTGTGTTGCCCAGACTGGACTTGAATTCCTGGGCTCAAGCAATTCAGCCTCCCTGCTCCCTGGTATCTGGGATCACAGGCATGCTCTACCATGCCTGACTGACTGTACCATTTTGGGCAAGAATTAATTAACCTCAATGAAATCTGTTGGGAAAGAAATATAAGAATAATGTAAGAATAATGTTTTAGTCAGCTTTTTCACTGCTGTGACTAAAAGATATGACCAGAACAATTTTAGGGGAAGAAAAGTTTATTTGAAGGCTTACAGTTTCAGGGGTCTCAATCTGGCTTTATTCCTCAGGTCTCCAGGTGAGGCAGTACAACATGGCAGAAGAATGTGATAGAGGGAAGCAGCTCACATGATGATCAGCGGGCAGAGAGAGAAAGAGACTCCACTCTCCAGATATAAGATATATACCCTGTAGCCACATCCTCAATGAACCACTTCCTCCAGCCACACCTCACCTGCATCTAGTTACCACTCAGTTAATCCCATCAGGGATTCATTCACAGATTTTGTTAAGGCTCTAACCCAATCATTTCCCCTCCAAACCTTCTTGCATTGTCTCACACTTGAGCTTTTGGGGGATACCACATCTAAACCATAACAGATAATAAATAGGGCTAATAATACCTCAAGTGGAGTATTAGGTTGGGGATAAGAGGAATGGGAAAGAGCTAATAATTATTGAGTACATAGTAATATATACTGACCCCTGATATAAATGCTTCACTAGCAAAACTCAAATTATAAACTATATGTATATGTGGGAGATGGGGGGTTGGTAATACTCAGGAGTACAGAGATTACTTTGAAAATCCCTAGGAAGGTATGTCAGCCAGAACCTGGCAGGTGGCAGATGGCACATTCACTGGAGAAAATAGGGGAGAGTTTAATGGAGTAACCATTTATGAGGGTGTGGGCAGGGTTGAAAGAAACTACTAGGGGTGGTGAAGCTCTATAGGGCAAGAACAGTGGGGAGCCTAAAGGGACAAAAGGAGCCATCAGTAGCTGACTTCCAGAGAAAGATCTGTAACAGCAGGAGAGGGTCACCTGACAGCTGATCCTGATATCACTCCCTTCCGGATCTTAGATCTCCTGGTAGGGCCTCCCATAGCTTGAATACAACTGGAAGTTAGAGGGAAAGAGGTACCATTTGCATAGTCCACAAAGGTTACCCTTGGGACAGAGAGAAGGGCATACAAAGGGGAGACAAATGAGAATACCTGGTACAGGAAGTGTAGAAATGAGAAAATGTTACCTCCCCTGTGTGTTCATTTATAGGATCAAAGAGCTTTAATTTGCTATTTTGGAGTTTAAAACCTTCAGAGAATGGATTATTTAAGACTAGGCTTTACTTTAGTATCTGTCTTGTTCTAAATTGTAGCTCAGGAGTAAAGAGACTAAAGTGTTTTGTTCAACTCTGGTTAAACCTTCAACATGACCTATGTAGTGATTAAACCATTCAATAGTGAGCATTTATATCAGTTTTTTAAAAAATGTGTCCCTACAGTCAAGAAATCTCAAGAGCTAGGTAAGCCATTACAGAACATGAGTTCTGATGAGCAGGCCATTGCATCCCCCTAACCATTCATTTTCATAGACCCTACCAAAATGAAGCTCATCATGCTGCTTTTTCTGTAGGATGTATCTTTTCTGGGAAACTCTTTACCCAACTTACATGGAACCAGGAATGGAAATACCTAGGGTGAAGTTAAGAGTTATCTCCACACTGGGCTCTAATAATGTTATGAGTAGTCTTAGAAGCAAGCAGTCCTGAAGAAATGAACGTAGGTGATGGGATGATGATGATGGTGGTGGTGGTGGTGGTGATGATGATATTGACAATAATAAACCTTTATAGCACACTTATTGTATTATAAAACTCCTAAAGATCAGGGAACATATTTTATTCATCTTTATATTCCCAGATGATCTGGAAGATGCCTTAGTATGAAGTATTTAGTGAAAGCTGAATTGAATTGTTAAAAATAATCAAATTTCAGGGTTAAAAAGGACGTGTGAATCCAATTCTCTTCTTTTCACAGAACAGGAAAGTGAATCCTAGACAGGTTGGTGGTAGAGCAGTGCTTGTCCCATCATATTACCCACAATGCCCCTTTCCTAAGACTGGGACACCCCAACCAAGACAGCTTTTTTTTTTTTTGGTACCAGGGATTGAACTCAGGGGTACTCGACCACTGAGCCACATCTCCAGCCCTATTTTATGTTTATGTAGAGACAGGGTCTCACTGAGTTGCTTAGCACCTCCTCATTGCTGAGGCTGGCTTTGAACTTGTGATTCTCCTGTCTCAGCCTCTCTTAGTGCTGGGATTACAGGCTTGCGCCACTGCGCCCGGCTCAGAGACAGCTTCTGTTTGGTGTCATAAAGCCAAAAATGAGACTCAGATTGAGTGCAAGCAGAAGTTTATTCAGTGGCCAAAGAATGGAAAAGTGGGAATCTAGCTCACAAATCAACTTCTCAAACTGTTAGGGGTGGGAAATTCAGATACAGGGTAAAAGAAATGAGGGGTAGGAATATTCGTGTCTTTTCCGGAGTAGGCAGAGATTTTCCAGGAATTGAGCACCACCTCTTTTTGTTTCTAAAAGACCCGAGTTAAAATGAACCCCATGACAGGCTTTGGAACCTCCAGAAAAACTAGTAGGCCTGAGTTTTGGTTCCAGGAAAAGACACACATTGCTCAAGGCCGAAGCCACTCCCGGACCACCCTCAGATCAGCCAATCAAAGAGGTTAAAAATTATACACCTGGCATTCCTGAGGTCTGAGTTAGAGTCTAAGAACTATAGATAGTTATTTGCACAAACTAGCCAATCAATCACTGCTTGCCTGAACCCCACGTGGACCCCTTAAACTCACCTCATAGTTGGTCATTTTCAAAAAAATCTCAAAAGTCATGATTGGGTCCCACCAGATGTAACGGACACCCCCCCCACCCCAAGATTCTGAATGGTCAATACTGTCACCATAGGTGCTGCATGATTGTAATTAGTGCTTGTGTAATGATGGGGTGCATATGTCAGGCCCACCGGCACCCTGTCCCCTCCTCCTATAAAACCCTGCTCAGCCATTTTTGGGGCTCTCTGGATGGACCTGCTGGCTGCGTTGGTGAAGTCTGAGAGTCCTTTTTTTTTTTTTTTTGGTACTGGAGATTGAACTCAGGGGCACTTGACCACTGAGCCACATCCCCAGCCCTACTTTGTGTTGTATGTAGAGACAGGGTCGCACTCTTAAGCCCCAATAAAGACTCTTTGTTTTTACATACGTGCCTTGGTCTCCCTGGTGGTCTTTGGGGTCACCGTGATCTGGGCATTACAGTTTCTCTTATGTTTTCTGGCCATCCTCATGGCAATTGTCAACTACCTGGCACTGGTGGGGAGATGCCATTTAGTCTACAGACAGAATTACAATTGGGTTTGGGGTCTGTTAGAGATCACTTGGATCTAGCTGATTTCTCCTGCTCTGTACCCTTTCTTTACTTTTCTTATTTTTGGTACTGAGGATTGAACTCAGGGGCACTCAACCACTGAGCCACATCCCCAGCCCTATTTTGTGTTTTATGTAGAGACAGGGTCTCACGGAGTTGCTCAGTGCCTCGCCATTGCTGAGGCTGGCTTTGAACTGGTGATCCTCCTGTCTCAGCCTCCCAAAGTGCTGGGATTACAAGCGTGAGCCACTGTGCCTGGCTTCTGTATCCTTTCTTAAAGTAGAGATAGGGGTTGGGCAAG
>CM053403.1:44064250-44096965 GCA_028644305.1 Xerus rutilus
TTTTTTTTGGTACTGGGGATTGATCTCAGGGGCATTCAACCACTGAGCCACATCCTCAGTCCCATTTTGTGTTTTATGTAGAGACAGGGTCTCACTGAGTTGCTTAGCGCCTCGCCATTGCTGAGGCTGGCTTTGAACTCGCGATTCTCCTGTCTCAGCCTCCCTAAGTGCTGGGATTACAGGCTTGAGCCACCGCGCCTGGCTTGTTTAATTTTCCTTTAAATATTTCTCAGATATTTTCTATTCTGGTATTATTATTCTGACTGAGCCCCTCATCATCTTATAACAAGAAAGATAATCTAATCCAATGTGCTAATGGTGAATAGATAAAAATAGCCTGTGCTAAGGTTCTATTCTGGAATATGAAAGAACTGTTGAATAATTTCAGACACTATTAGAAAATAATATAACTTGTGGAATGATACTGGCCAAACTATGTGTTATATTGTGTACATATATGAATATGTAATAATGAATATCACCATTATGTACAACAATAATGCAGCAATATAAAAATATAGAAAAAAATAATTACAGAACTAAAAAAGAACAGAAAAATAATGTAGCTAAATATATTATTGAAAATAGCAGGATATGGTGGTACAACCTTGTAATCCCAGTAACTCAGGAGACTTAGGCAGGACATTCACAAGACCCTGTCTCAAAATAAAAAATAAAAAGGGCTGGGAATGAAGCTCAATGGTAAAGTAGCCCTGAGTTCAATCTCCAGTACCCAAAAAAAAAAAAAAAAAAGCCAGGCGTGGTGGCACACACCTGTAATCCCAGCACTTTGGGAGGCTGAGACAGGATGAGACAGGAGAATTGCGAGTTCAAAGCCAGCCTTAGCAACAGCGAGGTGCTAAGCAACTTAGTGAGACCCTGTCTCTACATAAAACACAAAATAGGGCTGGGGATGTGGCTCAGTGGTCGAGTTCAATTCCAGTACAAAAAAAAAAAAAAGTTAAGGTAAAACAAATCACTATGTATAGATAATTTCTGTTAACATGTTGGGTATTTTCTTGAGTATTATCAATTAATATCTAGATAATTAAAATCCATTTATTTATATAATTAATAATATTAAATATTTAAGCAATTAGCATAATTGCCCTAGGTAAGTCAAATTTATGATTTAATAATGTTGAATATAATTGCTGATTATATTGTTCATAGTGTAGTTGATCTCCTTAAGAGGATTATGCAGACAAGACATTTATTTGTTTTATAAGGCTTGAACAGCTTCTTATAATTCTTAGTTATTATACTACACAGTTGTTTTTTTGATTTTTTTGATATTTCACGGGTCAAATGTGTGATTTATTGGATGCTAGGTCCTTGGTAGTACAGTCCCCTAATCACAACATCTTTTCCCCCTGAATTTCTTCTTCTAGTCAATCATAGAACCCAGGCAGGTGGAGGGAGTATTATGGCACCAGAGCTGCAGAGAGGTCTGTTAGGTGAGGCTGTAAATCTCAGAGATTTATAAGCAGATTTAGGTGGAGGGCTGAGCTGTAGGAGCTGGTGGAGGGAATACTGGATCTTCAGACTGAATGGCAAGGGACAGAGAAGATATTAGGAAGTCAGAGAGCTGTGCCAAGAAACAAAAGCCAGAGAGCAAAAGACAGATTTGCTCTGTCCCTAGCCTGGGCCTGTGCACCTACCCGTCTGGAAGTTGCTGTTGCTGCTTTACTGTGCTTACCTCCATAGGTACAAGAGGTTGTATTCAAATGTCAGGAGCAGAGCTGTCATCAACTTGCCTTTCCTCATCTCCCCAACTCTCCTGCTTCTTTGGGTTCAGAGATATGACAGCTTCCCTATATTAACAAATAGGCTCTATATCAGTTTCCTATTACTGTTATAATATATTACCACAAACCTCATTGCTTAAAACAATACGAATTTATTGGCTTATATTTCTGGAGGTCAGAAGTCTGCAATGGGTAGCAATGGCCTGACATCAAGGTGTTGGTGGTGCTGTGTTCCCCTCTGGAGGCTGTAGGGAAGGTCTGTTTTCATATCTTTTCCATAAAAGATCAGCCTCTAGACTTCAAAGAAAGCCTGGAGGAATCCTTTGGCTGTGTGATTATTCATACAAATGCCTCCAAGCCTGTACCACAGAAGTCTCTTTTGAAAACTAAACTGCCCCAAGTAGGGCACATTCTATAAAGCCTATTTCATATGTGGCCATAGAGTAGAATGAGCAGGAAGACTTTGGATAGGATAAATCCTAGGGTCATGAAAGGACAAGGACTCAGGAGTAAGAGATCTCTGTTTCCTCCTCTCCAGGGAGCAGGAATAGGAACTCCCGAGTAGAATGAGTGAGCTAGGAACTTAGGCTACTTCCAGGGCAGGAAGTCTTTGCAATTACTGCTTTGCAGGATTTGATGATTGCTATGAACCAGAAGCCACAGTGTGTTTCCCATCTTTTTTTTTTTTAAATGTAAATTTAAAAAAGAGAATAGTGGTCAGGCACCAGTGGCATGTGCCTGTAGTCTCAGAACTCAGGAGGCTGAGGAGTTTGAGACAAGGAGTTTGAGACCAGCCTAAGCAGCATAGTGAAACTCTGTTAAAAAAAAATAAGGCTTTGACCTTCCCATTTCTATTTTACAATTTATGAAAGGAAGACTGAAGGTAGATAACTTATCTTTTAGAGTATAAGCTACCAGACCATGAGGAATCATAGGTAGACATCGTAAAGAAGACTAAGAATTAACCAGAGACTGTAAACTTTGATCTGGATGCAGAAAATGCATGAGACTTTGGTGATCTCTTCCCCGAGAGAAGATGTGTGGGAAGAAAGGTACACATTGACATTTGGGTGACTAGAAGAGCAGAACGGGCCAGAAACTATAAGTTGCCCTTCAATATCTCCTCTTCTTTCTTAGTATTAAATATCTTTAGATTGCCTCATGACTATCTAGAAAGACAATATATTCCCTAGCCTTGCTTGCAGCTAGATTATTCATATGATGAAGTCCTGGGCAGCAGGATTTGAGTGATAGGGATATTAATGACTTCTTTTTTTTTTTTTAATTTTTTCTAGTTGTAGATGGACACAATGTCTTTATTTTATTGCTTTTGTATGTGGTGCTGAGGATCGAACTCAGGGCCTCACGCATGCGAGGCAAGCGCTCTACCGCTGAGCTAAAATCCCCAGCCCCTATTAATGACTTCTGGGTTATACCTCTTTCATCTTTTCCTTCTTTCTGGTCAAAATGTGATAGGATATTGAGCTATATGGGAGAGAATAGAGAGTATCATAGGGATAGTGGAAAACAGGGCAGAAGGAACTTGGGCCCCTCATACTGTGGGGACCAGACTTTTACATAAAAGAGAAATAATTTTTCTCCTATAAGTCTAATTTTAGGTGTCCCTTCATGTGACTGAGTCTGTATCCTTTACTTTCGCAAACACATTGAGTTTAAGGTGTCTTTTTTTTTTGGTACCGGGGATTGAACTCAGGGGCACTCAACCACTGCGCCACATCCCCAGCCCTATTTTGTGTTTTATGTAGAGACAGGGTCTCACTGAGTTGCTTAGTGCCTCGCTGTTGCTGGGGCTGGCTTTGAACTCTTGATTCTCCTGCCTTAGCCTCCCAAAGTGCTGGGATTACAAGCGTGAGCCACTGCGCCCGGCGAGTTTAAAGTGTCTTTTAAAAAGTTTCTTATGGCTGGACATGGTGGCACATGCCCATAATCCTAACAATTTGGGAGGCTAAGGCAGGAGGATCTCAAGTTTGAGGCCACCCTGGGGAACTTAGCAAGACTCTCAGCAATTTAGGGAGACCCTCTCTTGAAATAAATATGGAAAGGGCTGGGGACATATTCAGTGGTCAAGCACCCCCTGGGTTCAATCCCCAATTACCCCCCCCCCTACACACACACAGAAAAAAAAAGAGGAGGAGGAGGAGGAGAAAGTTTCTTTTAAACCAGGTGTGCTAGAGAAAGCCTGTAATCCCAGCTACTCAGGAGGCTGAGGCAGGAGCATTTTAAGTTTGAGGCCAGCCTGGATAACTTAGTGAGACATTGTCTCAAAATAAAATAAAACGGCTAGGGATATAGCTCAGTGGTAGAGTGCTTGCCTAGAATGTGGGATGCCGTGAGTTCATTCTCCAGTGCCATAAAACAAACAAAAATTTTTCTTATGAAAAGTGTCAAACATACACAAAAGAAGAAAGGTTAGTATAATAACCTCATGTGTGCCTACCTTCTGCTTTCCTAATTTCAATTATATCTACACTATACACCACTCTCCTTCCCTTCACTGTAGTATTCTGAAGCAAATCCCAAATATTTTATTATTTCTTCTGTAAATATTTCAGCATGTGTATCTCTAAATGATAAGGATTTTTTTTTTCAACAGAATTTGAAACACTTTTGAGAAGAACAAATCTAGATATCTATTAGATAGTTGAGCATATCTCTTTAATATTCTGGCCTTAAGATGCTGTGAAGCATCCTCATATGGATGGTATTTAAGGCCATGGTGGTAGATGAAAACCCAGGAAAAGTGGTTTTCTTTGTTGCAAATAGGAAATTTACATGGCTTGCATAAGCAAGCATTTCTTAGGGAATTGTGAAAGACAGGATAAATTCAGATAAGTGGGAAGATTTAAAGGATGTTGTTCCCACTGCTGCAAATCTGTTCCTCATCTTGATCTTCATTGGAGCTGACCACTCTCAGCTCCCTAGGTACTAGTTATTTGTTCATGGATGGTCATGTATTTGAATCACAGCTGAGACTCAAAGAAATGTCTGCTGGGGCTTCCAGGAAGACTTCTCAGTTCTTCAGATACTTCTTGTATCTGCCTGGATGATGTGTTGTGATGGAATGTGCTGGAACTGCTGTAGTCATCTTGTTATCGTGAGAGAATTCTAGAACCATTCAAGAGTCTTGGTGTGGAGACTGAAGATGAGCCAACACTGAGTAGAGAGATGGTAATAAACCTTTCCCTAAGGGCATGACATGGTTTGTGCTGTAGCTCCAAGACTGTCTTAAAGCCAAGTCTCACTCCTGACCTTTGAGTTATATGAATCCTGAGGTAACAATTTGCCTTTGTTTAAATCATTTAAAAAAATTTTTTTAGTTGTAGATGGACCTTTATTTTATTTATTTATATGTGGTGCTGAGAATTGAACCCAGTGCCTCACACATGCCAGGCAAGCCCTCTGCCACTGAGCCACAACTCCAGCCCCTGTTTAAATCATTTTAAGAAGGATTTTCTGTCACTTGCAATATAACATATTGTCTTAATTGAGTGGGCTATGACGTCAATATTTTTCAAGATCTTGTGGAACCCCAGTGCCAGTCACCTCGGTTTTAGCATGGACAGGTGATATTTCTGTGTAAGAGAAATAAATTACGTGATGTCCCCTACTTAAATATATTTCCTTGGTGCTCATTAGCAAGAAGTGCATATTGCTTTTTGACAGCTTTCCTGCGGGCTCTCACTAATGGTTTATGGCTTTTACAAGTACTGGCCAGTTGCTGGGGTAATGTGTTACTTAAACGGGGAAATAGCAGATGTGGAAACTGCGAAAGAGCATAATCTGGGTAGAGAAATGCATTGAGTTGTGTATAAAACCTGCTTTGGTTATGGAATAGACCTAATTGTTCTCTGGAGAAGTACAGCATTGAGGTATTGCTGTAATACTTATTTAATGTACCAATAAGGTAGACAAGAGGATGCAAAATTACCTTTTTGAAACACATTCTTCAGAAAAGCAATGAAACTAGTTCTTTTTTTTTGGTAGTAGGGATTGAACTCGACCACTGAGCCACATCTCCAGCCCTATTTTGTGTTTTATGTAGAGTCATGGTCTCACTGAGTTGCTTAGCACCTCGCTGTTGCTGAGGCTGGCTTTGAACTCGCAATTCTCCTGTCTTAGCCTCCCTAAGTGCTGGGATTACAGGCTTGAGCCACCACGCCTGGCTGAACTGGTTCTTAGAAGTGGATATTTCTTTTATAAAATGTTGGGGGAAGGCAGGTTGGGTGGTATTATTGGAGGGCTAGGGCAGATGAAATGTACCGTATTGGTGAGGGATGACTTCAAATTTGAGGGTTCTGTTGAAGTCATGGAGAATGTGGTTTCAGTTTGCAGCACGGACACCTGAAACCATCAGGATGGTTATGTGGGTCTGTCAAAGGACTAATGCTTGCCTGAATGGTTTTCTCATATATGGAAAGGGGAATTTTTTTCTTCTTCTAGAAAAAATTTTCTTCCATTTAGAAAAAGAAGAGTCTTGAGGTTTATTTGCCAGGAAGATTGCTTACACTTTTCAACAAGTGATTTGGGAAGTTTCTTGAGGTGGCTTATTAGGTAAATGGAAGACAGAGTACAATAAAAAAAAAAATAATACCTATGTAAATTTAGCTCACAGTACTACAGTTTGCTAAAACTCCATAGATGAAAACTTACAGAGTACAGGTTTATTTGCATTTTCAAAATAAATATCTGGGATCCATACTTTAGGGAAGCTAAAGTGATTTATTATTTAATTACAATGTATTTCTGAACATGTGCATTTGCAATTCAAGCATCTTCTTTAGAATCTAGATCCTAAGGTAATGGAATCAGTAACCACATTTGCCAGGAATGCTGGGGTGCAGAAAAGTAACTAACTCTTGGAAAGAGACCAAGAATATCCTAAGTGGTAGGAGGAACTCGTGGTGGCAAGAGTATGGAGCCCCCTGCTGGCAAAGACTAGCAAAGAAGGACAGTAGAAACACTGAGAAATCCTGTCAGAAAAGATGTGGGTCAAAACTGGAAGTGTTACTGAACCCAGGTTCAGAAGCTCATGCCAAAGTCCAAGAGACAAGTGCTGGGGATAAAGAAAGGCTTTATTCAGCGGTGAAAGAATGAAGAAGAGAGAGCTTTGTTCACAAATCAATTTCTCAATTCCAGGGCATTGAGATGTTACAGAATAATGAAGGACAGGGCTGGGGTTGTGGCTCAGTGGTAAAGTGCTTGCCTAGCATGTGTGAGGCACTGGGTTTGATTCTCAGCACCACATATAAATAAATAAAGTCCAATGACAACTAAAAAAAAATTTAAAAAAAGAATAACAAAGGACAGGAATAATGAAAGAGACATACAAGCTAATAAAGGGGAAGAACAGTCATGTCTTTTCTGGGAACAGGCAGAGATATTTCAGGAACTCAGGTACTACCTCTTTTCACATTTCATGGTCTGGTGTTTCTGGTCATGGTGGCTGGCAGGTTTTTTAATCTTGGAAAGGAGGAAGGGGAAAGACTAGGCAAATCTAGGCCAACTTAACCATCTGTTACAGTTTTGGACAAAACATTTCTCAAATGAGCAATATGTCTATGTAATACAGAGTGGAATCTGACCCAGAGGTTAAGGAAACAAAGGAGGAGACACAATATAAAGACAGAGATTCTAAGTATTTCCATCCTCTTCCATTTACCCACTAAACATCTGTAGGCCGAAATGAAGAGTCAGTGTTTTCAGCAAAAGCAGCAGCTTTCAGGTCCCTGAATGGTAACCTAGGCAACCATTATCATCATAACCCACATATCAGAGATATTATCTACAGCAAAGCTAGTGGGAGGCTAATAATGTATTGTCCAGCTGTATGACCTCCAAAATTAGTGATTTTTAAGTCAACTAACAGCAGGTTGAGCTACAGAGTTTATTTAGGTTTTTCCCTGGTAATAGAAGTTTTAAGGTTGACAATGTAGATTACCTCTACTGTTA
This sequence comes from Xerus rutilus, assembly GCA_028644305.1. NCBI lineage: Eukaryota > Metazoa > Chordata > Mammalia > Rodentia > Sciuridae > Xerus > Xerus rutilus. The sequence continues at coordinate 44,071,969 of CM053403.1, forward strand.
CCCTTGACATATGGAGACACAGTTTGTAGAATTGGAGGACCTTGGCATGCTCTGAAAGATAGGTGTAAAAGTTTATCCAACTGTACAGATAAAAACTGCAAGTGACATAAGGAGAAGGAGACAAAGAATTGGTATGAGGTAAAATTAGCTCAGATCACAAACCAGAGTTATAAGCATTGGCCTGGTAAAGGATAAATGAATTGGTCAGCATGGAAATAGAAATCCATATCTGAAGAAAGGTTTTGCCAATTTTTTCTTCCAGAATTGGAAGGAATTTTTGAGATGGTATGAATCCTGTAGAACTCCCTGGCCAGGAATCTAAAGAGCATATTCATCAAATATCTGCTCCCTATATCTGGCTTATTTATGAAACAGATCAAGAAATCTGGCTTTGTGATAGCTACAGGACCTTGAAGATGTCATATTTGAAGTTACTACCTGTTGCTGCTGGTCCCCAAACTTTTGGACCACCCTGACATTGTTTCTCCAAGGGCAAGGACTATGGGTTTTTTGGTTTTTTTTTTTTTTTTTTTTTTTTTTTTTTGTGGTACTGGGGATTGAACTCAGGGGCACTTGACCCCTGAGCCACATCCCCAGCCCTATTTTGTGTTTTATGTAGAGACAGGGTCTCACTGAGTTGCTTAGTGCCTCGCCATTGAAGAGGCTGGCTTTGAACTGGCGATTCTCCTGTCTCAGCATCCCTAAGTGCTGGGATTACAAGCGTGAGCCACCGCGCCTGGCTGGGTTAATTTATTATAGTTGTTAGACAACCTTAATGACCTACCATAACACCTTCCCTTTCTACAGGCACAGAAGTTAGGTCTCGAGTATCTTTGAACTACATTACCTATTAAAGACTTAAAAGTTTTAAAATAAGGTTGTTAAATTAATACATGCACATGTAAAAAAATAAACAATACAGGAGGATCTAAAATCCAAGTAAAAGTCTACTTTCCTCTCCTATCCCATTTCTGGCCCCACTCTCACTAGGTAACCACTTTTAACTATTTCTGTCTTTATTTTCTTAATTATTACCTCTATATTATGTCCTCCTTTCTAGTTTTATCAATGTTAAGTAATATTTAGTGGCATCCCATTGTAGAAGATGAATAGTTACCAAAGAGATTTTTAAAAAAAATCTTACTGTCTTTGTTCAAATTGCTATAACAAAATACCATAGACTGGATGGTTTAAACAATGAACATTTAGTTTTTAGAATCCTGGAGACTGGGAAGTCAAGATTAAGATGATGGAAAATTCTTTTGGTGTCTGGTGAGGGACTGCTACCTTGTTCACAGATGGTCATTTATGTCCTTTCATGGTGAAAAGAGGGTGAGAGAGTTCTCTAGAGTTCCTTTTACAAGGGCACTAATCCCATCCACGAGGTCTCCACCCTCATAACCTAATTAATTCTCAAAGACCCCATCCTTAATAACATCATATGGGGATCCCCATGTCAACATACGAATTTTGGTGGGACACGGGACACAGTCCACTGCTCTTAGGAAAGTGAAAAAGGTTATTAGGGAGAAGAAAGAATGGTGGTGGCAAAGGCTATCATGCTTTTATGATTACATGAAGGAGAAGCAGTATATGTAGGACAAACAAAATTTGGAATCAAATCTGTGTGAATTTGAGTTGGGCAACTTATTTTCAAGGCTAGGAGATTGTTGTGAGAGCAAGTAATGCATCTTTGAGTGTTTTGCTAGGGATTCATCTCTGGAAACATTTGCAAGTGTGCATGAGACAGTGTCAGGGAGGGTAGAGAGAAAAATCAACATTTCTTAAGCATCTTATTTCTCCTAGAAACTGTTAGGTGCTTTATAAACACTGTATCATTCCTTTCTGCAATGACCCAGGCAAGCTAAGTTAGGAAGGATTAGGGAAGTTTCATAACTTGCCCAGGTTAGAGATTAATGGATGTCTGTCTACAAGGTCCATAATCTTCACACACCACCACCTATATGATGGATGCCAATACATTTTATGTCTGCAAAAATGGAGCTTCCTGGGCTGGGGTTGTGGCTCAGTGGTAGAGCGCTTGCCTAGCATGCGTGAGGCACTGGGTTCGATTCTCAGTACCACATACAAATAAATAAAATAAAGGTCCATCAGCAATTAAAAAAATACTTTTAAAAAAATGGAGCTTCCATTTGTGAGATACATAAGGTAATTCCCATTCAGGAATTACACCAGAGGCAGTACTTCTTGCTCCGACCCATAGAGGGCAGTGAGAGACACAGAGTGCATTTGCTTCTAGGGCGAGGGAATTCTTGCTTAGGAACTATGCCAAAGTCATATTTGAATTGTTGTCGGCTTATCAGAATGTTGGCCCAAAGCCCAATAGTGAATAAAATCGTCCTTCTCAAATAATATATCAATAAAAAACAAGTTGGAAAAATCCACCAGATTTCTTGAAACATAAAATAATACAAATTTCATATTAATGCAGAAATAGACAACCATCAGATATCAACCATGAGAATACTGTAATCCTGTGGGTACAGCATTCCTATATGGGGAAAATAGTTCATTTTCTTGTTCTCTGCCCCACATCCAATCTGAGTCCTGTGCTGATTCATGTTACTAAGCAAATGACATCATCTGAAATCTATCGCTGAATGTTCTTTAGTAAAACTCTCCTTTTGATTAAATGGTCCACCATGGATTTTTTTTTAGATAGGAAAATATAACAGAAACTCTTAACTATTCAGTGATGGCAATTCCCATGAACCCTTAAATAATATCAATATATCATGAAGGGACTGGCTTAGAACAGATGTATTCTCACTGGTCAAAAGATAGGTATTAGAGCCGGGGGCGGTGGCGCAAGCCTGTAATCCCAGCACTTATGGAGGCTGAGACAGGAGAATCACGAGTTCAAAACCAGCCTCAGCAAAGGCGAGGCACTAAGCAACTCAGTGAGACCCTGTCTCTACATAAAACACAAAATAGAGCTGGGGATGTGGCTCAGTGGTCGAGTGCCCCTGAGTTCAATCTCCAGTACCAAAAAAAAAAGATAGGTATTAGGTCATGGTGGCTAATGCCTGAAATCCCAGCATCTCAGGAGATTGAGGTAAAAGGATCACAAGTGAGAGACCAGGCTCAGCAATTTAGTGATGCCCTGTCTAAAGAAGAAGAAGGAGAAGGAGGGCTGGGATTGTGGCTCAGTGGTAGAGTGCTTGCCTCGCATGCGTGAGGCACTGGGTTCAATCCTCAGCACCACATAAAAATAAATAAATAAAGATATTATAAAAAAAAAGAAGAGGAAGGAAGAGGAGGAGGAGGGAGGAGAGGGGAAGAGAAAAGGGAAAAGGGAGAAGGAAAAGAAAGAGAAGGGGCTAAAACTTAGCACCCTTGGGTTTAATCTCCCACTACAAAAACAAAACAAAACAAAAAAAGATGTCAGGTTTCTACTTGATCTTAGATCTTAAATAAATTTTGATTAATTTTAAGTTCAGATGAGAGGATAGTGTGAGAGTTTAAGTGTAAAGGAAAAGGGAAGATGAGACTATACTAGAACATCACTCTGGAGCTTTTTTTTTTTTTTTGGTACTGGGGATTGAACTCAGGGGTACTCAACCACTGAGCCACATCCCCAGCCCTATTTTGTGTTTTATGTAGAGACAGGGTCTCACTGAGTTGTTGCTTAGCGCCTCGCCATTGCTGAGGCTGGCTTTGAACTTGTGATTCTCCTGTTTCAGCCTCCCTAAGTGCTGAGATTACAGGCTTGCGCCACCGTGCCCGGCTTGGAGCTTCTTTCTCAGAAGTCTGCCGGGACAGATGTTGGAAGCCTCATTTTAAATAGACATTAGTTTCTAGAACAATAAAATATCTGACATACAAGTTGGGTGTGGTGGAACACACCTGTAATCTCAGCAATTTGGGAGGCTGAGGCCAGAGGATAGAAGGTTCAAGGCCAGCTTCAGCAATTTAGTGAGACTCTGTCTAAGACAAAAACACAAAGGGCTGGAGATGTAGCTCAGTGGTAAAGTACCCCTGGTTTAAATCCCTAGTACCAAAAGGAGAAAAAAGAAAAAAGAAAGAAAACTTACATACAAATGCATTTAATATTTTAAAACAAATAATTGATTATAATATGCATCTATCAATGAATAAAAATGGCATTTACCAAGCCGGGCGTGGTGGCTCAAGCCTGTAATCCCAGCACTTAGGGAGGCTGAGACAGGAGAATCGTGAGTTCAAAGCCAGCCTCAGCAATGGCGAGGCGCTAAGCAACTCAGTGAGACCCTGTCTCTACATAAAACACAAAATAGGACTGGGGATGTGGCTCAGTGGTCGAGTGCCCCTGAGTTCAATCCCTGGTACCAAAAAAAAAAAAATGGCATTTACTAGAAAAGTTCTTAGATAAACATAGAACTCCTCACTTTTTCTGCATGGATTGCTAAGCTCCTGATTGAGAATCTTTACTGACCATTGGGGTTTGTATATTTAAGTAGCAAAGTATAGAGTCAGTATATAGTAAAGAGTCAGAATTTATTTGGTATGTTAGAAAAAATGTTGCTTTTTCAGGCAAAATCATTAGGAGAGAGTATTGTGATGTGTTTATCTTACAGGGCTGTGTGTCAGACAGACATGTCTACTTCAGCTCTACTACTGACTAGCTGTGTGATCATGGGCAAGTTACTTAGTCTCTCTCTGCCTTAATTACCTCATCTGAAAAATGGGAACTATATTATGATTAAATGCCCAATTCATAGTGTGATTTTATTTGGAATAGGTAAGCACTCTGTAAACAGTAACTTTTTTAAGGGTCAGAAATTATTTTTGAGTCAATACTAATAAATGTTAGCTGCCATCATCATTATTTGGGGCTATAACTTCAGTAGATATCAGTTACTTAATATTTTAACTAGTTAAGTCCCTTGACTACCTGTGTTTGCAAATGTAGGAGTATCCACCATTCTGATGTTTCTTCCTGATCTAGCAAGGGTTTTATAGAATCTGTCATAACTCAGTCTTTGATTGGAACACTTAGTGCAGACTGAAGAAGGCTAGGACCAGAGTGTCAGCAGATTCACGGTTAAGCCTGCAAGTCTCAACATGGAAACAAGGGGAGATGCATTTAAGACTGTATTTGGGACATCAGCTTACAAAGGAGAAGGACATTGAAGAGTGGGGAGGAAGAAAGAAGAATGAAGATACCATTAGCCAGATGTTTATACTGAATCCAAGATCCTGGCTCTCTAGGACCTAAGACAGGCAATTAGGGTGGTGGTGTGGCTCAGTGGTAAAAGACAGTAGAGGTCCTGGGTGCAACCTCAGGACCAAAAATCAAACTACAAACAAACAGGACAGGCCATCAATGGGACTGAAGTAACCTAAATGGAATTGTCTCTGTATGCAGCTATAGTCAAGATAGGCATCAGCTGATGTTAGTTTAGTGCTTCAATCCTGAGATTGCTGGATTTTTAGAGGCAAGAAATCCAGACTGCAGAGAGTAAGGTACCAGAAGGAATTTGGGGGAAGTCGGAGGGGAAAGGAGAAACTACATAGGAACTTAGGCAGATACAAGAACTTATTTTGAGGGAGTAAGTTAAGATTCTCTTGGGCAGGACGACCCTTGGGTGTCAACAATTTTTTTTTTTTTGGTACTATGGACTTAACCCAAGGGCACTTGACCACTGAGATGTATCCCCAGCACCAACCTCTCACTTTTTTTTTTTTCTAGCACCAGGGATTGAACCCAGGGGTGCTCTACATCTCCAACTCTTTTTATTTTGAAACAGGTTCTCACTAAGTAGCCTAGGGCCTTGCTAAGTTGCTGAGCTGGCTTTGAACTTCCAATCCTCCTGCCTCAGCCTCCTGAGCTGCTGGGTTACAAGCATGTACCACCATGCCCAGCTCCTTAACTGTTTTATAAGTGAAGGGCTGAGACTGATGGCTTCAGTGGTTCACCAGGGACCACACAGAAAAACAGATTCAGGACTTGATTCCAGGGTATTAGAGTTCACAAGTCTGGTGCCACTTCACTATTGGACTATGAAAAAATCCAATCCTCTCTACTTGTTGAGTACCCCCATAAGTATATGTAGGTCTCTGTACTTAGACAATCTTGGTACTTCACAACTCTTTTTTTTTTTTAAATATTTTGTTTAGTTGTAGTTAGGCACAATACCTTTATTTTTATTTATTTATTTTTATGTGGTGCTGAGGATTGAACCCAGTGCCTCACATGTGCTAGGCAAGCGCTCTACCACCGAGCCACAACCCCAGCCCCGGTACTTCACAACTCTCTGGAAGTCAGAAGCCCAAGTCTCCCTTTAAGACCTCACATGAACCAGCTTTGCAGTAGACAAGCCATTTAATCACTGAGAGTCTCAGTTTTCTCAACTATAAAGGGGCTCAGGTTGAGATGACTCTGCAGGATGCTTAGAACTCTAAAATAGTTCTGTGATTTTATAATTGAATTCTAAGGAAGATTTTAAGACTAATTCGACATACATTTTTTAAAAGCTGTGTTCTGGCACCAGTGAAAAACGTGGATATTCCAGATATTAGTCATTAAGTAAAATCAATAAGAAGGTGGTAATGCTGTGCAAATGAATCTGAATCAAAGTGTGTCCAAGATATAGTCAGCAATGTACTGAGTGGTCAACACAGAGTTTGTAACACTACTTTTGTGTCAGGGACTATACCATCTGTTGGTAGGAGATTAGCACCTTAGAAATTCTGTTACGATGAAGTGTGAGCTATAGACCACAAGTACCACTACCAGAGGGAGGTCAATGAGTAAGGCTTCTTCTGAAGGAAGTAGGACATGAGCTGGCTTAAAAAATGAACTAATTGGAAGGATTTGGATGAACATAGGTGAAAAAGACTTTCCAGGCCAGGGAAGAAAGTCAAGCAAAGAGGAGCAAGAAGCATTTGTGTTACAGTGAATGGACTAGACAGGTATGTTTGAATTGGCCAACTGGCAATAGAAGAGGAGAGAATAAAAGTAATATTTGCAGAATGCATCATCTGACAGCAGTGGAGGGATGGCTTGGAGCAGGAGAGCTTCAGCAACTGGCTTTCTTAGGTGTCTGCTATGTGTTAGGCTCGTGACAGAATTTTATATAGATAATCTTAAATCATTGCAACAACCTTTGATATAAGTTTTCTTATCTCTCCTTTTTACAGACAAGAAAATTCAAGCTCAGAGTAAGAAACAGTCCAAGACCATCCAGCTAGTAGGAAGTTCAGAAAAAATTTCAACCCAGGGGCTGGAGGTATATAGTTCAGTGATAGAGAACCTGTCTACCTTACATGAAGCCCTAGATTCAATCTCCAGTAACTTTCTCTTTCTCTCTGTCTCTCTCTCCCCAACCAAGTCTGGTTTAACTTTAAGGTAAACCTCTATTCTACTGTATGGGAGAAAAAGAGATTGCCCCTCTTTCCCTCTGTTGTGGTTTGGATATGAAATGCTCCCCAAAGACTTATTTGTTGAAGGTTTGTTCCTCAATGCTCAATATTCTGAGATGAGACTTTTGGGAAATGATTAGATCATGAAGGCTCTCATAATTTGATGGCACTATTGGGGTTTTTAGAAATTTTACTCCTCCAATTTTACTCCACTGAGGACATGCCCTGGAAAGGTATTTCTTGTCCCTGGCCCCTTATGTGTATACTCTCTCTGCTTTCTGACTTTCAGGAACTGAACAGCTTTCTGTCCTTCCACCATGATGTAGTATCTCACCTTGAGCCCAGAGCAATGGAACTGGCAGACCATGGACTGAATCCTTTGAAACTATGGAACTAGCAGACCATGGACTGAATCCTTTGAAACCATGGAACTGGCAGACCATGGACTGAATCCTTTGAAACCATGAGCCAAAACAAACCTTTCCTCCTCCAAGGCTTTTGTCTCAGATATTTTGGTCACAGTGACAAAACGCTGTCTAATGTACTCCCTTAATTTTTCTTTTTCTGTCCCTCATTTCTTATGTGGGTTCTTTGGATCTAGGAACCAAATTAATACAAGAGATGGTTAATTGAAGAAAAGCAAGAGTTTCATTAAATGTACATGCACAGGGGGATCTTTGCAAGAGAGTGAAACCCAAAAAAATGACTAAAGCATGATGTTTCTATATGCGTTAGACAAAGAACAATAAATATATGAAGGAATTTCTGGACATATGGATCTCTGGATTAGGGTAGTAGATTTTAGGTGATGTTACTAAGAGATATGGGGGACATCTTATGTAGAAGCTATTGGAAGATAAGGGTTATTTCAGTGTGTTTATTCAGGTTCGTTGCAGCACCAATCACCAGTCTCTGGTGACCAAGGTTATTTTTCAGCCTTGATATATGAAGGACATCCCTCCTGAAAGAATTGTTGTGGTTTGCTGCATGTGAGAACAGAGAGCCCAAATGAACCATTTTGAAGTTAGAATTCCTTCAGTGATTTCAGCCTTGAAATAATCGATATATTCATTTGGCATATTTTGAGATGGCCTGCTCATACCTCCTTCCTCACCATCTCACTGCTTCTCCCAGAACAAGGAAGCCATTGCCTGTGCCACTTACCCACCTCCATCAAAACATGATCATCATTTGGCAGATTTTGACACACTGCAAGCCAGTTACTAAGCAATTGATTGCCTTACAGTGATCTGATTCAGTCACTCTGAATGTCCAAATAACTCAGCTGCTTTGAGCTTCCTATGTAAGAGTGGCAGCCAATGGGACTCAGGGTATTAAAAGGCAATCAGACGATAGCTGGTCTCCTTATTGACTCCCAGAGGCAAAGCTGGAGGCTGTAATCACAAAATAAGACAGTCCTTTATTTGTGGCTATTATGGGAAAACTATTGGTTGCGCACCAGTTGTTTCAATAACACCTGCACATTCTTGGCTTTTGAATACAAATTAAAAACAAAATCTTAATTCATACATTGAAGTTATTTACACAAACCTCTCCACAATCACACAGAAGATCAGAGGAAGAACCAGAAGTTGATGTGATAATTTATGATCCTCACATTTCTTTTGTTAGTTCCCTAAATAAATCAGAAGACAGGTGTGTGTGTGTGTGTGTGTGTGTGAGTGGAGGTAGCGCTATTACTTGTGCATGAGAATTTCTTTTAAAATATATTGAAACAAATCATTGTATGAACCAAGTTCCATAACTAAGTTTTCTTTTTCCTTAAAAATAGAGAGTCTCTCCTCTGCCCCCAATATCATTGATGCACATCCCAGACATGAACTGTGGGATTACGTCATTGCTGCACATCCAGCTAGCTTCTCTATTGAGACTTTTAAAGGTGTTAATTATAATTATGAATTAATCATTATTCTAGCTGAGCCAGAGTCTTGTTTTCCTCTCCAACCTTCTCATTATTAAGTTTGCTGGAGCTGGTTAATGTGAGGACATCATCCATGCAAATTATTATGCAGCAATACACTATGACATTTACTACAACAGTTTTTATTAAGCACTCAGTCATGTGGAATTTTATATGTGCAAAAGTCATAATTAACCACTTATTCTAAAATTACATTTTGTTTGTTTATTATAGTTTAGGATTTTCATCAGAATCTTTATTTCCTTTCATATACTCTGAAACCAAAAATGAAAGCCACAGTGGTTCCACTCTTTTCAGAAGGTCACCTGTTTCAGAAAACAATATCGATGGGGCACCTTTAAAAGTACTAGCTATCCTCTGCTTTTTTGTACATTAACAAAACTATTCTCATAGTCTCTCCATGATAAAAATAATTCAGCAAAACCAGTTGTCAATCTATTACAACGAGAATGTATAATTTTCCTGTTTTCTAGAAGCTGAAAACTAACAGTTTTTTTTTTTTTTTTTGGTACTGGAGATTGAACTCAGGGGTACTCGACCACTGAGCCACATCCCCAGCCCTATTTTGTGTTTCATGTAGAGACAGGGTCTCACTGAGTTGCTTAGCGCCTTGCCGTTGCTGAGGCTGGCTTTGAACTCGCGATTCTGTCTCAGCCTCCCTAAGTGCTGGGATTACAGGCTTGCACCACCGCGCCCGGCTAAGGGTTTTTAATGAAATTGCTTCTTCCATCATAGCTAGAGGAAAGTTGCTCTTGTGTCTTGGGAGCCAGTGGGAGTCACCATGAGTATGACCAGGAAAGAACAAAGAGGCCAAGTACTTTGCATAGAGGCCCCCACCAGATGCTGGAGATGCTGACCTGTTACTTGCTGATAGTGAAGAAGGTTTTTCTGAATGTCATGCTTGGGCATAAAGTGGGTCTGGTCTGGGTCTGGGGTTGGAAAGGAAAGAACCAAAACACAAAGATTGAAGTTTAGTTACTGAGCAGGTGCCTACTTTTTCAAAGAGATGAAATCCAAAAAACAGTGACACTCAGAAGTTCAGACAAGAACTTGGCATCTATCTGATTCATCAATGAGCCACTGATTTGAAATTTAAGGAGCAGAGCTTATTCTGGAAGGACTGTCTCAAGGCCAGGTTCCAGCCCTGGAGAGGATAGAGTATCACCAGGGTATTCTAGAACTTCTGTTCAGTGTACTCTCCTGAAGAACTCTGTCACCTCACCGTTCTTAGCCCAGTTGGGAAGACTAGTTTGCTGTCTTCCTCATAAGTTCCACTGAGGTAGAGGCTGAATCCATCCTGTTCAGCCCTGTCACCTCAGCACTCAACACTGTGTTATACATGGTCCTTACTCTAGTCCAGGTTATCTGCTACCAGACTATGTGATGTCCTCTTGACTAGACTCCCCACATCTACTCTTTTACCTGTCCAATATATCATTCCCACATTCTCCATTGGTTTTAAGAAATAGAAATCTAGGGGCTGGGATTGTAGCTCAGTGGTAGAGCACTTGCCTCGGATGCGTGAAGCCCTGGATTCCATCCTCAGTACCACATACAAAGCCATAAAATAAAGACATTGTGTCCATCTACAACTAAAAAAAAAAATTAACTAAAAAAAAAAAAAAAAGAAATGGAAGTCTATTTTTTGCTATCAACATGCTTATGACCCTTCTGTGATTTGCCATTCCTCTTGGAGCCCAAATCTCAAATATTGTCTCCACACCAAAAGAAAACTGTGTGGTCTCTATAACAAAAAAGTCATTCCACTTTATTTCACTTTCTTGTGCCATGCTCTTTGCTTCCTGCTCCCCAATCTCTCTGTCTACTTAACTTCTTCGCATCTTTGCTTGAGGGTCATTTCCTTGGGGAAGTCTTCCTTGAGACCTTGGTCTCCCTGGAGTTCATGCACTCCTGTAGCTCCTCGTGCTGCTTTTCCATAGCATTTTCCCCAGCTCATTACTCATTGAGTATCATTATTTGATTGTCTGCTTCTCTAATTCGATTTGTGGATTTTGTGAGTGCAGAGAATGCATTCATTTGCTGGAAACCCAAATATATGTTGAATTCACTTGTGAATACCTACGTCCAGTGATAAGAATTGGAGCTGGGGAAAGACTGGGGAGTGGAGGGCCCTTTGGCTTGTGAACCAGGCAGGGAGCCAGTAGGGAGGCTGAGACAGGAGAATCGCAAGTTCAAAGCCAGCCTCGAGGCGCTAAGTGAGACCCTGTCTCTACATAAAGCTCTACATAAAACACAAAATAGGGCTGGGGATGTGTCTCAGTGGTCGAGTGCCCCTGAGTTCAATCTCCAGTACCAAAAAAAAAAAAAAAAAAAGAATTGGGGAGGGTGAATTTCAAGTGAATTGACATGGAGCCATCAAGATTTGGAGCTTCAGCGTGACTCCCTCTCTTCTAGTAAGCTTGGACCTGGATATCCATAAAAAAATTAAGTCCTGCCAGAAATCACACAGTTGGTCAATGGAAGACCCAAGACTCAGACTGGCTCTGGGTTTAGGCACCTCTTCTCACACTAAAGAGATGCCTTTTGTGTATGTGTGAGAACAATTGGGTAGCAGATAAATCATCACTGAAGTGCTTGCCTGGGACTTCTTTGTCCTGCCCTTGCCTGTCTGACTCTCAGCAATAGCAGCATCTGTGTTAGTCATTTATTCTCCAGTCGTGTCCAGCTTGGAGACTGAATTATGATAGCTGTTACCTAGAGGTTTGTGCACAACATCTGTATTCTGTGCTTTGCTTTTGGTGATTGTTTTTTGCTTGTTCCTGTGGGTTCAGCCATGGCAAGAATACTGATGGAGTCGCTCCCGGGAAGACAAATGGGAGCTTCGTCACACTGCAGAGACACAGGTGGCAAAGTGGCAGGGCAGGTGGCAAGCAAGCTGGGATATGTTTGTTCCTATCTCAGAACAGGCTTTGGACAGCAGCAAAGGAGCAGCCTCAGAGACAAGTGCCAGAGATGAGCTGCACATCAGATGAGCTGCAACTGCAGATCAAATGACATCCTGCATGCTGGTGGGAAAACAAAGTCACCACATTCCCACCAGATGGGGGACTCTAGCAGAAGAAAGACACACTCCATTTTGTTATTTGCCTTAGCATGAAAGCTTTCCGTGAAAGAGGAAATCTGTGGTAGCCAGGGCAATGCTTTCCTGTGTGCATTGTAGCTATTAAGGGGACTGTAAGGGACTGGAAACTTAACATTGCCAGTCCATTCTTTGTACAATTGTGTTTCTATTGATTAAAAGAATTGCCCCCGGTAACCTTTTTGGTTACTTCATTGATCCACATCCTTAATTTTAAATTGTTTTGTAAAAACAGAACTGATACCTAATAAGAAAACCTTTCTTTTCAGATGAAATCTCTCTTGAGCTAGTTAGATGAAATCTCTCTTGAGCTTACAATTTTTAAAAAAATTTACTTAGAATTCTCATTTTTAGTTGATTATACAAAATGAGTTTTAACATTTTTGTCCATTTTCGAACAATTCTAAAAACTTAAAGCATCTTTGCTATTTCTTCTATTATTTACAATATTTACAAATGACCCAACTCAGACAAGTGCCTTAAATGAAAGCAATAACTGACTATCTGAAGATAAACTGTCCCTTAATTTACAGGCTGTGGAATGGTCTGTGAGTATCCTTGGCATTCTTTAGTGGGTTCTGTCTTTGAATCTAGATAGGGGATATCTGCAGTGATACGTGAATGTGTTTAGAATCAACCTTTGAAATGCTGAACCAGTGACTATTAAATACCAAATCAATCATGTATCTGAGTCATTTTATAAATGAGGTTTACTTAACACACTTATTCTTCCATATTATATATTTAGGATATATTTAGAAGCTATTACAAACTTAAGGTGTTCCTTAAATAAGGCATCATGTTTATGATTTGTCTCAAGTCATCTATCCTTGAGATACACATTTTTCTTTTATTTCTTTTTTCAAAACAGGGCCTTGTTATATTGCCCAGGATGGTCTAAAACTCCTAGACTCAGGCAATCCTCCAGCCTCAACCTCCAGAGTAGCTTCTTAACTAGACAGTTGTTATTTAAGTGTCATAGAATCTCAGTATTGTTAGGTTGGATCAGGGTCCAGGATGTCCAATTAGAGGGACCGGTCAGCTGCGATCAGGGCAGCTGCGATCAGGGCAGCTACAAAACGGGGCGGCCAGCCAGACGCTGATGTCACCAGTAGACAAGCCTCCTGTCAGTCAGCGGGTTTTTTCTGACCTATCCAGGAAGGACTCTGGCCTTCTCTTTCTGCCCCCAAGCCTTCCCATTCCTGACCGGGCCTTTTGAAATTGTTTGTACACCGGAGCACTGGCGCCATTTCTCCTGTACACACTCTGATGGACGGGAGAATTCAGCCTGAGAGCCTATATTTCCAATAAAGTCTTGCACAGCAGCTTTAATTCATCTCCTTCTAGTCCTCTGGTCTTTACAAGTATCAAAGGACCCTTTTGGAACTTGTCTGGACAAGGTAGGTGCCCTTAAGCTTCCCCTTGCTGAGAAATTCAGCCTTTGGCCTCAGTGAAAGGCTCTTGGCCCTGGAACTGGGGGCTCTTCACACCACTCTGAACTGGTGGTGTCTCTCTGACAAATGTCATAGTTCTGTTGTTCACTTTTGTTGCTAGGATTTTTTTTTTTTTTTGGTCGCTAGGATTTGAAGCTTCAGACTTCTTGGCTTCCTGGCTGGCCCTCTTCTGCATATGTAATCCTTTGACCTTTGTTCTATTCAGTCTCAGCCTTGCCCTAGACTGTGAATTCCTTTGGGTCCATTTCTCTTTTTAGGCCAGCCTGGCCTATGTAAGGAAGATGGAACAAAACTATTCTATCATCTATCTACCTAATAAAAATATACGCTTGGTCTTTGTTGCTGGTTCCTGGCACACAGCTCCTAAAATGGAACCCCTGAAGCGGTGAGTATCTTTGTAGGCTAATGAGATGATTGGTAGCAGGTCAGGGGGCCCCTAGACAGCTTCCAGATGAGGGCTAGTCACAAGAAAAACAAAGCTTGATTAGAGGCTTGGAATTTTCAGCATGTGTCCTACCCCACAACCTCTAGAGAAAGGAGAAGAGCTAGGAATTGAGTTAATCATCAATGACCAATGATTCGCTCAATCACGGGAACATGAAGAAACCTCCTTAACCTCCAGGGAGAACTTCTGGGCAGAGGTCATGGAAGCTCCATGCAGCCTCCCTCCACGCCCCCAACAACTCCAATATCTTTCCCTATACCTCTCTCCTACTTGACTGTTTCTGAGTTGTATTCTTTATAATAAATCAGCAACAGTAAGTAAAGCCCTTTTCTGAGTTCTGTGAGAATTCCAGTAAATTATCGAATCTGAAGAAGGAGGTTGTGGGAACCCTCGACTTTGTAGCTAATGGAATGATTTTCAGAGTCCTGTTATGTACATAGATTAGTTGAGGTGTTCTCAACCCTGCACATAAAATCTCCTGGGAGTTTTTTGTTTTATATATATGTGTGTGTGTGTGTGTGTGTGTGTGTGTATACATACATATATTTATATTTTTTAGTTGTCGACAGACCTTAATTTTATTTATTAAATAATAAATTGCTAATTTATTATTTAATAAATAAATTGCTGAGGATTGAACCCAGTGCCTCACACATGCTAGGCAAGTGTTCTACCACTGAGACACAACTCCAACTTTAAAAATATATATATATCTATGCTTAGACTGCACCCCCAGATGCAAGAGATTCAGATGCAATTGGTCTGGACATTAACATTTTCTCCAAATCTCTTTAGGTAAGTCAAAAATGCACTCAGGGTTGGGGCTGGGATTGTAGCTCAGCGGTAGAGCGCTTGCATCGCATGCGTGAGGCCCTGGGTTCGATCCTCAGCACCACATACAAAGCAATAAAATAAAGACATTGTGTCCATCAACAACTAAAAAAAAAAATATATTAAAAAAAAATGAACTCAGGGTCAAAAGCTTACTGGGTTAAACCTGCATGTTGATGGTTTTCAATGTTCTACACTTTTATCTAATGTTCAAATGCATAGCCTGTGTATTTGGATTATATCTAACTAAAAGTTTCAAAAAAACATTTAAAATAATACTTTTTTGTTATTCCTTACTCATTTGGTATTTCAAAAGACAACATTACAACAAATTTAGTTTAAAAATTGAATTGATTTTTATTCTGATTCTAGAATCAGGTAATGTTTCATCTATAAAATACAACAAATATTCCACTGAGCTGAGCTGAGGTGTTTGGCTTTATGGACAGAAAAGGGCTGAAGAAAGCAGAAACAGGGAACAAAAAATGGGTTGGTCATTTCAAAATTACTTTCCTTACAGTGTTAAAAGTGCTATAATCCCAGCACTTTGGGAGGCTGAGGCAGGAGAATTGCGAGTTCAAAGCCAGCCTCATCAACGGCGAGGAGCTAAGCAACTCAGTGAGACCCTGTCTCTACATAAAACACAAAATAGGGCTGGGGAGGTGGCTCAGTGGTTGAGTACCCCTGAGTTCAATCCCCGGTACAAAAAGAAAAAAAAGAGGGAGCTTTCTTCTGTGGCTCAGGTAAACCAGGACCCTTCCATTGACTGTTGTGATTATTTATTTTTTTGTTTTTTCAGAAAACTAGCTCACCTCAAAGCACAGTTTGATTGGCAGTTCACATTGATTGACTCCATTCTGGCTTGGTATGGTCTGCGGGCTTTAGTGCAGGAGGCTAGTCCAAAACAATGGCCTCACATGAATTTATTCAACAGGAGTAACTGTCGATGAATACTTTGCAAGATATACTTTTGTTGTGTTTAATTTTTTTCCTTTTGAAAGTAATGTGAGCATATTATCAACCATTTGAAGAAGGAAGAAGAAAAAAGACATCATAAACTCACTATTCTACCTAAAGCACTGAGAATTCTAGTGTATTTTCTCCTCCTCTTCTTCATGCATCTGTGCAGAAAATAAAATTAAACATTGATTGCTATGGTTTGGATATAGTTTGAGTGTTCCCCAAGGCTTTTTGTGTTGAAGTTTAATCCCTATTGTGAGATATTAAGAGGGTAAAAACTTAATCTATGGTGTTGAGAGGTGAAGGGAGTGAGCTTTGGGAGGTGAATAGGATTAGATAAGGTCACTAGGGTGGAGCCCCTACAATTGAATCCTAGTGGCTTTATGAGCAGAGGGAGATACACACAAGCACTCCTTTCTCTTGCCATGTGATGCTTTGTATCACCTTGGGACTCTGCCAGAAAGAACACCATCACCAAATATAATAGCACCATGACCTTGTACCTCTAGAACCATGAGCCAAAATAACCTTTTTTCCTTACAAAGTAGCTTGTATCATGTATTTCATTATAGTAATTAAAAGCTGACTAATATGGAGATTTAAAACCTACAAAGAGGTTCTGAGAAGGTAGCTCAGTTTAGAGCACTTTCTTAGTATATGTGAGATCTTGGGTTCAATCCCCAGTAACATACATACACACACACACACACACACACACACACCCTACAAAATTTCAGTGTAAATTATATAATATATAATATATATAACACATATTGCATTTTTTAGACTGAGGAAAATTCTTGAATCCTGTGACCCTTTCCTTTTGCCAGCTCAATACAAACAGACTTTTGTCCTTACCTTTCTTTAGTCAAGCATTACTCTCCAGCTTGAAAGAATAAAACTGGTCTAGTCAAGGTCATGATGACCTCCTAATTGCCAGACTCATAGATTTTTCAGTCTCCAATTTAACTGCTTTCTGCAGCACTTGGCACAGTTGAACACTCCGCCGCCTTGAAACTCTTATCTCTTGACTTCTGGAACACCAATCAGTCAAAGAACAAAATTACAACTTAGCTTAAGGATCTTAATGGGCTTTATTTTCCATTTTAGAATTGCGCAACATTTCATTCTACAAAATAGAATAAATGTTCATTGACTGAGTAGAAGAGCTTGATTTTATAGACAAAGAAGGGCTAAAAAAACAGAAACTAATAACGAAGAGAAGATTTTTTTTTAAAGTTATTTTGTAAGGTAGGGGCAAGGAACAGAACAAGAGAAAAATAACTGGTTAACATCAGATGACCTCAGGTTATTCAAAATATATATATTTTAGTTGTGGATGGATGCATTACCTTTATTTTATTTATTTATTTTTATATGGTGCTAAGGATTGAACCCAGTGCCTCGCATGTACTAGGCAAGTGCTCTACCAATGAGCCACAAACCCAGCCCTCAGGTTATTTTTTGTAAGGATTAAAGCGAAGGGAACTTTGATCATCGTGCCAACTGTAGCTGGCGTGTTTGAGAAATTTGGCTATAGGCTCTCTTGGTTTCTCAGAAGGTCAGGTGACAACTTAGTTTCAGCTTGATGACATGGAACCTCAGCATAAGTGACTCCATTTTTAGTTTTAGTCTGGTCTGTTGGGGCCTAGTACAGGGACCCTAGTTGAAAATAATGGCCTCCTGTAGCTTCTATTTAACAAGCCCTGCCTGTTAGCAGAATAAAAGACAGTGTACCAAGAATGTGGTTCTGCTTCTCAGGACCTGCAGATTCCTCACACTTAGGGACAGTTGAAACTGCAGGCCCTGAGGCCAAGGAGCCATGTCTAGTCACACTTTCACATATCCGTTATTAGTGTATATCTTTTATAGGATTTTTTGGGGGGAATCAAACAAGGTAAGAAATAGCCTTCGGGGGGGGCTGGAGTTGTGGCTCAGTGGTAGAGCATTTGCCTCGCATGTGTGAGTCACTGGGTTCAATTCTCAGCACCACATATAAATAAATAAAATAAAGGTCCATTGACAACTAAAAAATATTTAAAAAAAAAAAAAAAAAGAAGTAGCCTTCATGAGCTGGCTATAATTCTCAACCATCTTTGAACTTAGGAAGCCTCTGTGACTGGGCCCAACTTGCTCCCAAATCTGTAGGTCCAAGCTTCTCACATGACTATCTCGACCTAACTGCCTGCTGACATCTTCTGCCTAGCTGGGCCATGTGCTCCAAATGGCATCTCCATCTCTTCATAAGCCTTCTTATAATAGGTGTCCTAAATCAGTGGTAGGCAGTGCCAAATCACTATTCTACCCAGTCATGCTGGAAATGTAAAGATCAACTTCTGTTCTCTTCACTTCCTGTTATGTTCTGGATCTTTGTGTCCTCCTCAAATTCCTATGTTGAAATCTAATTCCTAGTGTGTTGGTTTTAGGAGGTAAGGCCTTTGGCAGGTGACTAGGTCATGAGGGTAGAGTCCTCATAAATGCGATTAGTGCCTTCATAAAAGAGGCATAAAGGGGCTAGTTTGATCCTTTGCCCTTTCCTTCTACCGTATCAGGACACATAATGTGCTATGTATGTGGAATAGGCCCTCACCAGACATTGAATCTGCCAGCATCTTGACCATGGATTTCTCAGCCTACAGAACCAGGAGAAATAAATTTCTGTTGCTTATAAATTTCCTAGTCTAAATATTTTGTCATAGATAGGAGCAGGAATGGAATAAGACATCTCTGTATACAGTCATGGGTGGATTCCATCTCATAAATAATTATGCAAGTCTGTACCCATGTCCCCCGATACTCTGTCACTGGCTTGGTTCAGGCCTACAGGATATGTTAAGGTTTAGGACTAAGGCTCTGACAGAGTGAAGTTAGTAGCCTTCTTTGATTTGAGATATATAAATATAACCAGAAAATTAAACTAGTTATCAAAATTTTAGTATTGTTTCTGAAAATGGACCAGGTTATATAAAAAAATCTCCATTTAGTGTTATTGCTTGAGCTACTCCAGATTTATATCCTTAAAATGAAAACTATTCTTTTTCCCAAATAACCAATAATTTGGAGAATTTATTTATTTATTTATTTATTTATTTATTTATTTATTTATTTATTTTTTTGGTACTGGGGATTTAACTCAGGGGCACTCGATCACTGAGCCACATCTCCAGCCCTATTTTGTGTTTTATGTAGAGACAGGGTCTCCACTGAGTTGCTTAGCACCTCGCCGTTGCTGAGGCTGACTTTGAACTCGCGATTCTCCTGTCTCAGCCTCCCTAAGTGCTGAGATTACAAGCGTGAGCCACCACGCCCGGCTTAATTTGGAGAATTTATTGTTGGCTCATTCCTCCTTCCCCTTTTTGGTGGTACAGGGGATTGAATCCAGAGCTGCTCTACACACTGACCTACATTCCAGCCCTTTCTATTTTTTATTTTGAGACAGGGTCTCACTATGTTGCTGAGGCTAGACTCGAATTTGTAATTCTGCCTCAGCCTCCAAAGTCACTGGGATTATAGGTATGTGCCACTGTGCCTGGCTTCTTTTTCCTTTTCTTTTTTTTTTTTTTTTAAATATTTTTCAGTTATGCATGGACAGTGTCTTTATTTTGTTTACTGATTTTTATGTGGTGCTGAGGATCGAACCCAGTGCCTCACACGTGCGAGGCAAGCGCTCTGCCACTGAGCCACAACCTCAGCCCCTTCTTTTTCCTTTTAATAACTAGGTCTTTCACTTCCCATGAGTTAAATGTCATCACTCATATCTTTCAGGTTGAGTTTCTTCAAGGACAAAACCAAGAAGACAAATTCAGTGAGCTCTCATCTTGAAGCACAAATATGATGGAAAAATAGAGGAATGTGATGGGCTTAGTGCACTTTGGGAACCAGGGAAGTAAAGAGAATGTTCCTTTAACATGCAAAATTTGTGCCAATATAGCACTAGATGGATTGAAAAGCCCTCTTAAAAATTCCACTTTTCCTATATTCTCTCATATTTCTAAATATAAATTATCATTAGCAAATAATTATGATGAATAATAACACCGTCACTTAATTTCCTGCCAGCTGAGGCCTGGCAGAGTTGAAGCATGCTAAACCTCAAGAGCATGCAATTTTAGAAATGAACAATTAAGCTCAGAGAAGATGAGAGTGGAGGTTACCCTGGCAACCCAGTCCCTCAACCCTGTGAGACCATGTTGTCTCTGTGTATGACTCACAGAGGCTGGTTGCTGTGATTTATACTCCAGGCAAGGTTTAGGTACAGAAATGAGAAGTTTCCCTTGTGCAAGTTCAGAAAGGATAGGTATTTGGAAATCCGCAGAAGAGGATTGTGTGATTTTTCAGTGAAGTGACAATGAAATAGTAGCAGATAATAAGGTTTAGTCTTAAACTATGCCATAGAAATATTGAAATTGTGGGCTCTGCAAAGGTATTTGCATGGAAATTTAATAGTTAGTATAATGGTGTAACTAATTTTTGTTAATTCAATAATACTGGTTAGGGCTGGGCTCAGTGATAAAGCAAGTGCTTGGCATGTGTGAGGCCTTGGGTTTGATCCTAAGCAACATACACACAATACTAATACTATTGATTAAACTCCAATATGTATCAGAATCTGCTGTGGGTGCTGAGAGGTAGTGAACAAAAAGAGGCAAACAAGCCAGACGCAGTGGCACAAGCCTGTAATTCCAGCACTCTGGGAGGCTGAGACAGGAGAATCGTGAGTTCAAAGCCAGCCTCAGCAACGGCGAGGCGCTAAGCAACTCAGTGAGACCCTGTCTCTACATAAAACACAAAATAGGGCTGGGGCTGGGGCTCAGTGGTCGAGTGCCTCTGAGTTCAATCTCCAGTACCAAAAAAAGAAAAAGAAAGAAAGAAAATAGAGGCAAATAATAGATAATAAATGAATTGTGGTATCTAGTGTGTTCCTATATGATGAGGACTATGAGGATAAGATAAAGCAGGGCAGGGATACTGGGAATGATGGGGCTGGTGGGTAAGATATGGCAACTTCGTCCTGGGTATCAGAGAAGCCTTTATAGAGAAGATGATATTTGCACAGAGTCAAAATGAGGGAGGAGTGAGCCATGCAGACATTGGGGCAAGAACATTTGAGATAGATGGAATGTCTGTGTAAGGGCCCTGAGACAGACATGTGCTTGCCATGTTCAAGGAGAATTAGGAGAACTAGAGTGGAGTGAATGAAGGGGAATGAAGCAAAGTGAAATCAGGGTGATTACCAAGGGCAAGATCACAGAGGGCTGCTGCAGTTTGGATGTGCAATGTCCCCCAAAGACCCGTGTGTTTAAGACTTGGTCTTCAGTTTGGCACTATTGGAAAGTGGTAGAAGCTTTAAGAAGTTAGTGTAAGGAGCCAGGTAGGGTGGCACATGCCTGTAATCCCAGTGACTTGGGAGGCTGAGGCAGGAGGATTGCATATTTGAGGCCAGCCTGGGCAATTTAGTGAGACCCTGTCTCAAAATAAAAAATAAAAAGGGCTGGGGATGTGGTTCAGTGATAAAGCGGCCCTGGATTCACTCCCCAGTACAAAAAAAAAAAAAAAAAGCCGGGTGTGGTGGCACACGCCTGTAATTCCAGCACTTAGGGAGGCTGAGACAGGAGAATCACGAGTTCAAAGCCAGCCTCAGCAATGGTGAGGTGCTAAGCAACTCAGTGAGACCCTGTTTCTAAATAAAACACAACATAGGGCTATGGATGTGGCTCAGTGGTCGAGTGTCCCTGAGTTCAATCTCTGGTACCAAAAAAAAAGAAAAAAAAAAAAGAAGTTAGTTAGTTAGAAAAAAAAAAAGAAGAAAATTAAATAATTGGGCATTTGCACTTGAAGAGGATATTGTGACCCCAACCTCTTTCTGTTTCCCTCTTTTACTTTCTGGCTGCCATGATGTGAACAGCTGTGCTCTACCATGCACTTCTGCCATGGTGTTCAGACTCACTACAGATCCAAAATCAATGGAGCCAACTGAGCAGGGACTGAATCCTCTGAAACTGTGAGCCAAAATAAACCTTTCCTACTTATAAGTTGATTATCTCAGGTATTTTGTCACAGTGACAAAAAGCTGACCAACATAAAGGCCTTATAGGTCACTGACAGTATTTTGGCCTTCATTCTGAGCAAACTAAGCAGCCATGAAGAGCTTTTGAACAGGGGACTGATAATGACCAGTCAGGAGACAACAGAAACATCTCAGGAAAAATTCCATAGACCAGAGATGGAAGTGGTCAGATTGAGTTTATTTCAAAAGCAGATGGAATAAGATTTCTCTATATATGTGTGATGGGAAGGGGGAATCAGAAATGACAACAGGGTTTGGGGCCTAGGAAACTGAAATGATGGAGTTGCCATCATTTAATTTGGGGAGGAAGTGGATAGAGTGGGTTGGGTGGTAGAGAGGAGGGATGGAATGGGTGAACTGATTAAAGTTTGAAATTTTGGTTAGACATAGAAAAAGAGAAGGCAGCTGGGTATACAAGAGTTTAGAAGTCTGTGCTGGAGGAATAAACTTGGAAGTTATTTGGCAAAGAGATGGTATTTAAAGCTGTAAAGTAAGATGAGAAAACAAAGGAGTGGAGAAGCAGATTGAGCTCTAAGATACTATGCCATTAAGATGTTGGGAAGAAAAGATGGGCCAACCAAAAACTTTTATCTTTTAAGGAGATAAAAGCAAAGCCAGGAGAGTGCAGGGTCCTAGAAACCAAATGAAGAAAGCAGTTCCAGGAGGAAAGAAACTTCAGAGGTGCCAAAGGCTGCTAACCAGGTGACTCGTCCATTGAGTTAAGCTGAGTGGAATTCCCTGGTTCCCATGACTCCTGCCAGTGGTGAGTGACTGCATCACAGTTCAATTTCCTCTCTGGCCGCTCTTATTTCTTTGTTCCCTTACTCTGTTGATCCTCCAGGTTCTACCTAATAAAACTACTCATAAATCTCCCTTTCACGAGCCTGGCTCATGTCTGTAATCCCAGCTATTCATGAGGTTGACGCAGGAAGATTGATTGTTGGTAAGTTCAAGTCCAGCCTAAATAACATATCAAGATCTGCCTCAAAATAAAATAAAAACAGGTTGGTGGCATAACTCAGTGGTGGAACACTTGCCTAGTATGTATGAGATCGTGGGCTGAACCCTTAGCTGCACAACAATGATAACAACAAAAATTCTTGCAGGCACACACTCGTAAACAGCACCCACGGCTGGAGTGTGGGACCTGCCAGGAGGCTTTCCTTAGCTGGCTGGCCCTGGAAGAGCACCGGAGACAGCAGCATTTCAGCTACCGCTGCAACTCTGACTTTGCTGACTGGGAGTGAGCAGGGCTGGTGAAGTGCCACCTAGAACAGCATGAAGAGACTGCAGCTGAGCCAGTGGCCTCCGATGGGGATGCTGGCCAGCTCCCTCTGTGCTGCCCCTTCTGTGACTTTGCATGTGCCATCAGCTGGCGCTAGATCATCATTTGAAAGGGCATGGGGGCACTCACTCTCCAAGTGTGCTGACTGTGCTTACAGCACCAAGAACTGTCAGAAGATCACATGGCACAGTCGTATCCACACTGGGTAGAAGCCTTACTGCTGTCACCTCTTCCTGTACGTCTGGGCCGAACCCTCTCGCCTCAAGTACCATATGCGGGCACACAAGGAAGAACGGAAGTACCTGTGTCCTGAATGTGGCTACAAGTGCAAGTAGGTCAACCAGCTCAAGTACCACATGACCAAGCACACAGGACTGAAGCCATTCCAGTGTCCCAAGTGTGAGTACTGCATCAACTGGGCCAATGCATTGTGTGTGCAGCAGGAGACACGGCATCAAGAAGCGCGGGCTTCTGTGTATGAACAGTGTGGCAAGGCCTTCAAGACGCGCTTCCTGCTGTGGACCCACCCTGGCAAGCACAGCGAAGCCAAACCCTACGTGTGCAATGTGTGCCACTGTGCTTTCTGCTGGGTTGCTGGCCTGCGCCATCACGCCCTTACCCACATCAACCGCCACCCCTTTTTCTGCCGCCTCTGCAGCTACAAGGCCAAGCAGAAATTCCAGGTGGTCAAGCACGTGCACAGGCATCACCCAGAGCAGCTGACCCAAACCAGGGTATGGGCAAAGACCCCACCACCCCACAGTGCACCTGCATGATGTAAAGCTGGAGGATCCCAGCCCTCTGTTGCTCCTCCCACTGGACCTGAGGGCTGAGAGCCTACCCACCACTAAGACAGGAAGAGAGTGTGGTTAGAGGTGTGCATATGGGACCAGAGATAGCCTGAGGAGCTCAGGGTCTAAGGAAGGATTGGCTTTCCAGTGTCAGTGCCACTGGAATCCCTGCACCCCCAGAACTCTGGCCATGATACTTTGAAATGAAAAGATATAGAAGAGAGAGACATGGACCAAAACACTGATTTCTTCCTGTAGTGCATGGTGTTTTTTACCTGTGAATTTCTAGTTTCTTAGAGTCCCAGGCTATAAGATCTTGGTTTTATCCATTCTGTCTTCTCTTTCGTTCCTATTGTATCAAATCCTATTTTCTTTCAGCACCTTTAAAACAGTTGCATCTACTGCATGTGCTATTATGCCTGATGCTCTATAAAGCATGTTAAACAGAAACAACAACAAAAATTCTCCCTTGCGGGGTTAGTGTCCAGACACTAACTAAGACACCAGGCATTACATTTGATATATTCTATGTAACATATATTTTAATTTTCATAACAATTTCAGGATGTAGACATTATTGACTCTTTTAGAGAGATAGAGATACAGAAAACTAGTGAAATTGGATGACTTTTCCAAAGTCACAGAACTAAGAAAGTGGCAGAGACAGGATTTGACTCAACCTCTTGGACTCCAAAGCTATGCTGCTTTTTTTCAATGTGACATCTTAACTTTAAGGGGTCATCTAGTGGGAACCAGA
>CM053403.1:44097465-44164265 GCA_028644305.1 Xerus rutilus
TGAGTATATGATTTAACCAAGTCGATCAAAGCGATAGTTTTAAAATAAAAGGAAAAAAAGTAGACAGAAAGATCAAACAATAAACCTGGGAAGAAAAGACAATTGAAACCAGATGTCTCATTCCTAAAGTGACTTTTGTCTAGTCTGGTTTGTCTTACTTACATGATAATCTCCCTTGACCAGAAGGGTGTCACCTTGATTTTGGGGAATCTCCTTCTTCTTTTTTTTTTTGCCATAGTGAGGAGTGAACCCAGGAACACTCTATCACTAAACCACATTCCCACCCCTTTTTATTTTGAGATAGGGTCTTTCTAAGTTGCAAGGCTGGGCTTGAACTTGAGATCTTCTAGCCTCAACATACAGAGTCACTGGGATTATAAGCATGGGCCACTAGGCTGGGCTGTACTTCCTGCTCTGCCATGAACAATTCTTTGGATGTTAAAAATAGTAATGATCTTCTGGACTAGTTCATACTCTAAGGGTTGTCTTTGCCTCCTAATACTTTACCCATTCATGAAATGCTGTTTTGAACAATGTTGTACTGTTCAAAATACAAAATTTGAAGGATTAAATCTTCTCAGATACTTCACTACATATCTTATTTATCTCATACTTAATTAGTATTATTTAGTAAGTCCTGAGGGTTCACCACAGGCGAGGCACTATTTCAAGATGCTTGGGATACCTCAGGGATCAAAGTGGACCAAGAAGTCACTCTCAAGTACTTACTCATAAGCCTGACAAACGCCCACACGGTGTGGTCTGCCATGGAATAGAGGAGTGCAGAGCCACTGAGAGGGTGGAGTTGGGGGGTGTGCTTGGATATCCCCATTTGCCAGTGGAAAGATGCCATGGAGGAGCTCTCTACTGTCACCCTAACTCTTCCCAGCCTCTGCTTTAACTTCCAGTTTGGTTGAACTGTTTCTGACCCATTTATAGATCCTTCTTTAAATGGGAACAGTGTTAAGTGCAGTTATACACTCATACTCTGGAGCCAAAGTGTCTGAAATTGATTCCAGATCAGTGGAGTGCTTCTCCGTGTGACCTTGGGCAAGTTAACTTCCCTCTGCTTTCTGTTCTCTAGCTATACAATCTCCCCACTTCACAGGGTTATGGAGACGGTTAAATATGTTACCAAAGTTGCTTAGATCAGAGTCTGGCACATGGTAAGAACCAGAATTTAGCTTAAAAACAAGAAAGTGGGGTTCCTGTGTTGTGGGGTGAAGGAGGTTATGAGTAGGAGAGTTTCTTCTCCTCTGAAGATGACAGCATCATGAAGTGCAGGACCCATTTCTACCCCTGAACATCAGTTACATGGGCTCCTTTGTTCAAAGCCTGAGGCTTCTTCAAAAAAGAGTGACAGCTCCTCCTGTACCCTTCGGTGCATTTCCAAGAAACATTCTTCCTTATGATAGTGATCGTTTGTTTTGTTTTTTAACTTTATAAAGAGAAGCCCACAGTTCTGGAGGTGCAAGAGCCTGGCACCAGTATCAGCTCCTGCTTAAGTTTCATTGCATCAAAACAAACAAACAAAACCCTAAACCTTTGCTCTGCTGAACAGCTACCCATTCATCATTCTGACCTATTTTTGGACCATCATTTTCTGATGCTACTTGGCCTATAGTTTGTTATTATTAAAAACTCAACTTTCATAAAATAAAACCAGTAGTAAAACTTTAGCAAAATATTGA
This sequence comes from Xerus rutilus, assembly GCA_028644305.1. NCBI lineage: Eukaryota > Metazoa > Chordata > Mammalia > Rodentia > Sciuridae > Xerus > Xerus rutilus. The sequence continues at coordinate 44,099,157 of CM053403.1, forward strand.
AGAGGGATGAAATAGGCCAGAATATTTTAGGATGGAGAAAATACTCATGATTTTGCCTATTACTGGGATTTTTATAACTCTAGTCTCCTTTAAAGCGAGTATTGAAGAGAAAATTTCGAGGAGTGGTGTGCTAGTCAGCTGTCCATCGCCGTGACAAGATCCCTGGGATGAACAACTTATAAGGAAGAAAAGTTTATTTTGGACCACAGTTTCAGAAATTTCAGTCCATATTTGCTTGGCTATGTTGCTTTGGGACCTGTGGTAAGGCAGAGTGTCATGGCAGAAGCACGTTACGGAAGAAATCTGCTCATTTCATGGTGGCCAGGAAGCTGAAAGAGTGAGAGGGGCTGGCCAGGGTCTCGATACCCCCTCCAAGGGCACATCCTCAATGACCTAAGCTCCTTTGACTAGGTTCCACCTCCAAAAGGTTTCACTGCCTCTCAACTGCCCCACAGGCTGGCAACCACATCATTAGCCTTTGGGGGACATTTATGATCCCAATCATAACAGATGGTTAGAGAATAAACATGAATACTGCCAAACAAACCCAATGTTTCTAGGCAACTGCCCCACAGAACCTAATTTCCTGAATGTTGAGACTCAAGGACCCTCCTGCAGTAAATTATTAAGCTTAGTGCAAGGCCTAAGATTAGATAAACGAAAAGGAAAGGAATGTTATTTCAAGTTGAAGGTCAAACACATTTAATGCATTTCTGTGATAGGGAGATCTATTTTATCCATCACAATGACAAGAACAAGAAGTTGGACAAACAAAATGGATACAATGATTCCTTTTGTTGTGCACCGGTGCCCTCACCCAGGTGCCACTGTAACCCTGCCCTAAGTATAGGAGGCACCACTTTGTCAAGGGAAAATTAAGGTGCTCCAAGTTTTCAGAACAGGTTAGGCAGCATCTGCTATCTTGCTTGAGGCCCCACACTGACCTTGTACTTCACTTTCCAAAAACTGGAGCCCCACTTTAGTTTCTGACTTAGGACCCAGTTTCCACTAAGACTTGACTGCTTGCTTCCCTACCCTTCCAGGTGTCCCTGGATGGTGTCCTAACAAAGTCTTGGGAAAGGGTCTTCACCACCTAAATAATGAACAGAGATTCTCCAAAGATTATTAAGTTTATTTGGGAATAGCAGAGCATTGCAATGGGGATGTGTAGGCCGAAGTAAACCACTAGTGTATTCAAGGAGGTTGAGGCAGGGGGAAGTCTTTAAAAAGCAAAATGAAGAGAATTAGATAAGACATTCTGATGCAATAATCCTTGACTACAAAGATAAGTTGAATAAGGATGTATAAGCGTCAATAGTAATAGTGATGTCTGTCCAAATTTAAAGAGACTATTGAGGGGATGTCCTTGCAGAAGTATTTATATGTGGGTGTGTGTGTATGTGTGTGTGGTTGTGGTGACCTTTGTGCAAAGTTGTGGTTCTGGCAGAGTCTTTTGTTCTCAGGCACACATGCTTGGGAACCCTTCCTTTAGGATCTTCCAGATTTATTTATTATTTTTGCTAGAGCTTGACAAAAGCAACTCCATTTTGACTCTGACAACGTTTACACCTTTTGGATCCAGCCTACCTAGATCTATACCTAGTGCAAATCTCCCAGAATCTCCATCACTGCTCTGTGGACTTGTCCACCTGTCAGAACTTGCTCTTACTTGGGACTCTCCAACCAAAAATCTGCCATCTTGGGTCACCTTCTGTCACCTAAACTGCAAGATAAAATCTTCCGCAAGTGTCTGGACTCCCTCTACTACACCTGTGTCTCAGCCCGTCCTGCTCTGGCTGGTTCCAGTGTTCACCAAGTTCCCGTCCTGACCTGAGAACTGGAGGCAGCAACAGAAAGAAGAAAGAAATTGTGTTAAATGTGCTGGAAGTTCCATTCAGATCTAGGATTTTGACACTTCTTCCTCAGGAGCCATTGTGAGGATTAAATGAGGAAACACATCTAGATGTTACTCTTGCTGAAATCTGAAGATGGACTTACCCAGACATGAAGAAGTGGAAGCATTCCAAAGGCAGCCACCAAGTAAAGACCAGACAACAGCAGCCACACTGTCTAGGGCAGCCTGGGTGCCCTCGCTGGACCATGGAAACTGTCAGTTGGACACCAGGTCCTCGGATTCCAAGTCTTCTCAGAAGGGTCCCAGCACAGGAGGCTGTTCAGCCACTTTTCACCAGCTCTCTTCCCAGCTGAACCTAGACATTCTTGATTAGACTGTGGAAGGTGCTAATTAAAATCATGGAAGTGAACTGCTTTCCATTTACTCTGTTTTCTAGCATCACCATAATGATGCATGTTATTAAATATGTGTCAGATTAGTTTGGCTCTAAATTTTAATTTACTGCAACACTGAACTCCATTTGTGTAACTCTTCTTGGTGGGCTGTTCACATAGAAAGATGATATTTTGCGAAGTTGTGAGCAATTGCTTAAACAGCATGAATCTTCCATTTCACTACTTTATCTTCTCTGTATACTTACACATTTTAGGAAATACTTCATATAATGAAAGGTCCTATAAAATGTGAACCAATTCTTCTTTAATCCATATATATAATTTGTATATTAATCATCTTCCTTTTTCCTCAAGAGCACTTTAATTGATTTTTACTATGTATTATCTTGTTTTTTTCCTTGTGCATATGTTTTAGAATCTAGCAAAGGGAAGAGGAATGTTCAGCAGAAGAAAGTTGAAGTTACTTGATTATTTTCTAATTTAGCTCACCCATCTGGTAGCCTTTTCACCATTCTCTCTAAGGATTAATAAAGAAAAGGTCACTCCACATTTCCCATCTTGTTTCTTTGCCTTTCCTCTCAATACTTTAGTCCCTAGTGTATATTTGTGCTACTGCAAGATGATAACTCATTTCTGAGTTAATTCACACAGAGGTCTTACCAACAATACACAGAAAGGAACCCTTTTATCCACCATCAGTGGGCTATATATATCAACATTGGGCTACCTGGAGTTGGAAAGCTTTTCAGAATGTGATTAGGTTTGCATAACAAACCATATTCTAGTGGGACATAAAAAGTTAAAAAATGAACAGTAAGTTGGGGGAAATAATATCTTGCACTCACAGGCTGAGATTAATATTATTATACAAAGGGCTGTTCTAATGATTTATATATTCATTCGGTCAGACTTCAGGCAATTTTTTCATTCAACAAAAATTCACTGAGCACTGTTACTTATTGAATTGATCCCCCTACACCACCCCAAATTCATAAACCTCAGTATTTCCGAATGTGACTTTCTCTTTATATTGGATCTTTTTTTCCCCCTTGGTGCTGGGGAGGGAACCCAGGGCCTAGCATGTGCTAGGCAAGAGCTGTACCACTAAACTATATCCCCATATGGAGATGGGTTTTTATAGAAGTAAACAAGTTAAAGTGTGTTCATTAGAGCGGGCTCTAACCCAATATGATGGTATCCTTATGAAAAGGGGAAATTTGAACATAGAGATATATGTGGAGGAAAGACAATCAAACAGTCCAAGGGAGAAGACAGCCATCTATAAGACAAGTAGAAGCAGATCCTTCCCTCTCAGCCCTCAGAAGGAACCCACTCTGCCAACATCTTGATTTTGGACTCCTACTTTCCAGAAGAGTGAGGACAATACATTGCTGTCATTTAAGCCACCTGGTCTATGGGACTTTGCTATGGCAGCTCTACCAAACCAATACAAGCACCTGCTGTGTGTGTGATGGGAGCAGTCAGAGGGTATTAGAAGGGGAAAGATCTGATCTGAGTCAAATTGGCTGCTAGAAGGATTTGTGCTAGTGAGTCAAGAATGGAAGCAGGTGGACAAGTTATAGAGTAAGAGGCTCTTGTAATAATCCAAGGGAGAAATCATGACAGCAAGGATCAAGTTGGTAACAGGAAAGAGAACGATAGTTGTAGATCCTGGATGTATTTTGTAGTTGCAATCTACACCATTTACTTGTAGGCAAGATGTAAGATATTGAAGGAGTGAAGAATGACTTCAAAATCCTTGCACTGAAAAGCCGTGTAAATTATGATGACATCAAGATGGGGAGCACTAAAGGAGGAACAAACTTGGGAGAGAAAATTAGGAGCTCTGTTTTGGACATGTTGATTTCGATACACCTATTGAACACCCAAGAGGAGATTAGGGAGAGTATGAAGCTGCATTAGTGGCCCAGGATTATAATCTCAGGGACTTGGGAGGCAGAGGCAGGAAGATTGCAAATTCCAGGCCAGCCTGGGCAATTTAGGGGTGATTTATCACTGAGCTACATCCCCAGCCCTTTTTATTTTTTATTTTGAGATAGTCTTGCCAAATTTTTGAGGTTTCATGCTAAAGCTGCTGAGGCTGGCCTTGAATTTACGATCCTCCTGCCTCAGCCCCCTGAGTTGCTGCGATTACAAGTGTATGCCAGTATCCGGCTGTTTGTTTTAAAACTGAGAGCCATTATGTTGGTGTCAGAACTCTCAGATTTTATGCTACAGGAAATTATCTGCTATGGTTTAGATATTAGCTCTCCTCAAAAAACTCATGGGTGAGACAGTATAGAAAAGTTTAGAGGCAAAAATGATTGGGTTATGAGAACCTTAACCTAATTAGTGCATTAATGCACTTGAATGAATTAACTAGGTAGTAACTGTAGGCAGGTACTGTGTGGCTGGAGGAGGTAAGTCATTGGGGGATATGAGTTTGGTGAATGTATTTTGTCCTTGGCGAGCAGAGCAGTCTCTCTGTTTTCTTGTTGCCATGTCCTGAGCTGCTTTCCTCCACCATGCCCTTCTACCATGATGTTCTACCTCACTTTAGGCCCAGAGCAATGGAGTTGGCCATCTATGGACCGAGATCTCTGAAACTGTGAGCCCCAATTAAACTTTCCCTCTTCTACGTGATTCTAGATGGGTCTTTTGGTCACAGCAATGGGAAAGCTGACTAAAACATTCTCTAAAAGTAAAAGGAAAATTTATGATGCAGGAAACAGGACCCTTGCAAAGGTTGGTGGGGGATGGAACCCATGCACAAGTGAGGACTTGGTCTGGTGTGGTATCCTGGTGGTTCACATTCACTGTGTTTCACACACTGTGATAGAAGAAAAGGAGCACCATGGGAACGGATGTAGAAAAGTGTCAGTATGAACATTTGATGTTCTCAGTGAAATCAGAAACAAGGGCATGAGTTGAGGAAAAGGAAAGAGAAGGGCATGTGGAGGGTTTGAGGACAAACAAGAAGTTGAGAAATAGTCCTCTTAGGGAGTAGTGAGCAGTATGCGATAGGCTTCTAGGCAGACTTTCAGTTTCCTTGAAGTTTGAGATCCTAAATTTAAAGTGAGGCTAGGTGGCATGGTTGTGTGTTTTTCTTCACCTGTAGCTTGCTGCTTGGATAGAGCACAAGACTAGAAAGTGAGTAAGATTTAACTACAGTTATGGACTGAACTGTGTTCTCTCAAAATTCATGTGTTGAAGCCCTAACCTCCAATGTGATTGTGTTTGTTTGGAAATAGGGCCTTAAAGGAGACCAACAAGGTTAAGTGAGATCAGGAGGATGGGGCCTTAATCCTATAGGACTGGTGTCCTTCTGAGATGAGGAAGGAACACCAGAGAGTTCTCTCTTTCTATGTACACACAAAAGAAAATCCATGTGAGGGTGCAGTGAGAAGATGGCCATCTGCAAACCAAGGAGAGGCCTCACTGGGACCAGCCCTCCTGCCACCTTGATCTTAGATCTCTGCCTCAAGAACCATGAGAAAGTAAATTTCTGTGGTTTAAGCTACCTAGTCTGTAATATTTTGTTATGGCTAGTGTATTAAAACATCCAGGGGTAAAACTTTTCCAGGTAGATGTCACAGAAGATGGAACAAGAAATGGTCACGCAGGTGGACTGAACAATGAGAATATAGATGTAGAAGCTGGGTTTGGTGGCTCATGCCTGTGATTCCTGCAGCTTGGGAGGCTAAGGCAGGAGGATGGTAAGTTTGAGGCCAGCCTGGCCAACTTAGCAAGACCCTGACTCAAAATAAAAATATAAAACAAAGTAAACTAAAAAGAACTGGGGCCTTAGCTCAGGGTAAAGAGCCCCTGGGTTCAATACCCAGTCCAAACAAACAAATGACAACAACAACAACAACAACAAAAGCATTTGCTTTTCCTCTACAAACAATGCAGGAGGATTTATAAGGGAGAGAATTCAAGGTTTGGAGCCAGGAGCTGTGGTGCCTGTAACCGTAGCTACTCAGGAGGTTGATGCAAGAGGACTGCAAGTTTGAGGTCAGCCTCAGCAACTTGGTGAGACCTGGTCTCAAAATGAAAAATAAAAAGGGCTTGGAATGTAGCTTGGTGGTAGAGTACTCTGGGCACACATACACAGAATTCAAGGTTTGTTGGCAAAGAAGGAGGGAGATATATGGGAGAGGTGAAATATAACAATTACTCCTAGTTTTCTGAGTTGGATGACGGGAGTATGGTCACACTAGTTACCACTAGGGAATGACAAGTGAAAAACAGGATGAAAATGTTTGATGGGGATGGGGGCTTCGGGGGGAAGGTGCTGAGGAGTTCAGTTTTGGACATGCTATTTGAGGGCCCTGTAGAAGATGTCAGCAGGCAGGTAAAACATTCATTTGAGGCTGAGAAGAGAGCTCAGGGCTAGAAAAATTTATTTGATTATTTCAGGCAGTAATTGACGCTGTGGATATGGTTGAGTTTAAAGGAGCTCTCACTTACCAAGTGTTATTGTAAATCAAACATGATCCTTTGTGCGGATTATCTCATTTAATGCTGACAGCAATTTTATTTAGAAGCTGCTATTATTGCTTTTTGTTTTTTCAGATGAATAATGTGAAGTTTAGGGACATTCAGTAATTTTCCCAAGTTCACACAATTGATAAGTGAATTTTTTTTTTTTTTTTTTTGGTAAAATCTTTTTATTTATTTTGCTTGGGTAGGCCCATTAATTTTTTTTTCTTTTGGTACTGGGGGATCAAACTCAAACTCAGGGATGCTTTACCACTGAGCTAAATTCCCAGTCCTTTTTTTTTTTTTTTTTTTTTTGAGGCAGGGTCTCTAAGTTGCTGAAACTGGCCTTGAACTTATGATCCTCCTGCCTTAGCCTCTTGAATGGCTGGGACTATAGGCATGTGACACCATGCCTGGATCAACCCATTATTTTTATTTTTTAATATATATATGTTTTAGTTGTAGATGGACACAATATCAGCACTTATTTTTATGTGGTGTTGAGGACCAAACCCAGTACCTCACACGTGCCAGGCAAGCACTCTACCACTGGGCTACAATCCCAGCCCCAACCCATTATTATTATTTTAAAAAATTTTTTTTTTAGTTGTTGATGGATCTTTATTTTATTCATTTATTATTTATATGTGGTGCTGAGGATCGAACCCAGTGCTTCACGCATGCTAGGCAAGCGCGCTACCACTGAGCTACAGCCCCAGCCCCCAACCCATTATTTTTATAGCTACTGGGAGGCAAGAAATTAGATGCATGTGACTCTGGGCAGAAAGAAGTACATTGGGAAGGGATCTATGTGGGCTCAGAGCCATGTCTCCAGACCTCAGAGCCCAGTAGGGTGTGGCATTGAGTGGTAGCCAGGGGCTGGGATAATGTGTCCACTCTGCTGATGGGGCAGTCCTGGGGACGGATCTCCTTGGCCAGCCTCCCCTTCTTCTTCAATGTGCAGGCCTCCTGGTATGGGGGTGAAATAGGGGGCTGTGTGGGTGGAGTGTACTTGTACTGGGAGCCATCTTCCAAATCCAGTGGGTAACTGCGATCCGAATCATAGGCACTCAGGTCCCCACAGGTCACGAAAGGCACAATGATGCGGGTGGGACCATCCAATTGGTTGAAATCTGAGTCGTACGAATGGTCCAGCAGGGGTCTGGTTAGGTCTGGTACAAAGCCCTCAGGAGGGTCATAACCCTGACAGACAGCGAAGGCCTCGATGCTGGAGTTCCGGCTGCTCCTGGGCTTGGCGCAGAGCACGTTGGAGAAGAAGACCCTCAGCTGGCTATAAAGCAGCTTCACATCCCGACCTTGGAATATCTTGGCCACAAAGCAGCCCCCTGGCTTCAAGACATGTGTAGCAATGTTCAGAGCGGCTAGGAGAAGCTGGGCCTGCATGTACTCATCCACATCATGGAGGCCAGTAACGTCTGGAGCCCCATCGCACACCACTAGGTCCGCAGGGCAGCCCTCAAAGTGCTGGATGATCTCCTTGGCAGTGGAAAGCTGGGTGATGTCTCCCTGGATCTGTATTACACCTGGTAGTGGAGCCATCGCCTCCAAGTCCACAGCCACAACTCGGCCAGACCCCTGGCTCCCAATCTTCTGACTCAGCACCTGGCTCCAGCTGCCTGGAGCTGCACATAGATCAACTACCCGTGTCACGCCTTGGAAGAGCTGGAATTCTTCATCAAGTTGTAGCAGCTTGAAAGCACTGCGGGCCCGCCAGCCATTTTCCTTGGCCAGACGGTAGTAGACATCCCGCTTGTCCTTTGATGTCCGTCCCATTTCACACTGCCAAGGACCTTAGCTCTTGGTGAGGGGAGGAGCAGGAGGAAGGAAGTGGTTCGCCAGCAGTCCGAGCCACAGCAAGATGTTAAAATGGTGTGAAATGGTAGGGCTTCAGTTTGTTTTCGTCGTTGAACTGAATGCCTGTAACGCATGCCTAAGCGGTATTGCAGCGGAGCAAACTTGACATACCAAAATGCCAAGTCTAGATCCGACCTGAATGTGCCTGATAAGTGAATTTGAACACATGTGATCTGACTCGGGTGCCCGGCTCTCCGCTGTTTACTGTGGAGATATCCAGGATCAAGGGACAAGCAGAAGTAGAGGTTGGAGAGAAAACAGTTTTTTAAACATTTGATAGAGAACCAAAAACAAAGCAAAACAAAAACCAAAATGCAAACAAAAGCATAAAGTAGTGTCTTAGAAGCCAGATGGAGGGCATCAAATGCTCAAAGGCATTCAAAGATAAGAGAGGTCAGTGGGAATGAGCTATTTTCATGAGCCCATATCAGAAGATCATGGAAGCACATCCTGAGAACAGTCTTAGAGAACAACAGGGGCAAGGGCAGCCTGTAAAGCTTAGGGAGCAAATGAGGCTGTGGCTTGATGTAAAACCACACCACCAGGTCAGACAGCCCTGAGAGAGGAAAGTCAAGGTTGACAACCTAGAGAGCATACAGATGATGTCATTTTGGCAAATGTGCCTCCAATCAAGGATTTTTTTTTTTTTTTTTTTTTGGTGTTATTGGGAATTTAACCCAGGGATGCTCTATCCCTGAGCTACATTCCCAGTCCTTTTTATTTTTAAACAAGTTCTCCTGTTTCAAAAGCTGGTCTTGAAATTGTGATCCTCCTGCCTCAGCCTCCCAAGTTAGGAGTGTCCTGCACTCAGTTTCAACCAAGGTCTTTACCTCCAGCCCTCAGTTTTGCAGGCTCAGTGGCCAGCACAGAGGTCCAAGCTCATGTGAGCTTATGTTTAAAAACCAGAATGTTGATTGATTAACTAGTATTGAGTAATAAGCTACCAAGGAAGCCAGATGTTCATGGTTTGCTAATGAGAGCATTATAGCTTGTGGGCAATGCCTGATTAAAATGTTGCCAGGACATAAGCTCAGAATGAGAGCAATCACTTAATATTATGACTGGTGTCATTAATCTCTAATATACCACACATCTATTTCCACTATGAACTGTATTTGCCATAAGGTTCAGATGCTCTGGGTAATTCTTTCTCTGGGCAGCTACGGAGTTGCATTAACAATTTGTTTTCTCTGTATTTTTCATTTGGAGAAACCATCTCATTCTCTTTGACTCAGAGCTTCCCAAACATGATCATTCTCATACTATCTGTGTAATCTTGCTATATCCATACACTACCCATATGTACTATTATTCGCTTAAATATTTAAAAAATTAACCAACTTGCTGGGTGTGGTGGTGTTGACCTGTAATCCCAGTAACTCAGGAGGCTGAGGCAGGAAGGTCACAAGTGCAAGGCCAACCTGGGCAACTTAGCAAGACTCTGTCTTAAAATAAAACTTAGATATAAAGGGTAGGGGATGTCGCTCAATGGTAGGGCACTTGCCTACCATGCATGAAATCAGTCTCTAGCACTGAAAAAAAAAATTAACTAACTTGAAAATTCATAGCAAAAATATTTGTATTAAAAGGAAATTTTATGTTACAAATAGAAATGGAAAGCTAGTACCCCTTGCCACAAACTAAAAGCAGCTATAAAACTAAACACAGAGCTTTTAAATTAAAATTTGGTTCTCTTGCTGTCTTCCTGAATCATCATGAACACTAGCAGTGAGATGACTACACTTTCTGTGAAGTATTTTTCTCAATAGTAAATGCAACGCCCTTTCTCAGAAACCTTCTCAGTCACTGGACTGTCCCCATGCTGTTCCAGGGCAGGGCAAGGTTCACAGCGAAACTAATAATGTGTGAGCATCAGGATCTGTTGCGCATGTGTTCTAAGGCCTTTGGTAGGTTTGTACCTAATTTGTACTTAATTCTTTTTTTGGAAGAGTGACACCACCATTACCAAAGGTTTAAGATTTCATTCCCCAAACTTGTATCCGTTGCTACTTCTGGATCATTCTACAGGTGCCTAATCTACTCCTGAAAGTTCCCCTTTCCATCATTTCATCCTGAAGGAGTACACTTTCTTCAGGTTTGGTGATATCCTGCAGTTTAACCCTGTACTACCTATGAAGAAGAGGGTTGGGAGGGGGGCAGAGAGAAGGGATAGGGTAAATATCTTGAGCAGTAGGTGAGCATAAAGGAAGGATTATGTTTATACTAGAAAAAGATGAGTATAAGACTTAGAGAAATGGAAGGAAGGATACAATGTTTGAAAGAGAAGATAACTGGCAGAGAAGGGATTCAACACAGGAATGGGGCTTGGTCTTGGAAAGGAGGAAGGACCCTCTAGCTTTAAACTGACAGGAGACAAGAAGAGATGTATCTGAGCTTGATTTATGCATGCAAGAGACTTCTGACTCATGTGGCCTCTATTTTCTTTTTGCTACGATTGAGGGATGTGGAGGTCATGTGGATGTTGGGAATTTTGTATTTGGAATTTTAATATGGAGCCTGCAAAGGAAAGCTTATCAGAGACCAGAGAAAGCTTGGTTGAGTAGCTTTGATGGTCCGAGTTTGCAGATACCAGGCAGTGCAGTGACTTGATTCTCTCTTATATAACTCTGCAGCCCTAACAATTTGATTTTTCCAGGGCCTGGGTCAGCTGAGGAAGAAGAGAAAGGAGGATAATGAGCTGGAGGAAATGGAGTTGCTGATAAACATAAAAGTCACTGAGGGGATTTATCAGAGAGGAGGTTATATAGATTGGGATTTGGGGACTCTAGGTCTTAGTGAGGTCCAAGAGTACATTGAATGGGAAAAACACTAAGGGATGAAGAGACTGGGTCTGAACAGAATTTCTAAAAGAGAGCTTAAGGAAGTATGAGTAATGACAAGTCTCAGAGTGACCAAAAGAGGAGAACTAGAAGGACACGAGATCAATGGAAACATAACAGATGTCAAGGAATCAAGAATATAAAGCTAGAGCCCCGCATGATGGTGCCCGCCTGTAATTCCAGCACTTTGGGAGAATGGGACAGGAGAATCATGGCAAGTTCAAAGCCATGAGGCGCTAAGCAACTCAGTGAGAATAAAATACAAAATAGGGCTGGGGATGTGGCTCAGTGGTCAAGTGCCCCCGAGTTCAATCTCCAGTACCAAAAAAAAAGAATGTAAAGCTAGGGCTGGGGTTGTGGCTCAGTGGTAGAGTGATTGCCTAGCACATGTGAGGCAATGGGTTCGATCCTCGGTACCACATACAAAAAAAAAAAAAAAAAAGAATAAAAAATAAAGGCATTGTGTTCATCTACAACTAAAGAAACTATTTAAAAAAAAAAAAAAAGAATGCAAAGCTAGACATCCCTGAGGATGATGGAAGGATTGAAGACAGACAGCTTTACACCAGACAACCCCAAATAAACAGAGAATGACTGAGCTTTCTGGAGACAGGAGCTTAAGAGAAGGAGAGAAAGAATAAAATGTCCTTGTCCTAGTCTCTGGAACCTGTATATTATTTTATGTGGCAAAAGGGATTTTGCAGATGTAGTTAAATATTTTGAGATGGGAGATTATTCCGGATTATTTGAGGAGAGTCAAGGAAATCACAAGGGTCCCTACAACAGAAAAATGAGGCAAATGAATCAGAGAACTCTGTGATAACAACAGAAAAAGAGCTCTCAGTGATGGGATTACTATCCTGGAAGATGCAGGAAGGAATCTCAAACCAAGACATGCATCAGTCTCTAGAAGCTTCAAGAGGCAAGCAAGCCAGTTCTCCCTAGGACATCTGGATGGAGCACAAGCCTGCTGACAACCTTGATTTTAGCCCAGTGGAACCCATTTTGACTTCTAAACTCCAGAACCATAAAATAATACAATTTTTGTGGTGTTAGGGATCAAACCCAGGACCTCAAGTTGCTAGACAAGCATTCTTCCACTAAGTTACATCCCCAGCCCCTAAAAGTGTGATGTTTTAAGCCACTTAGTTTGTGATCATTTGAACAGCAATAGGAAACTAATACAGATGGGAAGCTGGTTGATGGGAATTTTTTAAAAACAGCATACTACAGTGACGCAGCCACTTCAATGTTTGTAGCAGCTCAATTCACAATAGCTAAACTGTGGAACCAACCTAGATGCCCTTCGATAGATGAATGGATAAAGAAACTGTGGTATATATACACAATGGAATATTACTCAGCATTAAAAGAGAATAAAATTATGGCATTTTCAGATAAATGGATGGAGTTAGAGAATATCATGCTAAGTGAAGTAAGCCAATCCCAAAAAACCAAATGCCAAATGTTCTCTCTGATAAGTGGATGCTGATCCATAATGTGGGGGAGGACACGGGAAGAATGGAGGAACTTTGGTCACAGAGGTGGGGGGGGAGGGGGCATGGGGACAGTAAAGATGGTGGAATATGATGGACATCATAGCCCTAGCTTCATGTATGACTGCATGTATATTGTGATTTGACATCACATACAACCAGAGAAATGAAAAGTTGTGCTTCATCTGTGTATAATGAATCAAAATGCATTCTGCTATCATGTATGCCTAAGTAGAATAAATAAATAAAAAAATAAAGTTTCTTTTCCTGCTTCCTTAAAAAGAATAAAAAATAAAAATAAAAGGAAGGGATGTTGAAAGAATGTAAAAGAGCAATGCATAGCATGCAGAGGAAACTACCTCTGGTCATTGGAGAGGGCATATGGGCAAGAAGGAGCTTTCTTCACTTGAGGAAGTTGCAAGGGACAGAATTCTCCTGGGAAATCCAAGTTGCAGTTAAAGCCAAGAAGTAGAGGAGGTAGAAAGTGAAAAGGTTAAGAGCCTAGAGAACTACTCTAATTTTTGGCACTACAACAAGTGTTTCAAAGGGTACAATGTAAATAGTTAGAAGCCAGGTTGCTGGGGAGAAAATAGAGTTGATTTGGAATAAGAATGTGTAACAGGATCTGTGACCTCCAGAGGGTGGCATGCTGTGCACATTCCACAGGCCATTACTGAAACTCACAGGAAAAAGGGAGGCAGGCGGTGAGGGGGGATAGGAAGGACTGAGGTGGAGTTAACTTTGCTCAGCAGCTTTATTTGTTTTCTGGAAACTAAAATTATTTTTAAATTTTTAATTTTTTTCCATATTTTTTTGGTGCACTGTAATTATACATAGTAGTGGGATTCGTTGTTAGATATTTGTACATGCAATGATACAACAATATAATTTGGTCAATATTGTTCAACAGTATTTCTCTTTTCCTCCCCTCTCCTCTCCCCTTGGTCTCTTTCCTCTACTCTCCTGGTCTCCCTTTGATTTTCAGCAGACAGCCACCTCTTCTAGACCCCCACTTTCTTTCCCTTTCTCTTCTCTAGCTTTCGCATGTGAGAAAAAAACATACAACCCTTGACTTTGTGCTGTTTTAATCAAATGCCTTCTGGCTCCCCCTTCACTTTCACCCACTAGTTTTGATGCGTGGTGCCTGCTTCTGCTGGCCTTAGTCGCATTCTGTAATAAAACTTTTGCTTTTTAAAGGGTTGAGACCAATTTTATGCAGAGCCGCATGTCAAAAGTAATGCTAATTAATTAATAATCGTCATAAACAAGTCTAAATTCATTTCCTCACAAACTATAATAAAAATTTGCTTCTGATTAGAGTGTCTTACCCATTGTGAAGCTGGAGTTCTCTGAAGAAACCAAATTTATATTAAAGATCCTGCAGACCTTGGCTGAGCAGATCATAGTGATTGTGGAGAGATGGAATGTTGCATGTCAAAATTATCTTGGGCCATGTTAGTGGCTTTAACAGCCATTTACTTTCAACCTCTGTATCTGACCTAACATCCTCATGATTATTCGATGAAACTCTTAGAAAGGATCATTGAGCCTAGCCCATGTCCAGCCTCCACCAACCCTAAAGCTAAGAATGCTGGTAAGAGAACATCTGAAACCTATAGAAGAGATTCCCCTGCTTTGCTATAGACCGTTGACCTAATGCCCCCACCAATGTATTTGGTAAATGTATTGACTTATGACTTTCTTTGCCCTGTGGCTATAAAAGTCCATGTAACCTCTTCCACAGGGGTGGGCAATTGGAGGATGTCATTCAGGGTAACTTGAATCTGTGTTCCTGGGCCATCATCAGTCATTATTTGGCTCAGAATAAACTGTTTGCTTATTTCCTTTAAAGCAGAGTTATTTTGTGTTGACACCATATCAGGCTTACAAGTGCTCATTGGGTCTAATTAAATGACGGTAAGTCACAAAGTGCTGTCAACCTTGGATTTGGAGAGTATGATACTCCTAAGGCTTGTTTTATTTACAAGATAGAAAGAGATCAATCTCTCCCTAGAATCAGGAGGGAACTAGCCAGGGGAATCTTCCACACCAGTGTCAGATTTAAGACCATAGTCTCAAAACTTTAGCCCTGGTGGGTGAGCTCAACCTTGTGAATGTCAAGGCCCTCCTTTTGTACCTTTGACACAAGACTTAGAACAAAAGCAGGCTTGGTTCCTTTACACTGGACTGAACCTTGAGTCCTGGTCTTTAGGATATTACCAATTCCATAAGGGGAAACAGGAAAGGCCAACCCAAACGAAGGAACGACAGAGAATATTTCTCTAGAGGAACAAGAGCAGAACTGACTTTGGCCACCCACCCTTTAGCCTTCCCAGGGTGGGCATCCCTCCCAAGCAAATGATTACCCCAAGTCTCTTACCACACTAGCTGCACACATAAGAAAAAGGATCCAAGAGAGGCAACAACAAAAAGAGCAAGAAACACAGAGATCAGTCACTGGCAAGGCTTTTAACTTCTTTGTTAGTCATATCAAAAGTTCCACCCCTTTATACCAAGGCCCAATTGTGTCCTTGACTTTCAAACACTCTCCTCCCTGGGGGAGTAAGAGGGAGGAGAGCACTGAATTTCCCTCTGCAAACCAGAAAGTCAATATTCCCTTTCTTTTTTGGTACTGGGGATTGATCTCAGGCGCAATTCACCACTGAGCCACATCCCCAGTCCTTTTTTTTTTTATTTTGACACAGGGTTTCACTAAGTTGCTGGGGTCTCACTAAATTGCCATCCTCCTGCCTCAGCCTCTTGAGTTGCTGTGATTACAGATGTACATCACCACATCCTGCTAAATATTTCCTTTCAATACTCCAAAGTCATAAACTAAAAGTTATTGATGTATATATTCACTTGTGTATATGTTCATCCATTTATTCCTTCCTGGATACAAAGCTAATTACTTCTCTAATTAAGGCCTCTTCACTCTTATTAAAGTTGTTAGCATATTCAAGAACATTTGCTGCTTTTGGTTTCCCAGTGGACCATGGCATGCATTTACAGGAACCAGCTGGTGTTATTTATTTACACAGTGTGGATCAGATGCTAGAAAGATAAAATTACTGCTTTTTAACTACCTATTTCTCCACCTTCAAGTGGATGCATCTGCAGCTGAACCCAGGGTGTCTGGCTGCACCCAAACATCGCTGAAGACTCATCAGCTAAGCTCCTGACATCCAAAGTCAGACACAGAATTAACGGTCTTGGAACCACTTTTCTGTGAATCCCAAGTTGCTGCATGGGGAGATGTGATTTTGAGTAACCTAAGTTCAGGGGCTGTAGAACTGAGGCAGCATTCACATGTGATGTCACGACAAGGCTCAGTCTCCTAAGTTATCCTTGGTGCAGTAAAAGCATAAAAATGATTCTAACCACTTATCATTTCATAAATATTGAGCTGCATATCTCAGGACTGGTGCTTATCTTTCTGTAGACCAGAAACTCAAACAGGGCTGACTTCCTGGGTCAGGCCTGCAGAGGCACAGGGCACACTACATTTAGGAAGGCTCCTGCTTGATTAGTGCACTACAGTTGCTGTCTTCAAACTCTCAGTGACTTTTTTTTTTTTTTTTTTTTGTTACTGGGGATTGAACTCAGGGGCACTCGACCACTGAGCCACATCCCCAGCCCTATTTTGTGTTTTATGTAGAGACAGGGTCTCACTGAGTTGCTTAGCGCCTCGCCATTGCTGAGGCTGGCTTTGAACTCACGATTCTCCTGTCTCAGCCTCCCAAAGTGCTGGGATTACAGGCTTGAGCCACTGCGCCCGGCTTCTCAGTGACTTTTTAATAAGGGTCCTGCCATGTTCACTTTTGCACTGCACTCCCCAAAATATGTAGCCTCTCCTGGTCACCAATATAGTTGTTTTCAACAGAACTCTCTAATTCAGTTATTTCATAGTTCAGAACTCTCTTTTGTATGCGTTTAGTTATGTGTCTATATCCCTTTTATAGACTGCAGGTTTCTCAAGGCCACGGACTTTCTAACCTCTTTTTCTCTTGGGACTAGCAGAGTGCCTGACCTATCATAAGTGCTCAGACTTATAGGTTTTGAATGATGGGATACGTGAAAAGAGGTGTCAGGGATATTCCCATAGCTAAGGTAACAAGCAGACTATTGGGATAGTGCCACATTTGGTATCAAGTTCACCATAACAGAGGTTATTAATTCTGGACACTCCCTCTCTGCCTCCTCCTCAAGCCCTTCTCTCTGTCTGGGCTGTAAGCTGCTTTAATGCTTCATTGCCCTCAGTGCTTCCCGGCTCCCTTGATTCTGTAAACTGAGCAGGGAACCTCCCACTGACCCAGACGGCTAAAAGGACCAAGCTGAGATGCTGTGGTCAGTGATCAGGGATACAAACCTTAAGAGTTTTAACCTGGGACTTAGGCAGGCCTTTACCCTGGCCAAATGACCTGAGGGAACTTAGAGAAGTAAGAACAAGCATCATAACCACCAACACAGTTCAATAAAGAGATGCTATCTTGCTCCCTCTTGGCAGTTGGATAATGAATCTGGCAGAGAGGTGAGCAATAGCAAAACTGCAAAAGTTTGGATTAGGGTGTACCAGTGGTAGGGTGTGTGCTTAGCATGCACGAGGATACATGCTTTAATCCCCAACAAACGCCCGCGCATGCGCATCTGAGTTGTGGATCATGTGGAGGTGCTATTCTTGCAACATTTATGGTGCTTCTGATCCTCTTCTAATAATTTTTCATTATAGTTTAGATATATTAGAGAACTATTGAAAGGAAACACAGGTTACTGCATATCTCAGGACTGGTGCTTATCTTTCTGGAGACCAGAAACATAAACAGGTTGTACTGCAAGTGGCTACCTGGAATAGTGTAGAATAGTGTACGGAGGCAGAAAAGAGTGTGATGATCAATTAGTAATGCCTGCAGGGGTACTTAGGTAGCATTAATTGAGTCTAGGATGGTATCAAATACATAGGAAATGCTCCAGTAGATTTGCTATCAATGTTCATTCTATTTCTGGAACTAACAAGGTAGTTTTGAGTAAGTTCTTCAGTGTGGGCTTTGGTTTCCTTTGCTGTAAAAAGATGTGCTGAAGAAAATAAAAATAAGCAAAAATAAATAAATAAAGACTGCATGGTCTAAAATATCTTCTAGTTTTAATATTCTGGAATCATTATAATCTCTTTGAAAATGAAGATTGCTTGCATTAAACAATACCCTCTCACAACTTCATTTTGTCAGCATATGCCTAAATCTTCATTTCTTTAAAGGCCTATCTTAATTTCTTTCTTTTTTTTTTTAAGAACTCAGTGTTAAATGTTTTTTTATTTATTTTTTATGTGGTGCTGAGGATTGAACCCAATGCCTCACACATTAGGGATGAGCACACTACTACTCAGCCACAACTCCGCCCAGAAGGCAAGTTTTTTTTTTTTTTTTGGTACTGGTGATTGAACTCAGGGATACTTGATCACTGAGCCACATCCCAGTCCTATTTTGTGTTTTATTTAGACACAGGGTCTCCCTGAGTTGCTTACCACCTTGCCGTTGCTGAGGCTGGCTTTGAACTTGTGATTCTCCTGTCTCAGCCTCCCAAAGTGCTGGGATTACAGGTGTGCGCCACCACGCAGGGCTAAGGCCTGTCTTCATTTTGAATGCGCCAAATTATGTAACATTTTTCATTGAATAGGCAGAGTATTTTTCTTTTGAATCTGAAGACTGGCAAATCTGGACTGTGGCTAATGATGAGAAATGGACAGGCATTTCAAGAATTGTATCTTGAAGTGACTGCTCTAACTCTCAGGACCTGAACTCATGACTTTGTTTCTTTAATGTTTCCAGATCTAGGAGACATATGTTCTCTAGAGATTTGTCTTCCTTTTATTGGTTTTAAATCAGAAATGAGCCTTCATGGTAAAAACTGAAAATGGAGACATTTGCCTTACTGTGGCTTCCATGGTGGGGGCTAAACCAGAATACACTCGCTTGGTACATTCTTCTCTTCCCTCTTCCCCATCTCCCATCTCCCTCCATCTCATCTGCACCTCTCAAAAAAATGATAATGTCCTTATAACTTCAATA
This sequence comes from Xerus rutilus, assembly GCA_028644305.1. NCBI lineage: Eukaryota > Metazoa > Chordata > Mammalia > Rodentia > Sciuridae > Xerus > Xerus rutilus. Next base: position 44,118,165 of record CM053403.1, read on the forward strand.
GAGACTGCCCAGGGAACTTCTTACTAAGATGGCCCACAAAATCAGATAATCAGGCTGGATAATTTTTGCCATAACTATTATTTATTTATTTATTGACTAAGAAAGAAGTCATGGAATCAGAAGAATTTTCTTGTGGAATTAGCACAGTGCTCTGACATCATAGGAATTGTCCAATTTATGAAAAGCATCAGACATCAGTAAAACATCTAGCCTCTGACAGCCCCCACTGACATTTGCTTTTGTGGGATGATTTCAACAACGCTGGGAATGCTACACGATTCACATGATTTCTCCTTTAACCTGCCTTGATCTCTGAACAACTTCACTAGAGGGTCATTCTTTTAATTAAGTTTTGGTCCCTGATAAAAATAAAATGCTCATGGGGGAGATAACACATTAAATAATTGCCAGCCAATAACCATTAGCCATCACTTGTTTTTGAGTTTATTTTTAATTGCAAAAATAATAAGCTTCTCCCCTCGCCCCAGTTCTGGGGATTGACCCCAGAGGCACTACACCCCTGAAGTACCTCCTACATCTCCAGCTCTTTTTATTTTTTATTTTGAGACAGGGTCTCTGTAAATTGCTCAGGCTAGCCTCAAATTTAGGATCCTTCCACTTTAGCCTCCGGAGTCTCTGGGATTATAGTCATGTTCCAACTCTCTCAGCAAAAGTAATAAGCTTTTGTTGTAAAAAGCTAAACATTACAGATAAAGCTAAAGAATTCCTTGGTCAAGATAACAATATTGTATAAGTCCACAGACTATCCTTGTACAATGGTGATACAGTGACCAAGACCATCTGCTACCCCTGTCCTCGCACTAGAGGCTGGCTATCAGTTGGGCATAAATCCTCCCAGACTTTTTTCTATGCATTTGCAAATATATGCACTCACAGAACATAAGGAACTCCCGGGAGCCACCCGTGAAATGTGCATGAACCAAATCAACATGAAAGCCCTTGGGTAGGAAAGTCATATCTGGGAACTCCCAGCAGCACTCCTGCTGGTTTAAGATGCCCACTACATGTGACTTCCTACTCAGCTCTGTCAGGTTCAGCACTGCACTAGAGATGGGATGACCACTCACTGGAGCCACATAGCCACGCAGCCTCTCAGAGATGGGTGTGGCTTACCAAGATGCCAATCAACCTGTTGACTGCAAGACACCAGGAAGCAAGACTCTACTTGCTGAAACCTTATCCCTGCCTTTGACATACTCTCCCTTAAATAAAAGAGCCATTTTCTACTTGTTCGGTTCCAGTTCCTAACAGCACTGGAGAATCTATTAGGCACTCCTCTTTGAACCTAATTTCTGGCTCTGTCTCTTATTTCTTTAATAATTATTTTAGATTTTCTTTTTCTCAGGTGGCTCACAGCCTTCTGAGCAGGAAACTACCCTGGCAGGGTGTTGGATGCCCAGCGATAAGGAAGTATGTATTTTGTGTGTGTTCCTTTTTATATAAATGGGATCATGATATTTATTTATATATGTGTAATTCTGCAACATGCCTTTTAAAACTTAAATGGTATTACTTGGAGATCTTTCCATGTCAGTGTATATATTTTTATATATTAAGACATTTACTACTCAGGTGGATGAGGCAGGAGGATTGCACGTTCAAGGCTAACCTCAGAAACTTAGCAAGGCCCTAAACAATTTAGCAAGACCCTGTCTCAAAATAAAAAATAAAAAAGGCTGAGGACGTAGCTCAGTTTTTAAGTGTAAAGACTAGATGACCAGGAGGAGATGAATTAAGCCGCTCGGCAAGACTTTATTGGAATACACGTTCTCCGGGCAGAATCCTCCCGTCAATCAGTGTGTGTCCGGGAGAATGGCGCTGGGGCTTCCGTGCACAGAGAATTCGAAAGGGCCCAGTCAGGAAGGGGAGGGCTTGGGGGCAGGAAGAGAAGGCCAGAGTCCTTCCTGGATAGGTCAGGAAAACCCACTGATTGACAGGAGGCGTGTCTACTGGTGACAGCATCTGGCTTGCAGCTCTGCTTTGCAGCTGCTGACCGGTCTCCCTAATTGGACATTTGGACCCTGACCCAGCCTAACATTAAGTACCCCTGGGTTCAATCCCCAGCACAAACACAAAAATACAAAAACAAAAATCCCCAAACAAAACCCATTTAACCACTTTATTTTATGCATGGTTTTAAAAAAACAAATAACAGAGGATATAAAAGCAGCCTTCATCCTTCTTAATACTCCTTTTCCTTGGTCTTCCATTTCAGAGGGAACCACTTCCAACAATTACTTTGATATCTATAACAGTATTTCTTGATTTATGAACTCAAAACAATGACTGTTAACTTCCTGCTTTGATGGATGAGGTCTAACCTCCTTTTACCACCCCCATGTGCCTGCTCTCCCTCCTCCTGACACATTATGAAATGCAGAGATCTGTATGTTCTTTGTCTTCCAAATCTGAGGAATGAGAGCCACGATCCACAGAAAATGGAGGGTGAGAGCAAAGACACAGAATTTATTTAAGAAACAGAAAGGAAGCTGAGCTCCCAAGAGAGGGTTGCTGCAGAGCGGCAACTGTCTCAGGGTTTACACAGTGTTGCTGGAGGTGACCTTTAAAGCTATTGGTTAATGACTTTAGGGTGGGGAATTTCTAAGTCCAACTGGGGTGAAACACTTGGTGTTCATGCATTTTCTTGGCCATTCAGGAGCTGACCAGGAGCTGATTACTGCAGCTTCTACTCAGGGATTGGCTCAGGGTTCCAGTGCATACCTGCAGCCTCCAATGAAGTTCCTGGTCACAAGGTGCAGGTAACACAGAATCTCCTCGCCCTGACTGCCCATCAGGTCTCTAGTTCCTGCTTTCAATTCCAGCATCAAATTTAGTTGCTCAGCCGGTCACATCCATATCCATTTTTGGAGGGGGTACTGGAGATTGAACTCAGGGGCACTCAACCACTGAGCCACATCTCCAGCCCTATTTTGTGTTTTATGTAGAGACAGGGTCTCACTGAGTTGATTAGCGCCTCGCCATTGCTGAGGATGGCTTTGAACTCGCGATTCTCCTGTCTCCGCCTCCCTAAGTGCTGGGATTACAGGATTGTGCCACTGCTCCTGGCTACATCCATATCTTTAAATTGCCCACCCAACTTCCATTCCTGTGTTTCTTGAATCTCTATTTTAAAAGACAGTGACAGCTAATTTAGCATGTCTCTCTCTTCCACAGCAGACTTCGATTAAGACTGATATTATATTTTGTTGTGTCACCATATTTTTTTTTTTGGTACTGGAGATTGAACTCAGGGGTATTCGACCACTGAGCCACATCTCCAGCCCTATTTTGTGTTTTATGTAGAGACAGGGTCTCACTGAGTTGCTTAGTGCCTCGCCATTGCTGAGGCTGGCTTTGAACTTGCGATTCTCCTGTCTCAGCCTTCCTAAGTACTGGGATTACAGGCTTGCGCCACCACGCCCGGCTTGTGTCACCATATTAATCCTCCACAATCAATGTGTAGTTCCAAAAACAACAAACAACATTTGCATTACCATGTCCAGGCAAGTATGCTCACTGCAGAACCCAGAAGTGCTGAGATTGTACTCTCCTCTCTTGGAATCTGTGGTCAAAGTGCTGGTGCCCTTCAAAGGAGACAAATTAGAGCTTAAAGTAGAAATAAATTTTTCTCCCTTTTTTCTTCATTTCCTCTTCCTCTTCCTTTTTCACCTCATCTTTTCTTCTTACACTCCCCTTTTCCAAGTCTTTTAGCCTCACCTCCTGTTTTAGGCCCCTTCCCCACTTCTGTTCTCCTCCTTCCTTCACCCAGATGGGAGTCTTTTCTGAATTTAGGCCAGCTGTTATTAATTCTACATTTTTCTGCTTTGTGTCAACTCTCTGCTCTCCACTTCGCTCTCTGGAAGTGTTCAAAAACTCTCCTACTCCATTTGTTGTTGTGGATGTATACATTAAAAAAATTCCTTTGTTGCCATTTTCATGGTGTCTTAGGTGAGAAAGAAGCTGAAGGCTTGTGCTCAATCCATCATCTTGAACTGAGATATTATCTTAATGTGTAACAGTTCTATCTTATCTTTCCCAAAAGGAGAACAATCCAAGAGAGAGGGTTTTTGCGTGTGCAAGACAGGAAATAATCCCCAGGTACAAAGAAAGTTTTCTGAACTCTCGTCATTTTTCTGTAACATTTGATTCTTTGACCACTCCCTCTCTTAAAACTCTCTCCATCCTTAGCTTTTGAGATCCTGTTTTCCTTCTTCTCTTTCACAATTTACACTTTGGCCAGTTCCTTTTCTCTCCTTGTCTTTCTAATGATTCATCTTCATTCCTCTTTTCTCCCTCTATTGTTATACTACCCACAGGTTGAAGACTCTCCAAATTTATATCTCCAGTACTCACATCTTTCCTGATTTCCAGAGCGTCATTTCCAGGAGCCTATAAGACATCTTCACCTGCATGTTCCCCAAGCACTACAGACTCTACATGCTGAAAATTGAGCTCAGGATCTTCCCATTGCAGCTGCCTTTTGTGTGTGTGTCTTACGTTGGCTAACACAACTATCTTCCAATTAGTCCCTAAAGCTAGAATATTTAGTCTACGTTTCTGTGGCAGACATTGGTCACAAAGTTATTTCCCATTCTTCCTGAGCCCAGCCAAAGTATGTTTCCCAGGCTTCATGGCTGTTAGGTATAGCTGGTGGAATATGAGAGGAAGTGTATGTCACTTCCAGGTCTGGTGCATGTGAATAATCTTCCTTGTGATCCTCTACTCTCTGCTTCCGTGCATCTTTGTTAGAGTTTGACCACAGGGCTGGTGTTTTCCTCTTTGCATATTGGAAGAGGCAATATATCATTCAGGAAGGAAGTCACAGCTTCTGAGGGGATTGCTGCTGAGAATGCTCTTACCTAGTATGATGGTGGTTTTTATGTTTCCACTTGGCTTGGCTATGGTGCCTACTTGTTTGGTCAAACACCAGTCTAAATGGTGCAGTGAAGGAATTTTTTAGATGTGTTTGGCATTTACAATCAGTAGGCTTTAAATAAAGCTGATTACTATTCATAACAAGCGGGGCTCATCCAATTATTTGAAAGCTTTAAGAGAAAAGACTGAAGATTCCTGAAGCAACTGTTTATCCAGACGGCAAGATAGAAAACCTGGCTGGGATGCTGACCTGAAACACAGGTTTTGGGCTTGGTGGCCCCTATAAAACCATGAGCCAATTTTTTTACATTCCTTACAATAAATCTCATTTTCCAATCTCTCAATCTCTTTATTAATGTATATTTTATTGGTTACAGGTTTTTGTTTTTCATACTGGGGATTGAACCCAGGGACACTTTACCACTTTGCTACATCCCCAATCCTTTTAAATTTTTATTTTGACATAGGGTCATGCTAAGTTGTTGAGATTGGCCTTGAACTTGCTGTTCTCCTTCTTCAGCCTCATATTGGTTCTCTTTCTTTGAAGAACCCTGATTATATGCCACGGAAAGAGTCAATTCCTTTCCATGTGACCTTTTAACATTCCTATCACCATTTCATTCTGAGACTGGATTTAAGGTATATATGTACATATACCAGATACTGTCCGAGGCTGTAGATAAGATACAAAGCTTTCTCCAGAGTTGAAACATAAATACCCTTTCCCACCCTATCCCATAATAAATTTTTTCAAACCAGCATACAAAACAGACACTCAGATCATCTTGGATACCACTCAAGTTCTACTGGAAACAGAAGAGAAACTTAAAAAACAATAGAGTTACCTATTCAGAAGGTCACTGATAGAAGACACATATTTTTTTTTCTCTGTGAATTGGTACCAGTACAGGATTCCCCAAAATATGCATCCAGGATGTTGAAATATCCTCTTGACACATCCTCTTAAAAACATCTTACCCCTCTCCCATTCCACACTTGTGCAAGAACCCAGGTTGAAGATTGAAGCCAGATAGCCACAAGGATCCTAAAGTAGCCTGCAGAAAGTCACTTCTATCTTGGTTAGGGCTTAAGGTTGCAGGTAATATATAGTGGCCATCCCTGAGGAGTCAAATACTGAATCAGAAAAAAAGTTTAAAAATAAAAGAAAGAAAGAAAGAAACATTGAAAAGCTAGATGTGGAAAAGGTAGAATGGATGTGGGAATTCACTTGAATCCTAATCTCACCTAATTCTTGGGTCAAGATACCATGTAGGACCTGGGCAGTGAGAGATTCTCTTGGCCTTCTATAGAAGGCCACCATGCTCAACCACAGTGTTCCATTACAGCACCACATTCAATTCCTCAGCTGGTCTCTGCCACTGAGTTACATCCACAGTCCTTTTTATTTTTTATTTCGAGGCAGGATCTTGCTGAGTTGATGAGGCTGTGAACTTGTGATCCTCCTGCCTCAGCATCCCAAGTCACTGGATTGTAGGTATGTGCCCTGGCACCCGCTTCTAACCATTCTACATACCACTACTATATTAATCTTCCTTAAATACCCCCTCCATCCTGTTGTCCATCTACACAGAAGACTTTCAGAAATCACTGTCTTCCTAGAGCATCAAGTCTCAACTTAGGAGGGATAATGTTTAGCTGGATTACATTGAAAGCTCTGTCATATATTAAAATTAGCCCCAGAACTTGCTAATTAATGTCTCTGAATGCTAAATTTCTCATATCTACTATAGTGATAATGTGGAATCACTTAATTTTTTTTATTACAAAACTATATAAATAGGAGGTATGATTGGGGTGTTATTGTTACACATTTATCTGTGTCTTAAAAGTTCCCAGAATAGTTTAAAGGTTTTGTCTAAAATATGGTCTTGAATAGCTGGAGTACATCAAATTAATTTCAGATATTAAGTTTTCTAAATTCCATATTGGTCTTATTCTGGGTTAGTAAAATGGCTATGATCTGGGGAAAGTATCTTTGGGATCAGAATAAAGTTTTTTGAAATCCTTACAACAAACGTGGTGATTTAAGCCACTGGAAAAAAATGACCTTGCCCAGAGAGAGTGAGGACATGAGAAAGAATCAGGACAAAACCTAGGACAACACCAACACAGAGTAGACCATTCGCTAGATTTCTAGATCCAGCTCAGAGCCAACAGACTAATTAGTACCCAATAAACATTTTTTAATTGTATTGAGATTCAAAATAGTAGTTTAATAGTGTTTAAATACTATGTTTCATTAATTAATCGTTTTATTTTTATTGTTTTGAGACAAGGTCTGGCTATGTTTCCCAGGCTGGTCTTGAACTCCTGGTTCAAGCAATCCTCTTGCCTAGTCTTCTTTGTAGCTGGGAGTACAGGTACATACCACCCTGTCTGGCTTCATTCATGTATTGATTCTTTCACTCAATAGATATTTATTAAGTATCTAGAAAGGATTTACTATGTGCTGAATTTTGAGGATACATACTAAAGTAATTGATGGGAACACTGTGGGAGTTTATAGTTGCAGGGGGTGGGAGGTTGGAGACAGGCTTAGTCAAATAATCTCAAAGACATCATCACCAACATGATAACATATAAGCTAGTCTAGAGTGTCATCGAATGTGTTTCTAAGACGTGACATTTAAACTAAGATCTAAAGGCTGGCTGAGTCAGGAGATTGGCAGTGAATTCTTATCAGCAGTGACTAATGGCCTCTGGCATCTGACCCTGGGAATTGCTGGGTGAGAAGAGACAGGGGCTGTGCAGGAAGCAGGATGCTGGGCAGCCACATCCTCTCCTGCAAGCGAAGCCTGGTAGGGTTCCTCAAGTCACTCTGTACAGGTTGCTCCCCACTGCCTGCATACGTTGAGTTGCTTAAGAGGATTAACATTACAAACCTGAGTTTTGAATGAGTTTGATAATGACTTGAAAATATACTGCGCAAAGGCACATGCAAGTTTTACTTATTTACTTTTTATTTTGAGGCAGGTTCTCACTATTGCTTAGGGCCTCACTAAGTTGCTGAGGCTGTCCTCAAACTTGTGATCCTCCTGCCTCAGCCTTCTGAGTACCTGGGATGACAAGCATGTGCCATCACGCCTGACCGCACAAGCAAAGTTTAAGCTCCATTTAAATAATGGTAAAGTTGTCCTCTGAAGTTATATATTTGGATATATCTTTGGGACAATTTCAATGGAGACCCTTCTGTTTACAACCTGTCCAACCCTGCATCTGGCTCCATTCCGTCTAGGGAGAATAATACACACATTTGGCATCAGGCAAGAGACTTCAGCCTGTAGCTAATACCTCCCCTTTATATAACGTAACTTTTTTTACGGATGGGTTTTCACGCACTTCAATGTTATTAATTCTCTTTGCCACTTGAAAGACATAAGGCTAAGTAGGTTAAGGATTAAAGGGAGTTACGTGAGAAAAGCATTTTTCTTGTTTCACTTTTGTCATTTGAAAAGAAGATAATGCTTAGGAAAACGGGATGGAATTTCCTAGCAGAAACCACAGGATCAGGTTGCAATGTAATTGAGTGTAGTGGAAGACAAAGGCAGCATGTTTTAATAGGTGTTCCTTCAGTCCAACCCTTAAAAGGCTGCCTCTTATGGATACTAAAACTTTCCAAAGTGTTCCTCAGGCTAACTTGCCAGGCTACGCCCACCAAGTTTTTTTTTTCCCTCCATCTCTCCTTTTCACACCTTGTAGAAAAGAATGTTCTAAACATAAAACAGTATGTATGTGCAGAAATTAAAAATGAATTAGGGAACCAAATCTAATACATGTGAGAAAAATAGACCATGCTGCTTCTGTTTGTCATCTGTATTTTTATCTTGCCTTTTTAAAAAATGTTTTTTTTCTCATCTATCCTTGAACACATCACAAACTTTTGAAAAGCTGTCTCTTTGCTCATCTTTCAGGTTCTCTCTCGGGGCAATTTCACAACTGGTGTTTTTACATTTTATAACATCAGAAAGTACAATTACATGAAGCATTAATTACTTCATGTAATCCAGAGCTGTGATAACTTCTGAATAAACATTTGGGTCACAGCTAGATTATGAAAGTAGTTTCATAGTTTGAAAGGGCGCTTTTCTTAACATTGGAAACCATTACTCTATTTATTTGCTTTCATTTCCTGCTGTTTTAATTACCAAATTCTTCCTTTCATTTAGCAAAGAAGTTTGTTCCTCCTATCCGTCTGTGTTTGCAAGTCTGTGAAATCTCTAGCAAGTTGGAATTCACACAGCTCTGAAAACTGGGCTGGGGCCTGGTTGGCTCCTTGATCTCCAGTTTATGGGTTCTCACCTCTGACTCTGCTTTTCTTTAGTCAATCCCCTCACCCTACCTGCAAAGTCTCATAGGGATACCTAAGGAAACAAAAAATACAGCACCCCAGGTGTTGAAAAGCATCATCCTCTCACCAAAATGCTTTTGTTTTGTGACTGTCCTTGTTCTAAAAACAGTGTGTTTTCCAAGGACAAGAGGCTGAAGTAGAGGAATAAAGGGAGGTAGGCTGCAAAGGAAAAAGAAGATAAAAGTGGCCATGACCAGAGAAAAAAGCAGGAAACGGAAAAAGGTAACCAAGGCCAAAATTAGCACATCCCATGGTCTCTTTTATTTTTAGTGCTTTCTGGTTTTAATTCTATTCCTATAACTTGTTGGATTTAGTATAAAAAAATGAGCATTTACCGTATTAGCATGGAAGGAGGGGTGCTTGGATGGAAAGTACAGACCTCATGGAGGTTAGCCTCCTTTCCCCAATCCATCATCAAAAAGGGGTTGGCAAGAATTCTTTTACTCTATGACTTGTGGGCAAGTAACAGAAATGTTTTAAAACTAGCTTCGCCAAAAATAGGATAGTTACTTGAATCTAAATTGAGATATCTCACCGAACCAGGAAGGTTGCTGAGAGTCCATAGAGCTGGAACCAGAAATCAAGGACCATGGGAGTTTCTCTAGCTTCACTCTCTCTGTAACTCCCTCCTAATAGGTATGGGATCTGAAAATAACGTAGTCTGAGGAAAAGAAAATAGCCAAGCATTACTTTCACCTCCCCCAACAATGTCTTCCTGATGTTAATTATGCTGGCAGCTCCCACCTCCACTAACAGATGTCTTCCTGATGCTAATCCAGGAAGGAAGGAGCGTATCACCACACTGAAGTGATAAATTGATTATCTCAGTGATCGATGAAACAAACCTCAGATTCCTAAATACCAACGAAAACTGATAGCCTATATAAACCCAGTCCCTTTCTTTGTTCAGCGGCTTATTTTCCACTGGGAAGTGGGTCCATCCCCGTAGATGTAGCCCTGTTCTTGAATAAAGCCTGAAATGGCTTGTAAAGTTTGCTGCCGTCCTGGTCTTTTGCGCTAACTCTTCTCACCCCTGTCTCTATACATCTCCTCTTTATTCATCTTTTTTTTGGGGGGAGGGGTACCAGGGATTGAACTCAAGGGCATTCAACCACTAAGCCACATCCCCAGCCCTATTTTATATTTATTTAGAGACAGAGTCTCACTGAGTTGCTCAGCACCTTGCTTTTGCTGAGGCTGGCTTTGAACTCATGATCCTACTGCCTCAGCTTCCCAAGCTGCTGGGATTACAGGTGTGTGCCACTGCACCCGGCCTTTATTCATCTTGCTGTCTATGGTCTAGTTTTCTCTGCATCTTTGTGCATTGATATCCTTTCCCAGTGCACCCAGAAAACTGACTAGCATCTCAGTACCCAATTACCAAATGCTCAGAATAGAAAAGCTGGTAGATTCGTGCCTGTCAATGAATTGCCTCCCTCTGGATCAGGTGACCCCTCTCTCCAAACAGTTAAAGTCAATGCAGGAGGTAGGGCCACATGATATAAACATGGCTTTAGAGATTCACATCTGCCTATGTGAAATTGTTCTCAGAGGAAGGGGATTTGGGGAGGCAGAATCCCCCCAAACTATTCACCATGTTCCAAAGCCTTAATTTCCATGTATCTTTTACAGCTCTACATTGTAGGAGAGGAAGAGCAGAAGGTGATAAGCATGGATGAAAGTATTCAATTTTGTATTTATTTTCTTTTCCATGGTCTTTATAAATTATTGTCACTTGCATTGGGAAATGATTCCAAAGGGACCACTGCAGGACCCCTACTCCACATCCTGAGATTTCAGGTAAAAGCATATGAAAGCTATGCTGCATAGCATTTCACACCCTGGAAAGTGACTAAAATTGAAAGAACAGGAAATTCTAAATGAGGGTGAGAATGAGGAAGAACTGGAACTGTCACACTTGGCGGAAGAGAGTGTAGATTGTACATTGGAAAAACTGTTTTGTTAAATATAAACCTACCATATTATCCAGTAATTTCACTCCTGAGTGTATTTCCAGGGGAAAAAAATGAGTGCTCATATCCACCAAGAATATGTATAAGAATGTTTATAGAAATCTTATTCTTAATAACCCAAAGCTGTAAGCAACCGAACTGTTCAATTAGAATGGATAAATAAACTGCAGAATGTTTGTATAATGGAATACTACACTGTAATAAAACAATAACAAACTACTGCTCCACACAACAACACTGGTGAATCTCATAGACTATTGAGTGAAAGGAGCCTAGAACAAGAGATTACGATATAAGTACATACTGCATGATGCCATTTATATGAAACTCAAAATTTCTGAAAAGCAGATGGCCGTTTGTGATGGCACACACTTGTAATCCCAGCAACTCAGGAGGCTGAGGCAGGAGGATAGTGAGTTCAAAGTCAACCTTAGCAAAAGCAAGGTGCTAAGCAACTCAGTGAGACCTTGTCTCCAAATAAAATACAAAAAAAGGGCTGGGGATATGGCTCAGTAGTTGAGTACCCCTGAGTTCAATCCCCAGCAAACTACTCCCCCCCCCAAAAAAAAAAACACAATGCAGATTTATGAATATAGATGTCAGAGGCCCTGTGTGGCCAGGATTACATGCCTATAATCCCAGTTGACTTGGGAGGCTGGGGCAGGAGAATTGCAAATTCAAGGTCAGCCTGGGCAACTTAGTGAGGCCCTAAGCAACTTAGTGAGAATCTGTCTCCAAATAAAAAATAGAAAGGGCTGAGGATGTAGCTCAGTGGTAAAGCACCCCTGTGTTCAATCCTCAGCAACAAGGGCAGGTGGGTGGAGTCAGACTAATAGTTGCTTTTAAAAAATATTTTAGTTGTAGATGGACACAATACCTTTATTTTATTTATTTTTATGTGGTGCTGAGGGTTGAACCTAGTGCCTCACACATGCAAGGCAAGCACTCTAGCACTGAGCCACAACTTCAGCCCCTAATAGTTACTTTTGAAGGGTTATTGACTGGCTGAGATCATGGGATGACAAATATTCCACATACTGATCTCTCTGAGTGGTTGTTGCACAAGTATAGACTTATGTAAAATTTAATCAAGTTGCACACTTAAGAAACTGTGTACTTTTTACTGTATGTAAGTTATATTTAAGTTACAAAACAAAACAAAACAAAAACGCAAAACCTAACCATTTGCTCTTTTCACACAGGAGCTTAGTAGGACTTCACCAGGCGGTGGAGAATGCCATAATTGTCCCTCTGTCCTTTCTCAGTGTTGCTCCAAACATGCTGATCTGATGCAATGACTTGCTTCTAGACACTTCCAAATGTTTTGATTTGATAAAACCATGTGAATAAATAGTAGAGGGACTCCCTTCTGCTTTGTCTGGAGGGGATGAACCAGCCATGGAGTTATATTTTGTGTTTGGCGACATGGGGTGCAGATGGTAGGGGAGATAAGAGTATAGCACACTTGGCACAATTCCACTCCGTGCCTGGGGGACAATACATAGACAGAAAAACAGATTTCCACAGGCATGTTAGTTAGCTCAGAGCCTGTTCTGGCTAGAAATGCTGGCATCTTTTACATTTTTCTTCCTCTGATTTTTGACAAAAGAATGCTTTGTGTAAAGTGTCAATCGAAGGGTCCCAGAAGCCAGTGGGTACAAGGCATGATGGCCATCTTTCTTTTCTCTTATGATTTGAAGTGCCTTGCTCATCTTCTGTGCTTTTCTCTAAGGCACAGAAGTTTTGTGGCACAATAGCTGAACACACTGAGGGGCACGTGATGGCCTCTCACCTTCCATTTGTGCCAGGGCCGTCCTTGACACTGTGTCCTGTCCTGGACAGGCACTTAATGAGTTTCCAGGCCTTGGCAAGACTTAGCTTTTCTTTGTATATCTCAGGGTGGACCCTTTTAATTAATCTCCAAAGCATCTGGATCCTGTTTCTCCACACAGGTTAAATAACTAAGCTTCTTGAGCCCCTCTGTCTAAGCCCCATGAGAATGAGAGAGTAAACTGCTCTCTGAGGGATTTGCCTCAATTCCATACCATCTTCCTTATTTGAGTTGACAAGGTGCAGTGCCCCATTCCCAGGGTGGATGTCACCATCTTGTAGGGATCGTTTTAATTTCTGAAACTGGATCAGTACATTGTGGGGTCGGGCAGAAGCCTGTGTGAAATCTCCTGAAAAGGAATGAAAGGTTTTCTCCTCTCTGTGTTTACTTGTTTTCGCCATTCCGTGGGTCCTTCCCGAGCTCTCTGTCATTTCCCTTGTGTCTTTTCCCTGAGACAGCCTTCTTACTACTGTCTCACCGCATGCCACTAATTATTCTGTCCCATAAGTTGTAGCTCCCCAAGTTCTTTCCTCTGGCTCCCTTTTCTCCTGTAGAAGAAGTAGGGCAGACCACCCCACACTCCGCACCTCCTCTGTTCTTGACTCCACTCTACAATTTGACTAAACAAAATATGTAGAGTTTTGAGAGTCATTTACATCAATATTGCCATTTATCTAAATCAAGATACATTTTGTTAGAAATATACAATCTGTTTTTCATTTTACCAAATCACACTAGCAAGATTGATTAGATGATCTTTGTATGACTTTCAGTCTTTTTAAAGGAGTTTTTAAAAATGTTAATTCTTGATCACTGGAACATTTCCATGTCTGACTACTTCTTGCTTTTTTTTTTTTTTTTTCCAAATTTGTTCCCTATATTTTTTTATTGGCCATGTCTGGCTTCTTAAACAATTTGGAAACACATTTGAGTTCAAACAAATGCAAAAGTAAGATGAATTTTCATGTACTTATTCGACTCTCACAGTTATCTAGTCAATCAATCTTGTTTCATTTTTCAATGGTTTAGAGCAAATTCTAGATACTATTTCATTTCATTGTCCACATTTCAGTCTGTTCTCTGAAGTTTAGCATTCATAAAGAAATACAAAGATAGAAAGTATAAGAAAGCATTAAAATTTTTCGTCAAATTGTCGTGTTTTTTTTTTTGTGTGTGTGGTGCTGTGGATTGAATCTAGGGCCTTGTGCATGCAAGGCAAGCACTCTACCAATTGAACTATATACCCAGCCCAAACTGTTCATTTTTATTGATAAACTTGTTTGGAAATGTAAAGAGTCAATGTGTTTATAGTGCAATAAACTTCAATTATGTTTTATATTATTCCAGAGCCTCAGAAACACGAATTCATGATAAAAGGCATGTATTTTTTCAACGAGCATTTATTTTTAATGTTTCCCAGATATATCCATTTACCACAAGGTTCCTATGGTAAATAGGTTGGAACCAAAACATGACACTTCGAATAATAAGAGAGAGGAAAGATGGCCATGATGCATTGTACTCTGTGGTTTACAACCTGTAGGGCAACTTATTTAGAAGTCTAAAATATCTTTGTGTTTAAAATGTCACGCTCACCCAGTGCCAGAGGGTTATTTGATGTTATAACGTTCAAACAATCCAGAGACAATGGAAGGTACCATGCATCAGTAGGTCAGAACCAAAGATAGTGATGATGGCTTTTCTGTTGGGTGTGTTCTGGTTCCTAAGTTTCTTTGTGCTTTCTTTTCCAATTGAGCCGAACTGCTTATTAAGCAGGTCTGGAGTTCCAGGATGAAAGCCTCGTTAAACTTAGATTCCTCTGAATTTTGGGAAGACAGAGAAGTTGCGATGATTTTTACTAGAAAACTGTTTTCTTCTGCACATGTATCAACTCTTGAAATGAATTTGTGAGCTGGAAGCTGGGAAGTTGGTCTTTAGTTTGCCTTGTGTTTCAGCTCTGTGAGGGTAGGGAGAGGAGAGCACAGCCCATATTCACACCACATCTTAGGCCAGCTGTGGAGGTTTGAGAGTTCAGCTCAGATTCATCACCGTGGCAGCTCTTAGTGTTTCCATAAGGAGGTTACCTCAGGTGGTACTCTGAGGATTTTCCTCAAAACTGCTTTTGCCTAGCCCTTTATGTGAAGTATAGAAAATATCAACCATCTATATCAAAGAATGGAAGTACTGATAGATCATGGGGGCTCAAGGCTTTTCTACTGCTCAATGCCTATAACTGGGGGACCTCTATGGTTGCTTCTCTCCGCCTAGGTCTCTAGAGCAAACTGTCTCCCAGTTTATTCTCCCACAGAAATTTTACATTCTTCGCCTGTGAAATGAATCCACATAGAGACCATTGTTATGAATATATTTATATCCCATATATGTCTAATAAATGGAGGCAGCCCAGGGCACCTGGTTGTCTAACTTTTTAAAAAACAATGCTCTTGACAGTGAATTCTAATCTGTGTGCATAGGTGTAATTGATAGAGCTGATTCAGGACTACACAGTGTTCACAGTTGTATTTTCTTTAATTAGAGACCTTTGAACCTGTCAGAACATCTGTTTTGTCGGCTATCTTTGAAGATTCTCTGCCGGGAAAATCCTCACCAAATGCAGGGGGTTTTAACCTGGGGATAGACATCAAGAGGTTGTGTGGATCTTCTTCCATCACAGGCAAAATTTACTAGGTAAGGACATTTTCTGGAGAAGCCACATTTTTCATTAGATTTTCAAATGATTGCATCCCCCAGAAAGGTTAAGGTTTGTCATTCTCCACCTTCATGTTTAGGGGAGACTCAGGAAATCTCCAACCTTCTCAGCCATCAGTATAGGTCTTCGCTGCTCCCTCCTCATTGGCCTGTGATTCTTGGCAGCCCGAGAGACCAGCCATTTGAAGGCTGGTTCACTGCGTACCTTCGTGATGCATGGAAATCCAACATATTCAGTTATTTTTAGCAACTTGCTCAGGTGAACTGAAACCAACCGTCATTTTCTGTAAACGGTGAATTCTCTTTTACCAAATAGAGACATACTGAAGCCAGCAATGTCCCTGATCTACTGGGCAGATGAATGATGTTGAAAAATCATCCACATTTATGTTCACCTCCATGGATGTAAATAATGAATACATAAAAATCATCAGGAATGAGAGGCTTCTCATTAAAGAAAAAGCCTTTCATTGGAAAAGCTGAAATACAGGCAAATTCTATTAGTACCATTACAGAGTTGCATAATTTGTCTTTAGATTGTGCAGTATAAAGCCTTGCTTTTGGATTTCCAATTCTGCCTTGATGTGGGTTTTTTTTTCCTTTTAATTTTCTGCTTCATATTTCTTAAGTTTCTGTTGTTGTTAAACTCTGAGTATAAAAAGGATACTTGATCACCACCCTTCTGAGCATCTCTTCCAAAAGTAACTTCAGAACCTGTGGTTGAAGCCTCAAATCAGGTTTTTTTCCCAAACTGCAGTTCATAAACCTTCAGTGGGTTGTAACATCAATTTAGAGCATTACAGCCTAGATTTGTTTTTAAAAATTTTTTTTTAGTTATAGATGGACACAATACCTTTATTTTGTTTATTTACTTTTATGTGGTGCTGAGGATCAAACCCAGTGCCACACACATGTTAGGTAAGCACTGTACCACTGAGCTACCAATGAGCCCTGGATTTGTTTTTTAAATGAAACAATATAGGATATCAGAGGGAATCATATATGGTAAGTATAAATATTATTTTCCGAAATTTTTGTTTAGGTTACTTACGAGCATGTGTGTTTTGACAGTTGTGCACTGGAAAATGTTTACCAACCTGGCTCTATGGGACAAGAGGTAGGTAGAATATGTGTACATAATTTATTATGTTTCTGGTGTAAAGGGTGTGTAGCTCACAATTTAAAACTAGTAACAATAAATATGCAAGATTCTTTATTGTATATTTCACAGTCAATTGATTCTCATAAATGTTTTTATTGATTTTTGCCAAACGTCTGTATCCACAGCCAAACCATGGTTGCAATTCAACTCTGTGTAACAAAATCAGACTATGAATAAGCACTTGATTTCTATCTAGCTCAGCAAAGAAGTCCTTCACATCATTGATGAATGAGTGTATTCAGACATAATATTAGCTGATATTTTCATGCATGTTAACAAATAAGATGAAAGTGAAAAAACTAAGATACGTTGGAACTTTTCTCGACCTTCAATGACTCCAGTGAATCTTTATTGAATCAAATAATGATTTTTAAATACTGTTTTTGTGCTATTTCCAATGTAACAGTTATAGATACTTTATAATTTAACCTGTATCACTAATGTTTTCTCTATCACTTTCATGAGTAGCATATCAACAAAACAATAAATCACACCCGGTTTATAGTGTTTGCCAATTTCTGTGGTGTAAGTATTCCCACCATGTCTATATCAAGCTATCACTGTGACATCCCAGAACTCAGAATTGGAAAGAGATTTCACAATTGCTCATCATCATCTGGTACTTCTACCACATAAATACAGGAGACATAGAATCAAGATCAGAACTGAGAGTAAAATATAATAAAATAATTAGGAGGTGATGAGTTTTGAGAAGTTATTATCTTCATTTTTAATATAACTTATAACTTATTTAATATACTTATTTAATTATAAGTTTATATAATTTCACTTTTAATAATAGCTACCTTTAATAACTGGCATACAAAATTTATGAAAGTGTAAGAGTCTGCTCTTGTAAGCCCACATAAGCAGGCTTGTGCACAGAACTGGTACAATTCCTACTGAAGGCTGCAGTTAAGTTGACAAACACTGCTCTGAAAATCTACTACCTGTGCTGGTGCAGGCACTCTCAGAGGCTGCTTGGTTTGGCATTGAACTTCACAGTTATCTATATGTTAGTAGAGAACCATAAATTAGGCCATTTCCCTGACTTCCTTGCATATTTTTTGGCATTTGATTCCTTTGGCATTTAATGCCTAAAAATCAGAGGTTTCCTGTTGTTTTGCTCTTAGTTTAGAAGAAGAATTTTACCCAAACATTTCAGATCAAACTCTCTCAGGGCTTGTTTCTGTGATCATTTTAAATCTAGAAGAAACTATAGAAAATTCCATAAGTTTGAATCTCAAGGGGGCCCTCAGTTCTGTTTGACAATCTTACCATAATTAGCCTCTTTGTTCTCTTTGAGATGACTGTATACTGCCTTCTCCTGTCTCAACCATCCTCACAACCCAGAGTATCCAAGGTTACCATGGTTAATATTTTGACATAGCTTTCTAGCTTTTCCTATATGGACATATATAGTTTGCCTTCTTATTCCCTACTTTATTGAGGTATGATTATCACATAAAAATTGGATATGTTTAAGGCATGCAATGTGATGAATATATATGCATATATATAAATTTATACATATATAGTGAAATAATTACCACAGTAAAGCTAGTTAACATGTCCATATCTCACACAGTTACCTTTGTAGATTTAGCTTCAACAAATTTCAAGTATAAAATACATCAAGTATATATTTTTACTTGATGCCTGCAGTGGCCATCAAGTCTAGTCACCAGCCTATGCCTTGGGTCTCCAGAACTTATTCATCTTATAATTTAGTTTGTATCCTTTGACCAAAATCTCCTCATTTCTTCTGCCCTGCCCCCAGCCCCTGGTAACCACTCTGTTACTCTTTGCTTCCATGAGTTCAATTTTTTAAAAAATATTTTTTTAGTTGTTGATAGACCTTTATTTTATTCATTTATATGTGGTGCTGAGAATCAAACCCAGTGCCTCATGCATGCTAGACAAACGCTTTACCACTGAGCCACAAACCCAGCCTTAAATTTTTAAAATTGTCTTTTTGTACCTGACTTATTTCATTTAGCACAATATCCTCCATTTCTATCCATGTTGTCACAAATAGTAGGAGTTTCTTCTTTTTATGGCTATATAATATTCCATGCTATATGCAGTCATGAGTCACTTAACAAGAAGAATGCATTTTGAGAAATGAGCCATCAGATGACTTTGTTCTTGTGCAAACATTATAGCGTATACTTGCATAAACTAAGACAGCTATTATATCACTAGGCCATGTAATCTTATGGGATTACTATCATCATACATGTGGTTCATCACTGACTGAAACATCATTATGCAGCACATGACTGTACATACACCACATTTCTTTATCCATTCATTTGTCAGCCAACGCATGCTGTTTTCTTATCTTGACTATTGTGACTAATGCTGCAATGAACATGAAAATGTAGATATGTCTCTGAGATCATGCATTTATTTCCAATGCATATAGAACCAGAGGTACATTTACTGGATCATATTATAGTTCTATTTTTAATTTTTTTGAGAGCCTCCCTACTATTTTTTACAATAGTTATGGACTTTGTTTTTTAATTAGCTCACAAAGTATCAGAACTGTTTGTATTAAAAATAAGATTATTTGTAAGTCTTCAAATTATTTGTAAGTCTTACAAAGTATTATTTGTAAATAATAATAGCTAATGTCTTCTGAACAGTTGCTCTGTGTCTATCACTATTGCATGTAAGTAATAGATATCTAACATGAAATGACCAAAGCGATAAGAACATCTATTTGCTCATCTAACCTGCCTCTGATGCTTGGTGATGTGGAGGAGCCAGTGTCCTCCTGTCTATCTTCTGCTTGACCCGGTGTTGGCTTCATTCTGGGAGTGGTTTCTCCCTTGCCCATGGCTGCAGTGGTCATCAAGCTGCATGCTTCTTTGTTTACATTGAGCCAGGGTAAGAGAGATTGATTAACCAGAATTTCTTTCCAAAAGACCCTATGAAGGCTCTCCTCTAACCTCATTCACTCAAATGGCCTGAGTCCCATCTATCCATGAAGAACTGGTGTAATTGAGATTACCATGCTTAGCTCCGCCCAAACACAAGGGGGAGATGGATATGAAGGCTGTTTTTCAATTCTGCTTTGTCATCTACTTTCCTGTTTAATGACAGATTGTGGACATTTAAAATTGTTCTTCTAAAAGGTAGTTCGAAATCACTGCATTATTCATTTGCTCAATATTCAAAATAGTTGGCATTCTGTCACTATCTTAGGAACCCTAATTGATGCAAATAGATTTTTGGAACAAATCCCTTGCTATCCAGCTTTTCTTTTGATAACTGAAACTTGGCAACAAAATAGAATAAAACGTTTAATAAATATCTGCATATTTTAACTCTCACTATTCATTATTCAAAACTCAGAAATCAAATCATTAACACAGTGTGCTTCACTATTCAAATGTGGGTTCTAAGTAGATTCAGGTAATGAGGTGTACGTGTATGTGCCAAGTGCTAGGCTGAGCCCTAGAAAGACAATGATACAAACACATGCATAGCAATACCTGTCCTTATGGAGTTAAAACAGAGCGTGAAGATGTCAAAGAGTTGCACAGGTGAATATTTAATTACAATGATGCTAGGTGCTATAGAGGAATCAAGAGGAGCCAATGAAAAATGAATGATGGAGCCAGGTGCAGTGGCACAAGCCTGTAATCCCAGCAACTTGGGAGGCTGAGGCAGGAGGATCTCAAGTTTGAGGCCAGCCTCAGCAACTTAGCAAGGCCCTAAACAATATAGCAAGGCTCTGTCTCAATAAATAAATAAATAAATAAATAAATAAAAGAGCTGGGATGTAGCTCAGTGGTAGAATGGTTTCCTAGAATGGTTTCCTTGTGAGATCCTAGATTCAATCCCTGTTACTGTTAAAAAAAAAAAAAAAAAAAAAGGAAAAGTGATGTATGTTTTAAACTCTTTGGTGGGTATGGGAAGGTTATGCCAGAAAAGTAACATTTAGGCCAAGATGAAAAGAATGACTAGAACTTGGCCAAGCAAAAAATAGAGAAAAGAACATTGAATCATAGGACCGTATTCACATCACAGTAATGGGTTGTAATTTATTTAATCAATCCCTCATAGTTGAGTATTTGGATTTTTTTTAACTTTAAAAATAACTATGATAGCTGGGCACAGTGGCGCATGCCTATAACCCCAGTACTTTGGGAGGCTAAGACAGGAGAATCGCAAGTTCAAAGCCAGTCTCAGCAAAAGCAAGGTGCTAAGCAACTCAGTGATACCCTGTCTCTACCTAAAACACAAAATAGGGCTGGGGATGTGGCTCAGTGGTCGAGTGCCCCTGAGTTCAATCTTGAGTACCAAAAAAAAAAAAAAAAAAAAAAAAAAAAGAACATGGCAAGTATCCATGTGCCTAAATCATCTGTAGGACCCTAAATATGTTCTCAGGAAAAAATTCTGAATATTTTCTTAAGAGATGAAGTTGCTGAGCCAAAAGATGGGGATATATATCTATTTTTTTGTTTTTACAAAAGTTTTTCTTCTTTAAAAAAAATGAATTTACATTCCCATAAGCAGTGGGTGAGAGTGCCCATTTTCCCATGATCTATTCAACACTCAGAGTTACGTTTTTGAAAATATCTTTGACAATCTGATGGAGAACACTAATCCCTTTTACGTTTGTAATTTTTTGAGCACTAGTTAATGAAGTTGAGCCTTGTTATATCTGTATTAATTTATGCTTCTCCTTTAAATAATAATAACTATGTACTCACGAACAAATTATGTCTGTAAAGGATTCTTTTATTGCCCCATTTAAAAAATAATAGTAAAAGGTTTGGAAACTACCTATTCATCAATATGGACTAGCTAAATAAATACAATGGGTAACTATGTATCCATTTTTTAAAGCATGAAAAGAATGAGGAAGTTCTTTATAAAAGAGATTGCTAAGAGGAGAAGTAGGGTGCAGAACAGTGTGCAGAATATAGGACAAGTGGAACAAAAGTAAAAAGGGAATTTTTTTCACCTATTTTTTTGTATTTAAAAATTTTTAATTTACACGACTATATTGTATATTCAAAAGTAAACAATTTTTAGACAATCATGGTGCCTAATATCTTATGAACATTTACTATTTGCCAAGCATTGTGCCAACAATGCTTTGTACATTGCTAGTGGCTTCCCAGCTTCCCAAATCTTTACTTCAACCTCTGATCACCACTCTCCATCCTCCAACATACGCCAGCACCCCAAACCCAACAGCTCTTCAGACTCATCCAGACCTCCAGTCTTTAGGTCCCTATCATTTGTCCCCGCATGCCCTCTCTTTTCCAGCCACGGAGTTCCATGTCCATCTTTTTTTCTTTTCCCTTGGTACTGAGGATTGATTGCAGGGGTTCTCTATCACTGAGCTACATCCCCACCCCTTTTTATTTTGAGACAAGATCTTGCTAGATTTCTGAGATTGTCCTCAAACTTGTGACCCCCCACCTCAGCCTCCCTAGTCTCTGGGATAACGGGCATGTGCCCCCGTGCCCGCTTCTTTCCCACACTCTCTAGTACTGTATTTACAAACCTGTGTCTAAACAATACCTCTGCCTGGCCTCCATTTACTGTTGAACTGCTCCTGTGAAGCCAGTCCTTCCCTCTCTTTGGCCTCTCCTCCGTTTGCACCCTTCTCTGTCTCCCTCTGCTAGATCACTCTGGTAGCCCTCAAATGGGAGTACCCGTGGCTCTGACAGCTCCCTTTCCTCTTCCCACAAAGCTCTCCACCCAGTTGTCTACTTCCCTTCACAGCAAACCAAAAAGAGCTGGAGTACTTTATCTAATCCTCAGTTCCCATTAGCAGGTGGACTCATTCTGGTCTGGCTTCCAGCCCCGCCATGAGGCTGTGTTCACCAAGGTCAGAGTCCACATTGCCAACTCCAGTGGTTGGTGTTCTGTTCCCCATTCTCCCTAATTTCTCCACAGAATGTGGAAGTCTACTTTTTCCTGAATCACCTCTTTTGGCTTTGAAGATCACATACCCTTGTGATGTTTCTCTTGTTCTCTGGCTATTCCTTTATAGTTTCATCTTTAAATGTCCATCATTCCAGGGCCTAGGACCTCTTCCCTTGTCTATCTACCAGGCAACTTTAAAAACCATTTATTTGCTGATGCCTCCCAAATTCCTGACTTCAGATGTGACATTCTTCTACATCTTTAAACTTTCTAACAGCTGGCCATATCTCCACCTTTACTGGGACATTTCATGGCATCTCAAAGAGTTTTGACCAAAGCAGAACTCTCCCAGCTCATCCTTCTCCAGTCCTCCTAATCTCAGTAAATGGAAATCCAAAATCACAAGTCAAAGTCCTGTCAGAAGGCAGAAGTCACATCAGTTGTTTGAACAGAGAATAAAATAAGAATAAAATTGTCAACTAGAAACTAAGTATAAAGTTGCTAACGGAAAAGGTGAGACATTGAGGGGGCCAGCAAATGCAGGAAGCAACGGTCACTCTTAGGGCTGAGAGAACAAAAGGAAGAGGTTGGAATTAGTAACATTTAAAAGGACAGGTCCTCACAGAGCTGAAAGCAGGGCTCTCTGCTCGGCTGGTGCTGCTGTCTCTCCAAAGAGGGCTTAATAAAGTTAGTTCTGTGTGTGTCAGAAGAAACCCTGCGTTCAGCTGATCCCACGGCAATGGGAACAGCTGCTGCTGCAGGGTGGGGGAAGCGTTGCTGGGACAAAATGCTCAGAAACAGGAAGCAGATGGGGAGAAGCAAGTCTCTTTTTCCACCTCAGGCCTTCCATCTCCCTCTAGCACTCGAAATTGGCAGGGCCTAATAGGGAGACAGCCAGCAAAGCAGAAAGCGATGTGTGGATTCCCAGCCCTGGCATTATAAAATGGAGTATGGGAGGGTGAATTTGGAGCTGAAGCAATAAATAACTTAATAACTGCCAGAGCCATCTGCTTGGTTGATCAAGCCAGTAGTCTAAGAGTGAGAGTTGTTTCCTCTTTTTATTCCTCATATTGAATCTATCGCCACATCCTAAAAGCTCTACCTCCAAAATATATTCTCAAGGTGCCCACATCTCCCCATCCCCACTGCCACCCAGCCCACACTCCATCTTCACTGGCGGATCATTACGATGGTCTCTCCTACCTGGTACTCCTGACTCCTTGTCTCCTGAAATGTATTCTACTCACAGCAACTTGAATGGTCTTTCAAAAGCATAAACACTTTTTTTTTGTTGTTAAAGGGTTGACATAAGTAAGATCATACAGTGCTTGTCTTCCTAGGTCTGGCATATTTCATTTAACATCATGTCTTCCAGTTTCATCCATGTTGTGACAAATTGCAGTGTTTCTTTCCTTCCTTCCTCCCTCCCTCCCTCCCTTCTTTCCTTCCTCCCTCCCTCCCTCCCTCCCTCCCTTCCTTCCTTACTTCCTTCCTTCCTTTCTTCCTTCCTTCCTTCCTTCCACAGTATTGGGCACTGAACCAGGGCGTGTGTGTGTGTGTGTGAACTGTACCACTGAACTGCCTCCTCAACCCTTTTTATTTTATTTTGGGACAAGGGCTCACTAAGTTGCCCATGCTGTCCTTGAATTGGTGATCCTCATGCTTCAGCCTCCCAAGTCACTATGCCCCGCAATGCCAGGAAATTATTTCTTTTTGTTAAGGTTAAGTGAAGTTCCATTGTGTGTGTGTGCATAGCCATGTACCTATATACGCATAACACACACATTGAAAAATTATCCATTCATTTGTCAGTAGACACTGAGTTTCCATATTTTGGCTATTGGGAATAATGCTGCAACAAACACAGGATGCCTGGTAAGGTATCTGTTTGCATTTTCTTTGGATATGTACCCTACAGAGAAATTGCTTGATCATACGGTAGTTCTATTTTTAATTTTTTGAGGAACCTCCATACTGTTTTCCATAATGTCTGCATCAGTTTACATTCCCACCAAAAGTGCATAAGGATTATCTTCTCTTCATACTCTTGCCAATACTTGTTATCTCTTCACTCGTCAATGAAAGCCGTTCTAGCAAGTGTGAGGTAATAGCCCATGGTGGCTTTGATTTGCATTTACCTGATGATCTCACTTATATGTAGAATCTTTTTTTTTTTTAATTTTTTCTTAGTTGTAGATGGACACAATGTCTTTATTTTATTGCTTTGTATGTGGTGCTGAGGATCGAACCCAGGGCCTCACGCATGCGAGGCAAGCGCTCTACCGCTGAGCCACAGTCCCAGCCCCTATATGTAGAATCTTAAAAAAAAAAAAGTTTAATAAAGAGACACAGAAAGTAAAACCATGGCTACCGGGGTGGGAAGGGGAAATAGTCAAAGGTGAACCAATTTGCAGCTAGGAAGGATGAAAATGTGCAGAGATCTAGTGTATAGCATGATGACTATTGTTACTAATATTGTTTCCTACAGTGAAAATTTGTCAAAAGAGTACATTTAACACACACGTGAGGGTAACTATAGAAGGTGATGGAGGTGTAATCATTCCACTATGTGTATGTATATCAAAGCATCATGTTGTACACCTCAAATGTGTGTAATAAGATAAACAACAACATAAATGCTCTAATCGTTTCCCATTACATGTAGAATAAACCCAAACTCCTCACCACGATCTAGATTGCCTCTCAGATTTCATCTTCTGTCACTCTAGCCCTCTTTCTGGTCTTTGGGCAGGTCAAGTTGGATCCAGCCTCAGGTCTTCGTGTTGCTCTTTCCTCGCTCCACCCACCTCTACCTCACCTTCACAGAGCTGGCTTTTTCTCATCACTCACACCTCAGCTCAGATGTCACCTTCTCAGCAAGGTCTTTCCTGACAATATTATTATTATTACTACTGCTACTTCTAAACTACCTAGGATTGAACCCAGGGGTGTTTTACCACTGAGCTAGGTGTACAGCTCTTTTTGATTTTTATTTTGAGACAGGGTCTCACTAAGTTGCCCAGGCTGGCCTCAAACTTGCCATCCTCCTGTCTCAGCCTCCTACGTAGCTGGATTTGCAGGCACATACCATGGCACCTGGCCCAGATGATCCCTTGTGAAGTACTGCACTTTAGAAGCAATTACAATCGCCTTGTTCATTTGTTTATTACTCTGGTCCATTTCCCCCACTACAATGAAAAGCAATGAGAATAGGGACATTATTTTATTCACCTCTCTACCTTTAGTATCTGGAGTAAATGCTGGCAAGCAGAAGGTATTTAACAAATATTTGTTGAATTAATGAATCTCATATAATCCTCACAACAATGTTTCCTCCTTATGTAGATGAGGACAAGAAGATACAGAGAGGCTAAACAAATTGCTCAATGGTGGTGGTGGGGATTTGAACCTAAATAGTTTACTGTCAAAACACAACTTAAACACCATATTGTAATCTTTAATTTGTAGATGTAACACCTAGATTTCATACTAAGGAACTATACATAAAAAAATCTCCTTCATCTCCTAAGAAGAATGTCCATTAGCTTTTCAGTCACCTGCCTCACCACGAAAGCAGCCTTTTTATTGAGACTCCTACAAGTTGTGGAGGAAATTGACAGATAGCTTTTTTGAATGAGCCTGGGTGATTATTTTAAGAATATATGATTTTCCTGGGCTGGGGTTGTGGCTCAGTGGTGGAGCACTTGCCTCGCATGTGTGACACTGGGTTTGATCCTCAGCACCATATAAAATAAATAAAGGTGTTACATTTTAAAAAAAAGAATATATAATTTTCCTAAATGTCATCTTCAACAAAGATCACGTAGGTGACATAAATCTTCCTTTCTGAAAAAGAAAACCAAGGATTGGGTTCAGATTAGTAAGTGGAACACAATTGGTTCGTCTGAGCTTTCATCTCAGATATTCCTCCTGATCTCCGTTGGCTGCACAGAATCTCACTGATCCGCTCTCTTTGTCACAAACTTTAGTTCACATGAAGGAGCAAGAAAAACATTCTCAGATCTTTTATCACTTTTAAAAATTCAAGTTATTACTTTGGGAGGGATTTTACAGAGGTAGAATCAGCATTATCTTAAATTTCCCATGAGTTTGCCAACCATAATGAAAGGTTGCTAAGAAATACTTCATTTCCATCAAAGAACCGCTTTGGGGAAATGGAGCCATGGGTGTTTCCCACTGCCCTAGGCTCCAAAGCCCTTCTAAACAAGTTCCTTTTAGTCCTTGGGTATTAGCTAGAATCATCCTGGAAAATCTCTAAAAGATCAAATAGTAATATGTTCCTAAATTATGGGATTATTTTCTGTGCTTCAAGCACTTAAAGTACCTACACGAATTAGCTGTGAGTAAATATTTCAAGATATGGCTACACTCATTACCTTGCCTCAAGCTGACAATCCTTCAGATTGCTAAGATTTCCCACCAATAGATATCTAATTTACACAACTCCTCCCTTTCCAATAATTTCTTCTACCAGAAATTGATTTACCATGAAGTAGAGAGCTAGGAGCCTGGAAAACATTAAATGGGATAGATGATGAGATGAATTCTGTTTATGTTAGGAGGAGTAAATAACACTGCAAACATAACGAGCATGTTCTGAGTTTCAATCCTATTTAAAAGTTTCCTGGCCTTTTGCCTAGCAGTGGCACAAAGGTATAAGTTGGTAAAACTGTCTTCTACTCTTCCTGCACAGTTTTGCTGACCTTGAAAATCAGTCTTCTCTTTTATTCTAGTGCCAATTTTCTCATCACGACAATGCCAGGATTATGACAGACAGGCATATTTTGCCTTGTTCTTATGTCTTTAAGTCCTAGGAAATACTATGCTGCATCATTTCACTTTATCAGACTGACATATAACAAAAGCCCAACAATACAGAATTGATAAAAATGTGGAACGATGAAAACCTTCATACAAGGCTAATGGGAATATAACTTGGCACATCCCCTTGGAAATCAACTTGTCAATATTTAGAATAGTTGAAGATCTGTATAACTGCAGGCCTAGTAATACTATTTCTAGGAATAAACTCTGCATGTTTTCCTAAGAAAACACTTAAAAGAATGTTCTTTACATTGGAAACAGGCCAGATTTCCATCAATGGTAGAATAGATAAACTGCAGTGTATTTATCACAATAGAATACTCTAGAGGAATTATAATGAATTCATTAGCTCTGCATGTTTTCAACATGGATACATCTTTAAAATACAACATTAAGCAAAAATTTAAAAAGTTGCAGAAAGATGTATACAGTTTAATACTATTTGTTATATTTAAAAACATGCAAAACAATTGTCTGTATTTTTTGCAGATATAATCTTATACAGAAAGGATATATAAACATGAATGGAATTGGTAAACACTCAATTCAGGGTATATAAGGATACCCTTATAGGTATCCTTTGATAGGATATATGGATAAATTGGACAGAAAATATAGGAGCTTCAAATACATCTGTAATTTATTTTCTGAAACAAATACAAGATCTGAAACTAATATAACAAAATGTTAAAATTTTTACAAAGTTGAGTTGTGTATACATTGACAATGTCATATTATCTCTATATTTTCTTATTTTAGAAATGTTAGAGAAAAATCACTACAGCTGTGGGTGGTTTTTCATTCAATCAATGGAGCTGTTACCAGCATCCTTGGCCAATGGCCTGTGGTTGGTGGGGAGGTGGTCCCAACAAACCAGGTCTAGTCACTTATCCCAAAAGAATAGAGCAGTAAGAGAAACAAATGGCAAAAAAAGAAAATGGAACTTTAATTTCAGAGTGTAACTCAGGGAGGACAGATCTAAGGGTTGTCTTTGGGGTGCCAGTAGCAGTCTTGGGGTCATAGGGGGAGAACAAAGGCAAAAGCTAGGAATTTGCATAGCACGCAGTCTTATCAGTGGTGAGAAGTTGTTAGGCAGAATCTCAGTTAGGTGTCACTGCTAAGGGGGTAATCTCCATTTGCTTCCTAGGATGTTTATCTATGGGCCTGTAATCCTGGAAGGGATAATCTCCAAAGTTTATTTCACAGCATGTTTATTTATCAGATCAGTGAAATTTAAGACAAACTGAGGGAAAGAACTTCAAAAAGGACAGAGAGAAACAAAATGGAGTCCATTAGGTTAAGGATTGTGTCCTCCTTCAGAGCATCTTCTATGAGTCCGGAATTATGCTCAGTGCTCAGCGTCAGAGAGTCCCTGTCCTCAAATGACTTGGAATCTAGTTCCTGAAACATCCTCCCTGACCCTGTGGCAAGTAATTTGTACGTATTCATCACCTTTTCCCTTATATTATGGTATTGGGTGTCATGCCATCTTTCTGTCTCCAGCAGTGCTATCCAATAGGACTTTCTGCAGTGACCAAGGGACTCTGTATCTGTTTCATCCAATATGGTTGCCTTTAGTCACCATATTAAACACTTGAAATATGGCTGAGGAATGATTTTTTAACTTAAATTAATTTAACTCAAATAGCTACATGTTAGTCAATTATAGAATATGCATTTTTTATGGGCAGGCACTACATCTCATTTTTATAACCTTAACCTAAAGTCCCACCTTTATCCCCAGAACACCTGTCAAGACACTTCAAGACACTGTTTTTGTTTTGTTTTGTTTTTTTTGTGTTTTGTTTTTTATGATGAGGCTCAAACCCAGGGCCTTCTGCATGCTAAGCAAGAACTCTACAACTGAGCTACATCCCCAACCTCAAGATATTGTATCTTATGAAAGACCGATACATGCCTGTTGAATGTAAATTCTGGAATTGAGTGCTTGTGATGCATGCAATTCCAGAAACTAGCATGTACTCCAGGGAAATTCACTTCAACTCTGTATATTTATTCATTTATCAGACATGTCCTGTACACCAATTCTGTGCTGAGCTAAGAGGATCTAAAAATAAATAAAACACAGTCCCTTTCCTTGAGGAATTCATGGTCTTGTCTGTCATAGTTCTATTAGAAATAAAATGACAAGGTTAATCCTGAAGATTTCTAAGATCTCTTGCAGCCCTAAAATTCTATGAAAATATTCATTGCATGGTTCATTTGTACCTATAATCACTTTGAGAGTTTATTCAGATGGACAACAACTCAATAAAATGATATCTAAACTCATTGAAAGTCTTCTGATCTCATTCATTATTCATTCATTTAGCAAATATTTACTAAACACTCTTTATGGATTGTGTGTGTGTGTGTGTATGTGAGAGAGAGAGAGAGAGAGAGAGAGAAACAGAATCCAGGATTGAACTTAGGGTATCCTACTATTGAATTACATCTCCAGCAGGGTCTTGCTCAGTTGCTTTGAACTTGTGATCCTCCTGCCTCAGACTCCTGAATTGCTGGAATTATAGGTGTGCACTACAGTGCCCAACTTTTATGAGTGTTTTGTTTGGCTCCCCTTTACCTAATTGGTGAGACAGCAATTCTCACCTACAGATTATAGGAATAACCAAACACACAATGCCTGACATTGGACAGATGAGATTGATAGCAGTGTATTAGTCACATTTAGTCATTGCCATGACATGCTGCACAGGGGTTGCACATGGTAACAGAGTGAACACCAAATGCTGTGGAGGGAGGATTTTAAGTTTTGAGGTGACTCCTGCTTTTTGTGGGAGGATATGATTGCCTTGTTTGAATAATGCCATGGGCTGGTGGGGAACCTGCTATTCAGGGGTAAGCAGGAACAAGCCTGCCCTATTTGATAAGGAAGATTGCTGTGCTAGGGAACCTTACTCATGGAGCTTGGGATTAGGATGAGGAGAGGTACTTGCAGCTAGGCCAAGTGAGGCCCTCCTGATTTTACAATATGTCAAGGTCATGCATAACATTGACTCTGAATTTTAGGATTTATACCACAATGAACCAGATACCACACTCGGTACCCTCGTGGATGAACCCAACATGAACAAGGGTCTTCTGCACCCTTTGGTCTTATAGTTTAAGTTTCAGGGGCATATTGACAAAATTAGTCAACTACAATGTGGTTTACAGGAGAGACATTCCTTCTATTACTTTGACTCTGTCATGTATCTCAGGACCCAACAGCATGGAGGTGGGATAATGGCTTCTTCCAGCCACTAGAGGGCATTTCCTGCTTTCTGCACAGACCCGTTTCCTTGGGTTTTCCTGAAATTGTGAGTTCAGTGCTCTGATTGAATCCAGACTCTGGTTCCTTCACCTCCAAAGATTCCATTCAGTAGGACTAGGGTGGAGCTTGGGCCTCTATGATTTGAAAATGTTTCCCAGGTGATTCTGACACATGAACAGAGATTAATAACCAAACCCTTTTTAGTAAGATAGTCTATATTCTGGGGCTGGGATTATGGCGCAGTGGTAGCGTGCTTGCCTAGCACGTGGGAGGCACTGGGTTCGATCCTCAGCACCACATAAAAATAAAATAAAGATATTGTGTCCACCTACAACTAAAAAATAAATATTTAAAAAAAAAAGATAGTCTATATTCTGATTTTCAGGGGTTCCCATCCTGGTATAGGAAATGAAAGGATTCTGAGCTAGAGATGTAGCTCATAACAGAGCAATTGTCTAGCATGTGCAAGGCCTTGATTTCAATACTCAGTACTGGAAAAAAGAAAAAAAGAAAAGAAAAAGAAAGAATAGAATGAAGAAGAAAGGAGGGGGGAGGATCCCTCATATTCTATGTCACATGTGCAGTTAGCACCTCACTGACTAAACAATTTTCACTTTTGAGTTAATTTTTAAAGTAAAATTTATCATTCTTGGATTCAGCATTTTACTTTATTGGTTTTCAATGTTCAATTCCTTATTGCTATCTATATTTTCTATGCTCCAAAGATTAAATAGAGAATGAGAAAGCAAGCAGAAGTGAGGGAAAATGAGAACTATTTTGGAAGCACAGCTTTAGATAAACTATGTAACCAGATGATGTTCTTCAGGAGCCTGGTACAGAGTGACATCCAACACCTACAGTTAATATTGTTAATAAACACCAACGTGTACCACCATAGTATGTCTACTGACAATTCATAGAGATCCAACAAATATGCAAAACATTCAATATAATGTTTTCTTGTGGCATGGGGAGGTGCTCAGCAGGTGGCTGCAGTATGCACTGGTCACCTGTAGAGTGCAGGACTCCTGGAGGATATGAGTTCCTGTCGCAGCTCAGTCCAACTGGACTCTGTCTCAGACTTAGGACCACTGAGTCATTGTTTCTAGGCATTGCTGGGGGGATTGAATGAGAACATGTGCATTAAAGTCATCTGTGAATAGTTATGCCTAAAACCAACACAGCCCAGACCTCACTAGACTCCACCTGTGAGTGCCAACAAGCTCACGTTGCCATTTATGCTGAATTACAATGATATCCCACCTGAGAAAGAAGCTTTCCAGGTTCTGCTGACTTAAATATAAAAACTAAGATGAGTTTTGAAGCCAAGTGAAGCTTGTCACCTAAATTCCTAACGTTCCATGCTTGGAAACCAGATACTTTGGTCTGGTCTCTAGACCAGGACTTCCAGCCACCATGAACCTATGTGAGTGTTGGGAGGAAGAAGGGGGGGCCAAAAGAGAGAATAGACTCCTCCTTCTATTTTCTTCATCCATCCTCCCCCATCCCTCTTCCAAACCAGACACAAAATTCCGCTCCAAAAGACCAAATATCCTCAAGCATTCACTTTTGCAAACAGGTAACTGAAGAAGTCGTCAGCATGCCAGCGGCTCCACCCTGAAGAGAGTCTAGGCTCAGAAGGGGCACCCTGCGTCAAACAGATTTACAGGGTTATCCTGCCCATCTCCTGACTCGTTTCCATCTCATTTGATTTGGAAGAACAGGGAATAAAGAGCCTTAATTGGAAACAACCTGATTTCCCATCACTTTAACATTGAGTCACTGAATTTTTAAATGTAAACTATTAAATGTAAACTTTACTCTCCGTTAAAGTTTTGTTGTGGTGATTTTTGTTGTTATTGTTGCTCTGTTTAGATTTGCAAGTGAAACGGGCTGCCCTCAAAATCTTAAGTGAGTTCTTGAGTGAGATATTTATGGTGGCTTGTTTTAAAATCAGCATAATTACTTGATTATAAAATATTCCATGAAAAAAAAGTTAAAAGGAAGACTCCAGGCAAGAGAACCACAGAGTTATTTAAGGATTACAGACTTCCTTGCAAGGCAGTTATGCTCAATTATGAAAGATGCACTCCCTGGAAGACAATGCAAATTCATTTAGAAAAGGCAAGTGTTCCTCCTTTAGGTAAGCTGACAGTTCATTTCTGCCCTACGGTGACTTTAAGAACACACAAAATACTATTCTATTCATGAATTGTCAGGAAGTTTTTTTTTTTAAGCTCCCAGGGCTAAATTATAAATGTCTTCTTCCAGCCAAGATGATTAAATAATGAAAGATGGTGTATCTGGTCCTGAGGTGGGGGACAGCATAGTTGCCAGCTGAGCCCGCTGGGACCTTGCTTGGCCTAAGGACTACAAGGCAGCTTTTTTTTTTTCCTTTTTCTTTTTCTTTTCCAAGCCTGTGTAGGAGGCTCATTTATGGGCCTATGCAAATCTGACATTCCTCCGTGCTTGCCTCTGAATTACTCACTGGTATCACTCTGCTCTACAGGAATAGAACAAGAATTCACTAAATACAAATTTGAATGAGGTTGTCTGTCCAATGCCTAAGACATCCAATGAGACTGGAAGTTTTCTCCAGAGGCATAGGTGTGTCAGGGTGTATACTTACAAACAATTCTCTCTTGAACTAAACAGGTAATTAGAAGTCCCATACCAGATATGCCTACTTCAGATGGGGCAACCAAGAAAGAATAATAACATTTATATTAACATGATAACAAATATCTATCATGAATCTCACTCCTCTTTTTCATAATTGTCTTCCATTGCAAACTACATTTTTAGGCATATCAAACTCAAGAGAGTATGAGAAAGTGTAGGCTTTTCTTGTTTTATAAAGCCAAGCCATAACTTTAGCAGCTAATAATAATAGGTATCATTTTATTGAACCCCTGAGTGCTACTGAGAGGCACTATCCTAGGCATTTTATATGCTGTATCTTATTTAACTTCCTAACAACCCTTGAAGTAGGTACTATTATTTTGCCTGTTTGACAGATGAGGAAACCAAGGCTCAGAAAAGTTAAGCAACTTGCTCAAGTCACTCAGTGGTAAAAGATGGATAGGGCACCCACATACAGTTGTATAAGTCCTTTGCTATCCACATAGGTGCCCATCTGGGAGAAGAAATTGAGACAGAAATCCAGCCAATATTCCACTTATGCACCTCAGAAGTGACATTGGCAGCCCCTGGAATAGAACTTGGAGTCAAACCCATTGAGTGATTCCGGATTGCCCATACTTTACACTATACTGCCTTGCCAAGCACACTTCCCTACCTTGAAGAGTCCCATGAAATCACAAACTACTACTTCTTTTCTATTAGTAGAGCTTGGGGGTGGGCATGGGGGAAGGATGAGTGTATCTCCCATAAGTGAATAGATACCCTGCAACTTTTGTAGTAGCCTTGTTTTCTGGTTTGGTGGGAGGGGCTGGGATTGTCCTGGAAACTGCCAGTGGCCTGACCCAGGGAGGGCAAACAACCTGTGGGAGTGGAGGCTGCTCTGCAGGAATGCTGGGAAGGCTCTGCTGAGAGACATCACTTCAGAGCAATGAGCCAACAGACGGAAATTCTCACACTGCCTCTACCACAGGCTGGCATTTTGACCTTTGGCTAGACACTTAACCTCAGGGACTTCTCCTTTTCCACCTGAAAATACAGACAATGATAATGACTAGGAAACATTTTCAAGCAGGACAAATTTGTCTTTGGTGCTTCAGTCATCTGTCCAGCCGTTTCTCCTCTATTTCTCCTCCTCCCCCATCAGTCCCTCTCTCCTAATCTTTCTGTGGGGCTATGGGAGATGGGGAGATGGATAAAAATCAATCACACTGTAGATGTTAGAGACTGAGAATATTGACTTTCCCAAAACTATCTTTATCCCCATGTAAAGGCTTTGCCCAAAGGATCCAAATGCTATTGGGAAAATTTCAGCAGCAGAGGAAAGTTTGGGTTCCTCCTGGAGCCTGTATATAACAAAGTCAAGTGACTAAGGTGTTCGCTGTCCTGGGACAGCTTTGTAAAGTATGTTGTGCTTTTTAAACTCACATGTATACATCTATTTGGTGGCATATTATGCAGCCATCATAAATGATCATGTATAAAGGCTATGAGACAACATGAGGCTCAACTCCTAGATATAATGTGGAGATAAAGTGCAGGACACTCCAAACATGTGTCAACTATGAAACACAACTACATGGAGTACATACCCTACAGAAAGCCTAGAAAAATGAAAAATGAAGACAAATAATTGGTTGGATTGGTGGTGGAATAGTGAGTGACTGTAGAATTTTTAGTGAATATCACCACCTTTTGGAGCATATTTAGAAATTCTAAAATAAGAGCTGGGGCAATAGGTCAGAGGCAGAGTACTTGCCTAAACATGCATAGGGCCCTGGGTTCCATCTCCAGGACTGGGGGAAAAAAAAGAAAGAGAGAGAGAGAGAGAGAGAATTTCATAGGTAATTAAGTTCCCTATTGTCATAATTTATAATTTTCAGACTGGTAATTTATCTTTCATTTGGCACAAGATTATTTTAAGATTTAGCATTTCTATAAAGCTCTTAAATATTGTTTTTGGCAATATAAACACACTATGTCATCAACCAAATGTCTGGGATCTTTACATTGAGATGTTATATTTAAGAATTTGTCAAAGTTCTTTTTAAAAAGGACTCTGGTCAAATAATATGGGACAAGATTATGGTGATCCTGAGGACAGAGAATAGTATGGGTACCTTTGTACCTCAGAACATTTACTTAAAAATAAATCAGAAGTAGATGCTTCATCAAGGTTTGCCAATCAAATGAGTGAGTCATTTCCTGAAGTGTTCAGATGATTCTGGAATCTGCTTTAGCTTAATCACCACCTTTGCAGGGGTTTCTGAATAAGCACTCACAAGTGCCTATTAGGTAGAGAACTAATAATTATGTCATCCCCATCTCCCAAATAAAGGACAGGATTCTTCCTGCAAATGTCATTTGTGCTCTAATCTAAAGGAAAAAAAAAAAGATGAAATTTCAGACACTGCAACTACTTTTCCACTTGATGGGCTTTACAGCTTTTTTCTCATGTACACCCAGAGTTTCTGATCTTCTGAAACCACCCTCCTCTTCTTCTCCCTTGAAAAGCAAACTTATTCAACCATAGAATGTTAAAGTTGGGAGGAACTTTATGAGGCATGTGTTCAACTGGCTCTTTTTATATGAGAAAATTGGAATTCAGAAGGTGGAGTGACTTGCTCAAGGTCACATGACAGTTTAGGAGTAAAATCAGGACCCTTTCTATTCTTTGGGAATTTATCCTGTTCTGAGATTTGTCAATTCAATCTATAAATTTAAATCAATAGGGCCTTTCATTCCTATTATAAAAATAATATGTACTTGCTAAATGAAATAGAAAAATGTTTAAAGAAGAATCTAAAAATCAGTCATAATTCCACCACTCAGAGACAAGCAGTGTTAACACGTGTGTATGTATGTCTGGTCCCTTAGGCACTCCTTCAGGAAGACACGAGTATAGAGTAGCAAGTGTGTAGAGCGTGGGGGACATCGAGCTCTGATCAAGGGTGGGGTTACTATGGTGCATGAACAACCTTGGCCTATCACATTCAGGATAGTTATATAATATACCTCCATCTTAGGTATATTAGTCTCCAGAACTGTGAAATAATAAGTTTCTGTTGCTTTGGCCACCTACTCTGGGATTTTGTTGTGGCAACCTAAGCTGACTAATAGATTTTAGAACAAAGAAGTGGGGTATTGCTGTGTAACAAATATTTAAACATGCAGAAGTGACACTGGACCTGGGTAATGGATACCTGGGCTGGAAGTCTGAGATCACGGTGCCAGTTTGGTTGGGTTGTGGTGAGGGTTCTCTTTCTGTCTCCCTTTCTGCAGATGGCTGCCTTCTCACTGTGTCTTTTTTTTTTTTTTTTTTTTTTTTTTGGTGGTAAGGGGGGAGAGAGATCTCTGGTTGTCTTCATATAAGTGTGCTAATGCCATTGTGAGGGCGCCACCCTTGAAAACTCATCTAAACCTAATTAACTCCCACAGGCCCTACCTCCAAATACCATTGCTGAAGGTCTAGGGCTTTGACATGTTATTTTGGGGGAACACAGACATTTACTCCATAGCAGGGGGCAGGGAGAATGCCTTGATTGTGATAGCCTCCAACTGGAGACAAGAGCTGGGAGAACAGGAAAATGTATTAGGCACTAATTTCTTCTTTCCCTATTATGTCTACTCCATCACACTTAATAAATAGCCTTAGTTGCTTTCCAGTGTTAAAGTTCTCCTTTCTATAGGCTAAAATGCACAAATTGAGGAGGAGTTCATTAGTCTTTGATTCCTCTTGCTACCAACTAAGACTTTCTGCAAAATTTATTTGCCAATAAATTGTGAACATTTTCCCACATCAATAAATATTCTTCTAAAACTATATCTTTAGTCTTTCTACAAGAGTCCACAAAATACATATATCATAATTTATTTAGGGAATCTCCTATTTTTGGAAATTTATGTTGTTTCCAATTTTTTACTATTGAAAACAAGACTAATAAACATCCTTGAAGAGTCCTTTAATATTTGTACACATCTCTTACTCTTTCTTTTGGACAAATTCTTAGAATTGCTGGGTGAAAAAGTATAAATATCTTAAAGGTATTTGACATGTATTGCTTGGTCAACTCCAGAAAAGTTGTTTTAGTGTTCAATTCTACCCATCAGAGTTGGACCTGCTTTTAAGCTCACTGAAATTCAGACCTCAGCCCCTTCCTTTTCTCATCTAGGCCTCATTAGATTACTTCAATCACAAGAAGCTAGAAGATTCTGATACCAGGAGAGAGAAGTTTGTGAAAGGAAGAGCCAGAACTCATTCACGAGGTTTTTCTTGCCCCTGTGTTTCCTACTCAAGAAGGAGCTCAGCAACATTCAAACATCCCCTATACTCTCTTGCATTACTTTGACGTTCAAAGAAGTCCAGTATTCCTGAGCTGACCCAGTTCACTTGGACAAAAAGAAAAATAAAGAGAGCTTTGTTCACAAATCACAGACACAAGTTCAGTGGGCTGATAGCTTCTGAGCCCTTGGGTGACTTCCAGTGGTCAGACATAGTAGGCCAGAAGAGGAGCCGATCAGCCCCTTTCCTCTTTGACAGGATCAAATCCAATGTCTTTTCCTCCTTCGAGACACTCTTCTCTAATAAAAGCATTAAACATCCATCAGGCAAACTTTCTGAATCAGAAGGGACTTCTCACTGGAATTTTGCAAGCAAGCATAACATGTTTTGTTTTTTCATCTGTTTGTTCTAGATATTTAAAGGTCTTATTTACCTTCAGGGGAAAAGTTCACATATCCTATTTTAATCTGCTTACTTCTCTCTTCTTAAAGAAAGAAAATAATGCCAGGCATGGTCGCACACCTGTAATCCCAGCAATGTGCGAGGCTGAGGTAGGAGGATCACAAGTTTGGGTTCAGCCTCAGCCATTTAGCAAAACCTTTAGCAACATAGAGAGACCCTATCTACAAAAATATAAATAAAATAAATAAATAAAAATAAAAAGGACTGGTGATGTAGCTCAGTGGCAAAGTGCCTTTGCATTATTCAATCCCCAGTACTCAAAAAAAAAACAAACCCAGAATAAAAAATAGCAACACTTTTAGAGCACCTGTTATGTACAAGCAGTGTAGTTAAATGTTTTATGCCTTTTTGTTTACTTTATCTTTGTATCAGCCTGTTGTTGTATGTGTTATTATCGCCATTATACAGAAAAAGGAACTGAGTCACAGAGAAGTTAAACCATTAATGACTAGTACACTGCTGAGCCTGGCTCTAGAGACAACATCCAAAATCACCATGCCAAGGGCTCCCTCCTCTCTCTCCAATCTTGGCTTGGATCTCCCATTAACACTCCTTTCCCTTTTTTTTATGAATAGCAAAAGAGAGAGACTTCTGTGGACAGGATCATCCTCAGCTATTGCAGTGGCCCCTGGATTATTTTCATACCTTTATCCACATCTTTCTTCCCTTCCCCATTCTCTTTTTTTTTTGTTTATCTAATTTCATCGCTTCTGCCCTTGTCTGAATGTGGTTTTTGGCCCTCTGGCCTGTGGTTAAAAAGCCATGACATCATTGTGGTTCAGAGTGGCTCAGTCCCTCTCCCTGACTCTCAGCCCAGTATTCAGGCTGACAAAGGTCACTCTATATTTCAGTTGCAGCAACAGGTGTGTCATTCGGGAGACACATGAATGAAAACAGTTGACACAAAATCAACTTAGTAAGTGCATTTCTACACCCATGAAAGGTATTATCATTACTCCAGTAGACAAAAGAAAGACTTTTACTTGGAAGCCTCAGGGCAGCAGGGGCCAGAGCACTCATCCTGCTTTGGCATGTGGGTGTCGAGGCTCTTCATAAGAGCTTCTCATTGATTGCTTGCCCGTCTTCCAGGGCACACAGATGTGCTCTCTTCTGCAAATAGGACTGTTGGGATGAGAGGTCGAGGGAGCAGATTCAAGTGGAGTTGCCATGAGGTGAGGCCAGGTGTGTACTGATGGTGTTTACCACTGGTTAGCTGCCAGGCCGAGGCCTAGGTTACCTGGACAATCCAGACCCGAGGACTAACCTCTTCCTGTGGAAGGGAGTCTTCTGCCTTGACAGTGCCAGTGTTGGAATTCCTTCAGGAAAGCAATATCAATCTGCTTGAAAATGAAAGCCATCTCTTTCACCTATATTTTTCAGTTATATCTGATAGCAGTATTGGATACCAAAGAAGTAAAAGACGGGTCTTAACTACGGCCCATGTTGTGGTTCCTTGTAATCTTCCAAATGTGCTGCCGATTTCACACAGGGTACCCTGTCTGCCTGGAATGCCCTTTGGTTTGTACTTCTTATAAAACATTCTCTCTCTCCTTCTATCTCTGTGTATATATATATGTACACACACATATATACATACAAATACACACATACACATGACACACACATATCATATGTATGCATACACACGCATAGATATAATCATGTCTTTTTTGCATTGCTGAGAATTATGTTTATAATATATATTTTATAGAGGTGCATATCATTTTTTCTTATAAAGATGTACTTTTCTGCATTATGCTTTCCTTATCTGGCATTCCTTGCAAAAATCCCTTTAAGTTAACTTGCACAGCTCCAATTCAGTCTTTCTAAAAGCTTCATTATATTCTATGGTGTGAACGAGACTTTAATCTGGCTGTTCACATTATTTCCAGATTTTTGCTGTCAAGACTAATGTGGTGACAAACATCTCCATATTTAGTCTTATGTGCTTTTTTTTTTTTTTTTGTAATGCAGGGCTAGGTAAGTGCTCTCTCTACCACTGAACTATATCCCCAGTCCTTGTTAGATTTTTGTTTTGTTTTTATTTTGTTTTAGGTGATTTTGACTTTATTTAAAATAAGTGTATAAAATACAGTGGATATTATTTTTATCTTTATTTGCATTAAAATATTTTTCTAGATACATAAATCCTAGTGTCGACAGTATTTTACCTATTAATTATGTTCATTACTTCTCTTGTGATAGGAGTTTTTACTTTTAGATAAGCACATCATCATCTCCCTCTCTCACCTAATCCTTCTGACTAATACTTACTCAGCTTCCCAGAATCAGCCCAAATGCAGAAGTCATCTGTGTATCAACTTCCCTGACCCCGCCCTTCCTCCTGTAATTCCCAGGCAGAGGTAATCTCTCTCCTATGCACAAACCAATGTAGCATATCATATTGTACTTGTCTGTGTTTATCAGTTCCACTGGACTGGAAGCTTCTAGAAGGCAGAATCAGAATCTAACTCACCTTTATTAAATCCAGCAGCCGAATAGTGCTTTAACATGACTACTCAATTTTAGTCAACAAAGGATACATGTTTAATGTA
Source organism: Xerus rutilus (assembly GCA_028644305.1). Taxonomy (NCBI): domain Eukaryota; kingdom Metazoa; phylum Chordata; class Mammalia; order Rodentia; family Sciuridae; genus Xerus; species Xerus rutilus. The sequence continues at coordinate 44,159,058 of CM053403.1, forward strand.
AATTATTACTTTATACCATATAAATGGTTTGCTCAGTGGTTCTAAAAAACAAAAATTGAGTTAACTCAATATTTCTGAATGAGAAGACTTCGATGCATATTTGGGTGCTTAATAAATATTTAGAAATAAAAGTCCATTTATTTATTTCGCCACAGAATCAATATGGGCTGGGGTGTAGCTCACTAGTAGAGGACTTGCCTAGCATGTGAGAGACCCTGGGTTTAGGTCTCCAGCACAGTGGGGAAAAAAAATCAAAAAGAACCGACATGCATTTTTGGGGGGTGGGGAAAGGTTGAACCCAGGGCCTAAGTGCAGGGTAGGCAAGCACTCTACCAGCTGAGCTATATCTTCAGCCCCACAATGTACATTTTATAGACATTAAGTCCCTATCCAAACATACAGTGCCTGAACTTGTGAGGCTCATGCTTTTGAAAATATAAAAGATTGACACTGACATCACAGCTCTTAGATGGCCACCCTCTTCCAGGATGCTCTGTGGCTTTATGAAGTCTCATTGCTATTTTCCCATCAGAAAACATTGTACTAGGTAGAATTTGTATATAATATAGAAACTGATAAGCTATCAGGTCTTATTTTCTTATTTTCATCTTTTGTTTACCTCACTGATTATTGAGGGAACAAGTTTAAGAATATAGGTATTTATCATGAGCGGTCCTTTTTAATAATTACTCAGATGAGGATTGTCTTTAAATGCTAGCATATATTTGATCACACCAATCATCAAATACAAACAGTCAACTCAATTCATACTAGTTAAACACAACAAGCACATCACACAATCCTGGGGCAACCACGAGTCCCAAAGTACTTCCAATGTCACGTGACTTTTCTTAGCCTAAGAGCGAACATGGTCGTTGTCCAGTGGTTCTCTCCAGCCTACGGTTGGACATCAGGGAAATGGCGGAGTAGATCCAGACAGCAAGGTGGCCAGTCTCACTGATGTCCTGAGAGCAAAGCTCTCCGGTGTGGCTGGGCAAGCGGTTTAAATACAGTTCCAAGTTAGTGTTCACTGGTCACGTCCTTGGGTGCTGTTTGATCACACTCAAGCGTTCTATCTCTAGGTGATGGTCCTTATCAGTTGTGTCCAGACATTGCTAAGCATGTCTGTGGTTGCTGCCCTTAACAGTATTTAAAATGAAAGGCTTGACTGCATAATTCTTTATTAAAAGTCTTTGAAAAAAAATCTTCTAAACAGATTCAGTCAACTTGAAAACTATTGGAATAAAAATATTTGAGGAGAGGATTATCTCAAAACCTGGTGTTTGTTCATGTTTCTGTAGTATTTATGGTTTGGAAGACAACAGTGAACTTACATTTATCTAGAGTTAAAGTTTAATTTGGGGGCTGGGATTGTAGCTCAGCGGTAGAGCGCTTGCCTTGCATGCGTGAGGCCCTGGGTTCGATCCTCAGCACCATGTACAAAGCAATAAAATAAAGACATTGTGTCCATCTGCAACTAAAAAAATATTAAAAAAAAAAGAGCTTCTTTTTAAAAAAAAAAAAAAAAAAAAAAGTTTAATTTGGCTTAAGTCAGCATGTAGTTCCTGGAAGATAATAGTTGTACAATAAATGTATATTGGATGAAAGATTGATGAATTGTGGTAGCTGACGATCTTGTTTATAACTTTGTTAACTCATGGATTTACAGTTGTTTTAAAATACTCACACCCAACATTCTCTAGCTGATGGCTTGAAAAAAAATTGTTGATCCTTAAAAAGGGCAATTGGCAGAAGCAAATATTGCTCAAGGGCCCTGAAAGGAAACCTATGTTTGGACTCTTTCTCCCTTGGCAATTTAGAGCAGTTTCTAATAACAAGATTATGGCAGGGTTTTTTTGTTGTTGTTGTTTTGTTTTTGCACTGGCTCTTGTAAATTTTATATGGTTTTTGTGCCAACTATAAACAAATTACAAAACAAAAATAAGTCTCCAAACTTTGACTCCAGAATGTGGGTATTGGTCTATGTTATTGGGCAAAAGGTAAGCATATTTAACAAGGTATGAAGTTTAATGTGGGCAGCAATTTTTAAAAACACAAAATGATTTAAATCTTGTGGCATCTTTCTTTCAAGACTTTTGGAGGGTAAACCAGAGAATAAAGTTCACTTATAGAACCTGTTCAAAGGAGTATCAATTCTTCAGCAATAAATTAAAATATAAAGTATTGCATAATCTTCCCTTCAGCCAATATTCCACTCTCCCAACATCTGGGAAACTGGGCAGGAGAGGAAGCAAGCTGCTTCTAATTACCCTTGGAAACAAAAGATTGTTTAAACTTTTAAGGTATGAGATAGAACAAGGGAGAATATTAAAAATAGCAGTTTTCACAAACCCTTCACAGATCTGTTGCATGAAAGTTAAATGAAAACAGGCAACTCTAATTTTCTTTTTTTTTGCCTTTGGCATCATTTTCTAAATGTTTGATCTTGAAGGAAAATTGTTATTTTTGTTGACGACCTCCATAAAATCTCTGTGATTCCTCCATGCATACTGGAGAAAGAAACCAGTCTACTGGTCTACCCCACAGCTAGGTAGCTAAATCTCAGACCTGGGCATGATGGAAAGATAACAATATGGCTCTCTGAGGCATCTAATGTAAGTGACATTTGGTACAATTAATTTACAGGTAGTTGGAGTAAAAAGATGACTCCAAGGCAGAGATGACCTTCCAGAACTCTTCTCTCTTTCCAGGGTCTAGACTCCATTCTTCTGGACCAGGGACTTGTTTCTATTGAAATAAGAATGCAAAACTATTGTGCTATTCAAAGTAGTGTAATTTTCAGAACACTGAATTCAGACCCTGCCAAATTTGTTTCTTTTTTAAGCTAGGAAACTCTAAGGCTGAATCATGAGGCTTCCCCAAGACTTCTAGGTCTGAGAAATTATCTCTGTGAGTTCTTCATGAGGCTTCTTCCTAAGCAGGTGGAGCAGATGAAAATAGTGGTAAATTGAAGCAGCCAGTTTGTCCGGTATGTGACCATGTGTCTTGTAGTAAAGACAGCCTAAACTCCAGATTTCTTTAGTCTATATTTGTCCTAGGAAGACAAACCTAACATGATCAGACTCTAGGGATCTAGCCTCATAGTCACAAGGTTCTTCCGTATAGTTAGGACATGTCTGTTGAATATCTACTTTTAGTTCTAGAATTGTGCTGGGAAAACAAACATGAGCAAAACATATACATTTGGCCCTCAGAGATCTCATGTTCTAGGAAAGAGAAACAGGAAATTTTCCACATCAATTGTGTAAGTGCTAAGTGCCTTGGGATCACAGAAGAGGAAGTACCCAGGAAGAAAGCTATACCTTTGATTGGGGCCCACCCACCTCTTTCTTATTTCTTTCAGAGAAGGTGCCTTTGCAATTAGACATAGTCTGTGAACATAGAAAGTTAGCAAACAGGAAGCGATGGTTAATTATCTCCTTTGTTTTCCAAGACTTACAAAGGTCTTGGTCCTTATGTGTACTATTTTCTGGAATGTGCATTTTGAACCATGGATGCTTCTGACAGCAAGATAAAAAAAGTTGCCCAGAAAATTAAACTGTCCATAGATGAAATTTTCCACTTGATTCTAGTCTTTGTGAGCAATGATGACCTCTTGCTTAATCTTCTATCATCTTCTACACAACAGTACTCAGAATTGGGACCTGAGGTGAAGATTCATGTGCAGGTGATGTATTGAGAAAGTGCCTCTCCAAGGCCATGGAGGGAGTAAGAGAAGTGGGACAAGGGAGGGAGAGAAGAATCTAAGAAAAGGTATGGTTTAAGGTAAAGTCCCAGCTTCTACCTGATCCTATAGGAGAGCAGCTCTGGAGTATGAATTTTGCCTCATTCTGTCCTAACAGAAGGCCAGGTAGTGGACCTTTCATACCAACTCATTCATATTCAGCTCAAACCAGTCACTCACTGGCTATGGACTAATCCAGAGGAACATAAATTGCTTGGCACTTAGTTTTCTGCATGTGGGCAAAATGACTGTAGTATTCAAGGGCAAGCTCAAAGTCAGTTTTAAATACAGGTGCCATTTAGAAGTACAGGCACACAGAAGCCCAAGGGGCACATGAAACTCTTAAAGATATCCAGGGAGATCTGTGGAAAACACTGTACCAGTAAGATGCATATTCTTTCTGTTGAGTAAGTACCACTTCTGATTGACAACTGAAAGAATTACTTATAACTAGAAAGAAATGATCAAAAACATATCAAAATAGTTTTTATCATGTCTACCATATATGCCATATCTTAGTGGTACTTAATTTCTAAAAGAAAAGAGGATTCTGGTTTATTTTATTGAGCCACTGTATCAGCTTAGGTGCCAGAAAATTTGATTTCTACTTCTCTGACACTAACTAGTTGTGTGACTTTTGACAATAGAATTCAATAACATGTACGGGACACCTATGCCTTTGTGCTACAAATCACAAATGGATTCCAGCATACAGTCTAGTAATGGAAAAGGCATCAGTACCTAATTGTAATAAAGGAAGAACATTAGGGATGTGCAAGAGAAGAGGAAACCAGAAAATGAAATCTTGGTAGGAGAGATTTAGGAAAGATGTTAGGAAGGAAGTGACTTGTGAGTTAGAAGTCACAGAACGAGCAGGGCATCAGTGGGAAGAAACAAGAGAACATTCCTGACTGACTCAAGGCAAAGTGAGAAAGGGCCAGACTAGGTTGTCCAACTTGTCCAGACTCATCCAGGGGTCATTTGAGAAATAAATTTGGAAAAGAAGTTTGGGGCCAGATTTTTTTTTATCTTAAATATCAAATGGGATGTTTGCACTTCACTTTTTAGATTTGGGTCATCACTGAAAGTTTTGGGAAAAGAAAACTGCATGGACTTCCGGCAAGATGGCGGCTTAGAGGGACGCAGCTACCAGTCTCCCCAAACAAAAGACCAGAAACTGCGGTACAACCTTCTCCCACCCGGCTTTTGGACAGCACGGAAGGAAATTTCACTCGCGCGGGTAAGCAGAGCCAGCAGCCGTAGACACAGCGCGACTCCAGCGGCTGTGGCCGAAAGCGGCCCCGAGGCAGCGTGGCTGCGGGAGGCGGTCCCAGCGACTCGGCCGGGAGCCATAACTCAGAACACCACTCCTGCAACTGAGGCCCAAAGCGGCCCCGGGCTCGTCTGTGGGAGGCAGTCCCAGCGGCTCCTCCACTCCAGCAGCTGAGACCCAAAGCGACCCG
>CM053403.1:44174441-44225813 GCA_028644305.1 Xerus rutilus
CGATCCAGCTATCCCACTCCTTGGCCTATACCCTAAAGATTTAAAAAAAGCTCACTACAATAAAGCAGTCACCTCAATGTTTATAGCAGCACAGTTCACAATTCTGTGTCTTTTTGCTACAGACAGATTTCATCAGAAACCACATATTTTATGTATCTAATGTATCCATCATTTTATTCATCAACTCATTTATATAATTAGTTACTGTTCTTTCCCAAAACATCTTTCTCAAAACAATCAGTGACTTAACACAGTACTCTTAGTTTAATTCACAATCATGTCATAGAATAGTCTAAAGACAGTTGGGAAGGATATGGCTTCTTGCATGCTGTTATTTGAGGATCCAAGTTTTGTTTTTTTTTTTCTTTTGGTACCAGAGATTGAACTCAAGGGTCCTCAACCACTGAGCCACATCCTCAGCTCTATTTTGTGTTTTATGTAGAGACAGGGTCTCACTGAGTTGCTTAGTGCCTCACTGTTGCTGACGCTGTCTTTGAACTCACAATACTCCTATCACAGCCTCCCAAAGTGCTGGGATGACAGGCGTGGGCTACTGCGCCTGGCTGAGGACCCAAGTTTCTTACATGCAGTGTCCTGGATGGAATTTTCTGAGTTCCTGCCAGCAGATGGGGGTAGGGAGACAACATGGAGAACTCTGGGAGAGGTTTCATGGACTACACCCTTATGGGTCTTCCTGACTTCTTCCTCCTGCATCCTGTTGTCCAGAACTTGGCCTCATGGCCTCCCCTCCCTGACGATGTCTACTAGATCAGGAGGAAGATAGAAACAGCATGGTGAACACCTCAACAGTCTCTGCCACATTATATTATAGCTATAAATTAATATTTGATATTCTGCCCAGTGATAATTAAATTGACAAAAATTACGATCAAAATACAAATTGAGGGGCTGGGGCGGTGGCTCAGTGGTAGAGCGTTTGCCTCGCATGCGTAAGTCACCAGGTTCGATCCTCAGCACCACATAAAAGTAAATAATAAAAGAGATTGCATACAACTAAAAAATATTTAAAAAAAAAATACAAATTGATGTCACTGAAGAAAAGCTGGTATAATTTTACCATGCATGAAGGTCACTCCACAGCAAGAAAAGTAAGGACGTTGTACTCCTATGTCACTTAACTTCTAGTTCACCACATGTTCACAACTTTTTACAAGTTGAGAATGTCTACAGTATTGAAATAGAGACTTGTCAAAGTGACCTGGTTTTTGTTTTCAGATCACGATGACTAGCTGATAAGAGCTCATCTTTGTATGATGTTCCTATTTTATGAAGCATGAGTTTACTAAGAAGGGAAATAACATACCATGGCTTGTGTTTTAGGTTCAAGACACTCAGTGTGAAGAATGGAGGAGTGGAAGATGGAAGACGTGAAGGCTACTGCAAGGGTCCAGCCGGGCAAGACACTGCAGGTCTGAATCAGGCCAGAAGCACGAGGGCAGTTGATAGAGACATTCTGAGATTGAAAAGGAACCACTTTGAGGTTTCTGTCACAAGACACTGCAAAGACAACACTGTTAGATGGGAGCTATGGAAGAAAACTGGGTCAAAAGGAGAAGTTTTTGTTTAAAACATGTTGGCTTTGAGCTGTGGTGCATGCCTGTAATCCCAACAACTTGGAAAACTGAGGCAGGAGTGTCAGAGGTTCGAGACCAGCATGAGCAATTTAGCAAGGCCCTGAGCAACTTAGACCCTCTCTTAAAATAAAAAATTAAAAGGACTGAGGAGGTAGCTCATTGGTAAAGTGCCCCTGGGTTCAATCCCCAATACCAAAAGAAAAAAAAGAAAATGTTGATTTTGAGGTGTCACTATAGCATAGAGCAGTGATGAAAAGCATGAGTTTGGACCAGGAAGACTTGGTTTTGAGTTCTGGATGCACTAGCTAGCTCTGATACCTGGGACGTTTTAGTTAACCTCTATAAGCTTCTATTTCTTTATCTGTAAAATGGCGATAATAAAGTCTATCTCAAAGAGATGTCATGAGAATAAAATGACTCCTTCCCTTACTAGAATTTAAGGTTTGTAAGGCTAGAAATGTCTCTCCTACTCTGTCACATCCCTGATGCATGCTAAGTTCCCAATATAAGGTAGTTTATGATACTTTAGTAATAGTTTACAACCACCATTATTCATGTAAATACATCTAGCAGGCAGCAAATAATCAAAGCTTATAACTCTGTAGTGGTGCTGTCTTGAGACCCACACAAGAGGGCCCTTCCCCAGGCCTGGATTTAGTGAGGATGCTATTCAAGAGAAAGTTTAGGGACCAGTCAGTCCACAATGGCTTGTTACTGAACCACATGGAATAAGCACAGAAATTCAGTTTGACATTGGTGTGTCATCTCATTAAACAGGATATAGATCAGTTAGGGTATGACCAAAATGGGGTAATGAGCCACACGTGGTGCAGATGACATGCTATGAGTGATAATAAGACCATTTTTAAACAGATGATATATATCACCTGTTCAAAAATGGTCCTATATATATGTGTTTTTTTTTTTTTTTTTTTTTTTGGTGGTGCTGAGGACTGAACCCAGGGCCTTGTGCATGCAAGGGAAGCACTCTACCAACTGATCTGTGTCTCCAGCCCTTAATAGGTGACATTTTAATATCAGTCACTTAGAACCTAAAAATGAGTAAAATATAAGCAAATTAAAGCATTTCTTTTTTAAGATTTTATTTATTTTTTAATCAACGAACAAAACATATATATTTGATTAAAATATTTCTTTTGGGGCTGGGGTTGTGACTAAGTGGTAGAGTGCTTGCCTCACAAGCGTGAAGCACTGGGTTCGATCCTCAGCACCACGTACAAAATACATAAATAAATAAAAAAAATAAAGGTTTAAAAAACATCTTATAAAAACATTTATTTTTATTTATTGCTTATTATTTTTATCCTTTTCATATTAATCAAGCCAATTGATTTTTTCTTTGTAAGATTTTTATTCAGGGTCAATCAGGAGAGACCTGGAAGGTGTTTTGGATTATACACTATGGGATAAATCTTTTTTTTTTTTTAATTTATTTGTTCTTCTTAGGTATACATGACAGCAGAATGCATTTTGATTCATTGTATACAAATGGAGCACAACTTTTTATTTCTCTGGTTGTACGTGATGTAGAATCACATCATAGATGCAGTCATATATGAAGCTAAGGCTGTGATGTCCATCTCATTCCACCATCTTTACTGTCCCCACGCCTCCTCCCCATGCCCTCCCCTTTGACTAAGTTTCCTCCATTCTTCCTGAGTCCTCTCCCCCATTATGGATCAGCATCCACTTATCAGAACATTCGGCATTTGGTTTTTTGGGATTGGCTTACTTCACTTAGCATGATATTCTCCAACTCCATCCATTACTTGCTAATGCCATAATTTTATTCTCTTCTATTGCTGAATAATATTTCATTGTGTATGTATACCACAGTTTCTTTATCCATTCATCTATTGAAAGGCATCTAGTTTGGTTCCACAGTTTAGCTATTATGAATTGAGCTGCTATAAACATTGAAGTGGCTGTGTCACTCTAGTATGCTGATTTTAAGTCCTTTAGGTACAGACCGAAGAGTGGGATAGCTGAGTCAAATGGTGGTTCCATTCCAAGTTTCCTAAGGAATCTCCATACTGCTTTCCAGATTGGTCGCATCAATTTGTAGTCCCACCACCAATGTATGAGTGTGCTTCTTCCTCACCAACACTTATAATTGCTTGTATTCTTGATAACTGCCATTCTGACTGGCGTGAGATGAAATCTTAGAATAGTTTTTATTTGCATTTCTCTAATTACTACAGAAGTAGAACCTTTTTTCATATATTCGTTGATCCATTGTACATCTTCTGAGAAGTGTCTGTTCAGCTCCTAAGCCCATTTATTGATTGAGTTGTTTGTTTTTTTGGTGTTAAGTTTTTTTGAGTTCTTTATATATCCTGGAGATTAGTGCTCTATCAGATGTACATGTGGCAAAAAATTGTTCCCATAATGTAGGCTCTCTGTTCACTTCATTGTTTCTTTTGCTGAGAAGAAGCTTTTTGGTTTGAATCCATCCCATTTATTGATTCTCTGTTTTACTTCTTGTGCTATAGGAGTCTTGTTACAGAAGTAAGGTCCTAATCCAACATGATGACGATTTGGGCCTACTTTTTCTTCTATTAGGCATAGGGTCTCTGGTCTAATTCCCAGGTCCTTGATCCACTTTGAGTTGAATTTTGTGCATGATGAGAGATAGGGATTTAGTTTCATTTTGCTGCATATGGATTTCCAGTTTTCCTAGCATCATTTGTTGAAGAGGCTATCTTTACTCCAATGTATGTTTTTGGCACCTTTGTCTAGTATGAGATAGCTGTATTTCTGTGCATTACTCTCTGTGTCTTCTATTCTGTACCATTGGTCTACATGTCTATTTTGGTGCCAGTACCATGCTGTTTTTGTTACTATAGCTTCATAGTATAGTTTTAGTTCTGGTATTGTGATGCCTACTGCATCACTTTTGCTAAGGATTGCTTTGGCTACTCTGGGTCTCTTCTTCTTCCAAATGAATTTCATGATTGCCTTTTCTATTTCTATAAGGAATGACGTTGGGATTTTAATTGGGATTGCATTGAATCTATATAGCGCTTTGGGAAGTATGGCCATTTTGACAATATTGATTCTGCCTATCCAGGAGCATGGGAGATTATTCAATCTTCTAAGGTCTTCTTCAATTTCTTTCTTTAGTGTCTTGTAGTTTGCATTGTAGAGGTCTTTCACCTCTCTTGTTAAATTAATTCCCAGGTTTTTTTTTTTTTTTGAGGCTATTGTGAATGGGATAGTTTTTCTAATTTCTCTTTCAGACGGTTTATCACTGATGTATAGAAATGCAATTGATTTGTGGGTGTTGATTTTATATCCTGCTACTTTGCTGAAATCATTTATTAATTCTAAAAGTTTTCTGGTAGAATTTTTTGGATTCTCTAAGTATAGAATCATGTCATTGGCAAATAATGATAGTTTGAGTTCTTCTTTTTCTATTCATATCTCTTTAATTTCTTTCGTTTGCCTAACTGCTCTGGCTAGTGTTTCAAGGACTATGTTGAATAGCAGTGGTGCAAAAGGGCATCCCTGTCTTGTTCCCATTTTTAGAGAGAATGCTTCCAATTTTCTTCCATTTAGGATGATGTTGGCCTTAGGTTTAGCATAGATAGCTTTTACAAAGTTGAGGTATGTTCCCTAGTTTTTCTAGTGTTTTGAACATAAAAGGGTGCTTTTCATACTAATCAAGCCAACTGATTTTTTAAAAAATTAGTTTGACCCCATAGCTAAAGTAATGAGATACACTTTATATCATTTACTTTAAACCTCAATTTAATGGTTGGGAAACAAGTTTCATAGAACTTCTTTTTCAAGAATTGAAAAATGTGGGGAAGTAGTAAATTTTAAAACGTGGTGTAGTATTAAACTAAATGATGAAAATAGAGTTGATTCTGAAGAAATGAGAACAAAAAAGTGCATACTAGTGTATTCAGAAGTATAATCCCTCAGGTACTGAGCTAAATTTGTAGCCATAATTATTGATGAAGTGCTAAAACTGTAGTGTAATATCTGTAGAAATGTATTGACTAAATTGTATGAATTTTGTTCTCTATTTTGTATAAAAATTAAAGATGAATAAATCACTAGTCTGTTTCTAAAGATAGTACACTACAGTCAAGTGCAAGTGACAAAACTTTAGTGGAGTTTGCATACCAAATATAAGAAACAAATGCAAAATCAAAAGAATCCTTTGGAAAAAAGACTATTGAATTTAAAAGCCCAAAGAAGTAGATGTTAACTATTTCACGAAGAGTAGCTTTGCAGTCTTCTGCAAAGCTTTCTGCAAGAAACTTCTGCAAGAAGTTTGTATGGAGTATTCAAGAGTAACCATATACACAATTACCCAGACATGAATGCAAGACTGCACTGAAGATGGTGACTTAAAAATGTTGGGAGACACTAGCAAAGGAGGTAGCTCAGTTCACATGCCCTCTTTTAGTGAAACCGTAACTCAACGTATTTGAAGATTGGCTAATGATATGAAAGGTTAAACTACAGAAAAAATAAAACTAGCAAAGTATTTCTTATTGCAGCTCAGTGAATGCACAGATTTATAGCTGAACTTTTATTATATGCATTATTTAAATATCATGAGTATCAGAAAAAATATAGCTCTGTTATTTTTGTAGCTTTATGGCCAATAAACACATCTGTGAACTGTATGAAACTATTAAGGATTATATTGTCCATAAATGCATCTGGAGTTTAGGGTTTTGTGTAGGATTATATTCTGATGGCACAGCTGCAATGACTGGAAAGCATTCTGGATGAGTTACCAAGTGTAAGAAACTTGTGCCAGAATGTAAATCAACAGACTGCTTCCTCCATCAAGAAGATAGCTGAACATAGGAAGTGTGTAGATCTGAAATTCCTTTCTTTCACAGAAAGATCATTTAAATTTCATTATAATTTTAAAGGGCAAGTTGTTGGAATTGGCTACTGATAAAAGATTGGAGAATTTTGCTCTACATTCTGTATAAAAATTAAAAATGAATAACCTAATCTTGCAGAAATAATCCTGAAATATCTTCTTCCATTCTGTCAAAATAATCCTGTGACACAGGTTTCCCTACAAAGCATAGAAGCAGTTGAGATGTACATTGCTTCCTGCAAGTGGTATGTTCTCATCAACCCCATAGGGACAAGAATTAACAGGTGAGCTCATTTGTCATGTTAAAATCTTTAAATATTGATATGAATGGTTCTGCTTATAGTGTGCATACAAGCATCTAATTATGGGGTCTCCCACTCAATTCATAAATTTTTGTTTTGTTATGCTCATGGAACAATCAAAATGTATGATGATAGTAGTGATTGCCTGTGTTAATCATCTGCAAACCTACTTTCAAGAACATGTTGGTTTTTCAAATTCTATTCCTTTTTTAATGATTTGGTGGGGTTTTTGTTTGTTTGTTTTGGGGGGTGGGGTTTGGGAGAAGGTACCTGAGATTGAACTCAGGGGCACTAGACCACTGAGCCACATCCTCAGTTCTATTTTGTATTTTACTTAGAGACAGAGTCCCACTGAGTTGCTTAGCGCCTTGCTTTTTGCTGAGACTGGCTTTGAACTTGTGATCCTCCTGCCTTAGCCTCCCAAGCTGCTGAGATTACTAGTGTGTGCCACGGTGCCCGGCCTTTTTAATGATTTGATTGTATTATTTAAATGTAATTCTATATCCAACAATCTAACAATAAAGGAATTTAACAACAAAAAACATGGTTTGTACTTTGTATGTCTTTTATTTTCATTTCATTTTTCTAGTAATTCATTTTTATTATGGTAAAAGAAGTGGTAAGCTGGGCACAGTGGCACATACCTGTAATCCCAGCAGCTTGGGAGGCTCAGGCAGGAGGATCATGAATTCAAAGCCAGCCTCAGCAACTTAGCGAGATTCTAAGCAACTCAGAGAGAACCTGTCTCTAAATAGAATATTTTAAAAAGGGCTGAGGATGTGGCTCAGTGGTTAAGCACCACTAGGGTCAATCCTCAGTACCAAAAAAAAGTGTTGATCTGTAACAGATTAGAAATGAACAAAAAGGGGAAAGATCCTTCATGACAGATTAAGAAACATTGCTTTAGAGGATCAGTCTGGTACAGGGGGTCCATTAGGACCAAGGCAATATACTTACTCAGAATCCACAGTCCTGGTTTCTTAAAAAATCCCAGGCCAAAAGCCCTGAGCCTGCCACCAGGGCCCATGCAAGCTTCTTCCCTAAGAACATATGTTGAGAGTAGATGGCCGAAGCCCTAAGCGTAGGATGGTGTGGGAGGTAATGAGTAGAGTGCAGAGGTGCAGGCTATCTGTGCACAAGGCCCTCCATGTGAGGTGGCAAGAAAGGAGCAGTTCAGGTACTAAGAGCCAGCTTGTCACAGTGCCACCATGTGCTAGCATGAACTCCACAGAGCCCTTAGGCTTCAATCTGAATCAAACTGTTAAGAAGATATGTTTGTCAAGACAGGATGACAGAATGTATTTAACAATTGACAACTTCATTTTTTTCATATTTTTATTGGTGCATTAGAATAGTACACAATGGTGGGATTCATTGCTACATATTGGTACATGCACACAATATAATAATAATATTTGGCTAATGTCTTTCCCCAGTATTTCCCTGGTTTCTTTCCTCTACTCTACAAATCTCTCTTTAATTCTTTTCTTTTTTTTTTTTTGTACCAGGGATTGAACTCAGGGGCATTCAACCACTGAAGCACATCCCCAGACCTATATTGTATTTTATTTAGAGACAGAATCTCACTGAGTTGCTTAGCTCCTCGCTTTTGCTGAGGCTGGCTTTGAACTTGCAATCCTCCTGTCTCAGTCTCCTGAGCCACTGAGATTATAGGCGTGTGCCACTGCACCTGGCTTCAATTTTCTTTTTCTTTTTCTTTTTTTTTTTTTTTTTTTGGTACTGGGGATTGAACTCAGGAGTACTCGACCACTGAGCCACATCCCCAGCCCTATTTTGCGTTTTATGTAGAGACAGGGTCTCACTGAGTTGCTTAGCACCTCGCCATTGCTGAGGCTTTGAACTCACGATTCTCCTGTCTCAGCCTCCCTAAAGGCTGGGATTACAGGCTTGAGCCACCGTGCCCGGCTTCAATTTTCTTAAGATCTCCCCCCGACCAAACTTTCTTTTCCTTTTTCTTCTGTAGCTTCCACATATAAGAGAAAACATATGACCCTTAACTCCAGGTTTGGTTTATTTCACTTAACATAATGTTCTCAAGTTCCATCCATTTTCCTGCAAATGGCGTATTTTCATTCTTCTTTATGGTTGAATAAAACTCTATTGCATGTGTAAAAAAATCCATTCATCCATTGATGGACACTTAGACTGCCTCCATAGTTTGGCTATTTTGAATTGTGCTGCTATAAACATGGATATGCATATATCACTATAGTATGATGACTTTAGTTCTTTAGGATAAATACTGAGGAGTGGTGTAGCTAGGTCATATGGTGGTTCCATGCCTGGTCTTTTGAGGAACCTCTATACTGATTTCCATAGTGGTTGTACTAATTTATAATCCTACTACAAATGTAAAAGTTTTCCTTTTTTCTCCACATCCTCTCTAGCATTTTTTATTGCTTGTATTCTTTTTTTTTGGTACTGGAGATTGAACTCAGGGGCACTGGACCACTGAGCCACATCCCCAGCCCTGTTTTGTGTTTTATGTAGAGACAGGGTCTCACTGAGTTACTTAGTGCCTCGCCATTGCTGAGGCTGGCTTTGAACTCGCGATTCTCCTGCCTTAGCCTCCCAAAGTGCTGGGATTACAGGTGTGCGCCTCCGCGCCCAGCTTGCTTGTATTCTTGATGGCTGCCATTCTAACTGGAGTGAGATTAAATCTCAGTGTAAGTTTATTTGCATTTCCCTGATGGCTAAAGATGCTGAATGGTTTTTCATGTAGTTTTTGGTCATTTGTACTTCTCCTTTTGAGAAGCGTCTGTTTAGTTCTGTTATGGTTTAGATGTGGTGTCCCCCAGAAGCTCACATGTGAAACAGTGCAAGAGGGTTCACAGGGGAAATGATTAGGTTGTGAGGGCATTAAACTAATCAGTAAATTAATCCATGATGGTATTAACTGAGTGGTAATAGGAGGCAGGTGGGGCATTAGGGGTGTGGCTTTGGGTTATATACTTGTATCTGGCAAGTGGAGACCTCTCTCTCTCTCTGCTTTCTGATCATCATGTGAGTCACTTCCCTTCCACTACACTCTTCTGCCATGATGTCCTGCTTCACCTTTAACCCTGAGGAATGGAGCCAGCTGTCCATGGACTGGGACCTCTGAAACCATGAACCCTTAAATAAATTCTTCCCCTAAAATTGTTCTCACCAGATATTTAAGTCACAGTGAAAAACTTGACTAAAACAAGTTCACTTGCCCATTAATTAATTGGGTTAGTATTTTTTGGTGTGAAGTTTTTGAGTTCTTTATGTATTCTGGATGTTAATCCTCTGTCAGAAGAGTAACTAGCGAAGATTTTCTCCCATTCTGTAGGTACTTTCTTCATATTCTTGTTTCTTGTATTGTGAGAAAATTTTAATTTGATACCATCTCATTCATTAATTCTTGGTATTATTTCTTGAGCTTTAGGGGTCCTATTGAGAAAGTTGTTGCCTATGCCTATATGTTAGAGTGTTGATCCTACATTTTCTTTTGGGAATTCCTAGGTCTTTGGTCCATTTTGAGTTGACTTTTTTGGAGGGTGAGAGATAAGGATTTAGCTTCATTCTTTTACATATGAATAATCAATTTCTCCAGCACCATTTGTTAAAAAGGCTGTTTTTCCTCCAATGTATGTTTTTGGCACCTTTGTCAAGGATCAGATGATGTATCTGGGTGAGTTTATCTCTGTGTTTTCCACTCTGTACCATTGGTCTATGTATCTATTTTTATGCTAGTACCATGCAATTTTTGTTACTATAGCTGTGTAGAATAATTGAAATCAGGCATTGCGATGCCCCCAGCATTGATTTCTTGGCTTAGAATTACTTTCACTATTCTGGGTCTTTTGTTCTTCCAAATGAATTTCAGGACTGTTTTTTTTTTTTTTTTTTTTTTAAGTTTTGTGAAGAATGTCATTGGTATTTAGATGCAGAGTGCACTGAATATGTTTATTTCTTTTGGTAGTATGGTCATTTTAACAATATTAATTTTGCCTATCCATGAACATGAGAGGTCTTTCCATTTTCTGTCTTCTCTAATGTCTTTCTTCAGTGTTCTATAGTATTTATTGTAGAGGTCTTTCACTTCCTTTGTTAGATTTATTCTTGGGTAATTTTTTTTTTTGAGCCTATTGTGAATGGGATTGTTTTCCTGACTTCTTTCTCAGCAGATCACTATTATAGTATAGGAAAGCTATTGATTTTTGTATATTGATTTTGTAACTTGATACTTTGTTGAATTTGTTTATTAGCTCTAGCACTCATCTGGTGGAGCTTTTTGGATCTTTTAAGTATAGGATCATGTTACCTGCAAACAGTGGTAATTTGACATTTCCTTTCCTATTTTTACTCCTTTTTTAAAAATTTATTTATTCTACTTAAGTATACATGATAGCAGAATGCATTTTGGTTCACACACAAATGGAGCACAACTTTTCATTTCTCTGGTTGTACATGATGTAGAATCACATCATATATGCAGTCATACATGAAGCTAGGGCTATGATGTCCATCTCATTCCTGCTCCCATGCCCCCTACCCACTCCCTCCCCTCTGACCAAATTTTCTCCATTCTTCCTGTGCCCTCTCCCCCATTATGGATCAGCATCCACTTATCAGAGAGAACATTTGGCATTTGTTTTTTGGGGATTGGCTTACTTCACTTAGCATGATGTTCTCCAACTCCATCCATTTACCTACAAATGCCATAATTTTATTCTCTTTTATTGCTGAGTAATATTCCATTGTGTATATATACCACAGTTACTTTATCCAGTCATCTATCGAAGGGCATCTAGGTTGGTTCTACAGTTTAGCTATTGTGAATTGAGCTGCTATAAACATTGAAGTGGCTGCGTCACTGTAGTATGCTGTTTTTAAGTCCTTTGTATGTTTACCCCTTTTATTTCCTTCTCTTGCCTAATTGTTCTGGCTAGAATATCTAGTGCTATATTGAATAAGAATGTTGACAGCAGACATCCTTGTCTTGTTCTGGATTTTAAAGGAAATGCTTCCAGCTTTCCTCCATTCAGTATGATGTTGGCACTGGGTTTGTCATTTATACCCTTTATGATTTTGAGGTATCATAAAGGGTATAAATCCCTCGTTTCTTCTGTGTTTTTAACACGAATAGGTGCTGAATTTTTCATAGGCTTTCTCTGCATCTACTTAGCTTATCATATGATTCTTGTCCTTAACTGGGATGAATTACATTTATTGATTTGTGTATATTAGACCATCCTTGCAACCCTGGAATTAAAAATAACTTGGCCATCGTGTACAATCTTCTTCATATGTTGTTGAATATGATTTGCTAATATTTTAATGAGGATTTTTGCATCTAAGTTCATCAGAGATGTTGGTCTGTCGTTTTCTTTCCTTGATGTGTCCTTCCCTACTCTTGGTATGAGAATGATACTGACTTCAGAATAGAATGAATTTGGAAATACGCCATCCCTCTGTATTTCATGGATAATTTGAGAAGCATTGGCATTATTTCTTTAAAGATCTGGTAGAATTTAGCAGAGAATCTATCTTGTCCTTGGCTTTTCTTTGTGGGAAGGCTTTTTTTTTAATATTTATTTTTTTTTAGGTGTAGGTGGACACAATATCTTTATTTTATTTTTATGTGGTGCTGAGGACTGAACCCAGTGCCTCCCGTGTGCTAGGCGAGCACGCTACCACTGCGCCATAACCCCAGCCCGGGAAGGCTTTTTTTTTTTTTTTTAAATATTTTTTTAGTTGTAGATGCACACAATGTCTTTATTTTATTGCTTTGTATGTGGTGCTGAGGATCGAACTCAGGGCCTCACGCATGCGAGGCAAGCGCTCTACCGCTGAGCTACAACCCCAGCCCCCCGGGAAGGCTTTTTATTGTAACTTCTATCTCATTGCTGGTTATTGGTCTGTTTAGGTTTTCTATGGTCTCTTGATTCAATTTTGGCAGGTCATATGTGTCTAGAAGTGTATCTATTTCTTTTAGTTTTCCAATTAATTGGAGTACGTATTTTTTAAAAATATTTTTTAGTTGTCACTGGACCTTTATTTTATGTATTTATATGTGGTGCTGAGAATTGAACCCAGTGCCTCATGCATGCTAGGCAAGAGCTCTACCACTGAACCACACCCCGGCCCCAGGAGTACATATTTTTAAAATATGCCCTATTAAGTCTGGATTTCTGTGATGTCTGTGGTGGTTTCTCCTTTTTTATCTCTAATTTTATTAATTAATTTTGAGTCTTCTCTCTTTCTTTTGTTTAGTTTGGCTAAGTTTTTGTCAATTTGTTTTATCTTTTCAAAGAACTAACTCTATTTCATTGACCCTTTGTATTGTTTCTGGTATGTTGTATCACTATTCTCATTTGATTCTAAATATTTTTAAATATTCCCCTGATTCCGTCTATCATCGATTCATCATTCAAAAATGTCTAGAAATGTATTCTTTTCTTTTAGTTTTTGAGTTTATTGGAGTGTTCATTTCCAAAATAGTCCCTTATGATCCTCTGGATTCTTGTGATATCTGTGGTGATTTCTCCTTTTTTATCTCTAATTTTATTAATTTGGGTCTTCTCCCTGGTTAAATCTTCATGTATTTATATAGTTTCTGTAGTTTTTGTTTAAATTCCGTGTTAATTTTTAATGACATTCCATTATGATCAGATAAAATTCAAGGAATTACATCAATATTTTTTTTATTTACTACAAGCTGCTTTGTGGTCTAAAATATGATCTATTTTGAAGAAGGTTCCAAGAACAGTGAAAAGAAAGTGAATTCAGCTATTGTTGGCTGAAATATTCTATAGCTATCTGTTAAATCTACTTGATTTATAATATCTTTTAGGTCTGAAAAGTCTGAGTTCATATCTCAATGACCTATTAGTGACAGAGGTGTGTTGAAATCACCAAGTATTATTCTACTGAGTTCTACCTGTGTTTTAGTCAGCTTTTTCACTACTGTGACTAAAAGACCAAACCAGAACAATTGTAGAGGAGGAAAAGTTTATTTAAGAGCTCATAGTTTCAGAGATCTCAGTTCATATACAGCCAGCTCCCTTTCCCACAGGCTCCAGGTGAGGCTGAACATCATGGCAGAAGAGTGTGGTAGAGGGAAGTGGCTCACATGATGATCAGTAAGCAGAGAGAGAGGTCTCCACTTGCCAGATACAAATATACACCCCAGGGCTGGGGTATAGCTCAATTGATAGAATGCTTGCCTTGCATGCACATAGGTACTGGGTTCTAATCCCCAGTACCACAAAAAACAAATAAATACCCCAAAGCCACAGCCCCAATTCCCACCTCCTCCAGCCACATCCTACCACTTAAGTTACCACTCAGTTAATCCATATCAGGGGATTAATTCACTGATTGGGTTAAAGACTTTCACAACTCAGTCATTTCTCCTCTAGACCTTCTTTAATTGTCTTACATGTGAGCTTTTGGGGGACACCTTATATCCAAACTATAACATTCTGCATCTTTAATTTGAGTAGCATCTGTTATTTTATTTTATTTATTTTTTCATACTGGAATTGAACTGAGAGGGTGCTTAACCCCACATCCTCAGCTGTTTTGATTTATTTTGAGACAGGGTCTCACCAAGTTGCTTAAAGCCTGGTTAAGTTGCTGAGCTTACTTGTACTTGTGATATTCCTGCCTCAGCCTCCCAAGTCTAAGCATGCACCACCATGTCTGGCACCTGTTTTATGTAATTAGATGTGCCAATATTTGGAGCACAAATATTTACTATCCTTATATCTTTTTGTTGGACTATTTGCTTTGCCAGTATGAGGTGAACTTCTTTGTCTCTTCTATTTAATTTTGGCTTGAAGTCGGCTTTGTTGGATATGAAGGTAGCTATTCTTGCTTGTTTGTGAGCTCCATTTGCAAGACATATTAATTTCCATCCTTTCACTTTCAGCCTATATCTGTCTTTCCCTGTAAGTTAAGTCTCCAGCAAACAACATATAATTGGATCTTATTATTTAATTCATTCTGCCAGCCTGTGTCTTTTAACTGGAGAGTTGAGACCATTTACATTTACATAATTATAGAAAGATGTTTATTAATTTTTACCATTTCGATTTATTCTTAATGTTTCATTTGGCCCTGTTTCTCATTTGCTTAGTTACTCTTCAAATGAGATTTTTCCATTTGTGAGTTGTTGGTTTTTAAAAATTTCTTCTGTGTATAGTATTTCTTTAAGTATTTTCTGACAACTTCATTTGTACCTTTAAAAGTTTTAGACATTAGGACATAGGCCTTTAGTTTGTTCTTAATCCAGACTCCACAAATATTAGAGAAGAAACTGTCCAGGAGTTTTGTCCAAACTAGAGCCACAGATTGGGCAGTCAGTGGAAGGGATATCTGGAGCTGAGGGAGAGACAGGAGTATGTAAAGAAGCAAGTCTTACATGTAGACTGCTTGGTTCAAATCCCAGACCAGTCACCTTCTAACTGGAACTTTGGGCTACTTCTTCCTATACTTTGTGTTCTCATCTGTAAAATAGGGATGTTAATATTGTCTATCTCATAGGATTGTTTTTGAGAATCAATTAACACGTGTGTGTGTGTGTGTGTGTGTGTGTGTGTGCCTGTGTGTATAACTGGGGATTGAACCCAGGGCCTCATAAATGCTAAGCAAGCACTCTACCACTGAGCTGCATTCTCAGCACCTGTTTTGAGGATCAAATGAGTTCCTCCATGTGAAGCACTTACAGCAGGCCTGGCATAGCATGAGCTGTCAGTACTAAGGCAGCGGCTAAATTACTAGGAAAGGAACGCAATGCAAGAAGAGAGGATACTTAGGGGAATCTCAGAAAGCAAGTCTAGAGATGCAGGAAAGGCAAAGAGAAAGCCCCCCAGCATTCTGGTGGGTGGTAAGTGCTCAGTAAATGTGGATTTGAGAAGGATCTTGGAAAGAAAAATGAGCAGCACTTAACACACCAAACAGAGCAGAAATGGTCAAATAAGGGGAGTACATACGAGAGCCTGTTGGATTCATAGGCAGGAAATACCTTTAAAAGATATTTCAATATACAGAAAATCAGATTGTAGTAAATTAAAGAATGAGTGGGTAGACATTTTTCTTTTTTAGTTCAGCTTTATAACTCTAGTGGAAATCACTCTTTTTAAAAATTAGGTGGTGTAGGGAATGATAAAGATAAAATAGCAGCTGGAGGGGATGCAAAGTTGAAAGTCCTTTCATGTTAGAGGAAATCTGGACAGACTTGTTGCTAAGAGATAGAAACCAGTGGAAAGGAAGGGATGATTAATGGAGCAAGAATTTAGAAGGATAGGAGAAGATGGAATCAAGAGAAAAAGACATGAGGTCAGTCTTACCATGCCTGAGGTAAAAGGAAACAGGATCATAGATCAGGATATGGAGAATTTAAAAAAATTTTTTTATATCTTTATTTTGTTTATTTATTTTTATGTGGTACTGAGGATTGAACCTAGTGCCTCACATGTGAAGGGCAAATGCTCTGCCACTGAGCCACAACCTCAGCCCAGGATATGAAGAAATTTTGAGGGATGATAAGTTGAAGTTCTGAAAGTTCTTGCAGGGGAACTTGAATTTCTGGAAAAGCAAGCAAACAGAGCTGACTGTTAGGGAGCATATTATTTTATCTATTGTGGCAGATAATCTTAAATTGGCTGGCTTATTCTTGTTCTTGCCTAGATTGACTTCCTATGCAGTAGAGCAGTGGTTGGCAGCGCTACAGTCCACAGGCCAGGTTTAGCCTATGTAGCTTTTATACAGCTTTGAGCTAGGAATTGTTTTCACTTTTTAGCATGTGATAAAACATACATAACATAAAAATTACCATTTTAATGTATTTTAAGGATACAATTCAGTGGCATTAAGTATATTTCGTAAAATCGTACAAACATCACCACCGGCCATTTCCAGAATGTCATCATTCATACAGAAACTCTGTGCCCTTTAAACAATGATTCTCCACATCCTCCCTTGTCCCAGCCCCAGAAACCCTCTATTCTGTTATCTGTGTCTATGCATTTGCATATTCTTGATATCTCATAAAAGTGAAATGATGTGATGTTTGTGCTTTTTGTGTCTGCCTTACTTAACACAAGGTTTTCAAGGTTTATCCATGTTGTAGCATGTATTAGAATTTTAATGCTTTTTTTTTTTGGTACCAGAGATTGAACTCAGGGGTACTTGACCACTGAGCCACATCTCCAGCCCTATTTTGTGTTTTATGTAGAGACAGGGTCTCACTGAGTTGCTTAGTGCCTCGCCGTTGCTGAGGCTGGCTTTGAACTCATGATTCTCCTGTCTCCGCCTCCCAAAGTGCTGGGATTATAGGCGTGCACCACTGCACCTGGTTTTTATTGCTTTTTATCGCTGAAAAATACTATATTATTTGTCTACCACATTTTGCATATCTACTCATCTGTGGATGGAATTTTAGGTTACTTCCACCATTTGGCTATTGACAGTAATGCTGTTATGAATATGGGTATACAAATATCTATACCCAGAAGTGGAATTTACTGGATTATATGGTGACCTCATTTTTAGTCTTTTAGACCTCTTTTTCACGTGCCTCTATAAGCTGCTTTGCAGAGATTTGCTGCTTCAAGTGGCTCTGGTTCTGCTGACCACAATATAAGTGAGTTGAAGGAAATGGGACTTCCCTCATTGCTATATTATTTTCCAGAGTAAGCATACCATTTTACTTTCCCACCAATGCACAAGCATTCCAAATACTCCATATCTTCTTGTTATTTCCTGGGTTTTTTAAACGTTAGGACAGTCACCCATTAGTAGCCATTCCTTTTTTTGTTTGTTTGTTTTTTTAAGTTGTACATGGACACAATACCTTTATTTTATTTATTTTTTTTAATGTGGTGCTGAGGATTGAACCCAGTGCCTCACACGTGCAAGGCAAGAGCTCTACCGCTGAGCCACAACCCCAGCCCCATTAGTAGCCATTCTAATGGGGTATGAGTTAGTATTTTACTCTGCGGTTTTGATTTGCATTTTTCCAATAGATAGTGATATTGAGTAATTTTTCTTGTGCTTATTGGCCATCTGTATATATTCTTTAGAGAAATATCTATTTGAATCCTTTAGCCATTTTTAATCAGGTTGTTTGGTCACTGTTGTTGTTATTGAGTTTTAAGAGTTCTTTATATATGCTGGATATTAATCTCTTACTAGATACATGATTTACAAATATTTTTCCATTCTGTCAGTTATCTTTTAACTCTGTTGATTTTATAAGCAAGAGTCTGTGTGAGTTGCCATACAAGCTCATTGATGCAGATTTATGTATATTAGATGTGAGCTTTCATAAATCTCTTCCTGCTCAGCAGCCAGAATAGTCTCTGTTGCCTTCCACCACCAACCCTGACGGAGACATTCAGTCAAGACAACTGTATTTTACTTGGCAATACTTGCTCAAAAGGTAATATTTTCTGAGAAACTCTAAATTCTTATAACTTTTCTACCACTGGTTATTGCCCATAAACTTCCAATAGCTATAAAACCAGTTTAATAGAATTTACTCATCACAGGGGGGATATGATGAAACCAGAACTGAAATGGTTCATTTAGATGTAGGAATTCTACTCCCAAGAGATTTGATTTCACTGCAACTGAACAAGAGAGACACATGAGGAGAGGTAAAAAATATTAAGCCCCAGGAGTCAAACACCCTAGAGCAGAAATTCTAAGAGTATGTCACAAGAAGGAAGGCTGTTTATCCCAGAAGTGACTCTTCATCCTGAAGCTAACATGTCTTGGAGGAGATGGAGATGGCAGTGGGGCCGGAGGTAATCACTCAGAACTCTAATCTCAATTATTCCACGTCCATACTGAGTAAGTTACTTCACTCTGAGCAACTCTTGTTTCTTTCAGCCAATGATAATGCTCTTGAAAAAACAAAGTGCTCAAATTAGAATGCTCACTTTATTGTTATTTATGCTTGCTTTTCCACACACTATGAGGGTGAGTAATAGTGATCTCATCCTCAAACAAAACACTTTACATGAACTCTGCCACAGGAACGCACATGTTTTCAGACCCCTCCTTATTTTCCCTATATGACTTATCTCTCTATTATTAGAGATTTTTCACTTTTTCTTCCTAATTTGAGCATACTGTTCTTGTAGAGAGAAAAAAAAATTCTATCCTGCATTCACTATTCCCATTTTTTTAAAATTATTTTTCCAGTCTTACTCCTTGTGATAAAATGTGGGACAGGGAAATGAAGAAAATAATTTAAAATGGAATAAAAGAAACAAACAAACAAACCATACACATGCTAAAAACTGACAAGATGATTTTTGAAGATGTCAGAGCTGATCAAGAAGCAAGACATTGAAAACAGGCCAGCTAGTGCCAAGTGAGAGGAAGACAGGAAGATACAAGTTCTTTTTGGAGAAAAGTGTGCTCATCTTCTTTTTATCAATCTCCCCCACAGCTAAAGAGACTTCTGCTGCCTGCAGCCTGCAGAGGTAAGAAGGAGTTTTACCTTTGAGGTCCACACCCAATGGATGTGTCATTAACCCCACCCCCACTCCCACCCCACCTTTCATAGGGAAAGAGCAGCCTTTGCAATCACTTGTGCCACAACCAACTAATGACAAGCAACATCAGACATCTGAGAAATAATTGACTGCTTGCCTTCATTTTCAGCCTACAATTAGACAATTGCGGGTGCAATTATTTGTGTGTGCTATTTTCCAACAACAAATAATTATGGCTAAAGAACTACCAGCATTGTGAAAGGGAGGTATAATTGGACTCCTTTTTAATAAGTTAGTGCTCCAAATGTAAACAAGTGTATAATTTGATTAGTGGAAAGATACCCAGGACTTTTTTTCTGACTTTTTTTTTTTTGGTAGTTGTAGATGGACAGAATGCCTTTATTTTATTGGTTACTTGGTGCTGAGAATCGAACCCAGTGCCTCACACATGCTAGGCAAGTGCTCTGCCACTGAGCCACATCCCCTACCCCCACCCAGGAATTTTTTTTATAATTATGTTTTTATATTTTAACAACTGCTTTCCCTAACCCGTTTGTGGGCCTCACTGCAGCGTCATCGGCTTCATACAATCATCATTAAATGTAAGTAAAGCATGCCACATGTAGGAAGAGACAGTAATCCCATCCAGACTTCATAGATACCCTACCAGATACCCTACTGCTGAAACAAGAGGCACAAACAACAGACCCAAAAGTTGAAGGATGCAAATTATTGCCTCCTGCTTGAAATAGAAAGTGACCAGCCAAAAGGGACGGATGCAGCATGTAAGGTGTGGAAGACACAGGGTGTTTCCTGACTGACCCTCTCCCTCTATGCAACCCTCTCCCTCTGTGCAACCCTCTCCCTCTGTGCCCCCACACACGGGAGCTGTGCCCTTCCTTTGGTCCTCCGTGCTCTGCTTTTCTGTTTCTTTGTCTGTCTCCTCCACTGCCTTTTGGGTTATTGGAGGACAATGCTCATGTCCTCACCATTCATTTTCCTCAGCGTATTTCTGTCCCTGGTGGCAAAAAACCAACTCAAATTAGTTTCCGTTGAACACAACAACAAAATGATCGGCCAACAGCGGGGAGCACTTGGCAGGATTCTCTTTCCTTCATCTCATGGAGCTGCCACCTTCAGTGTGCTGGCCTCATTCTCTCTACTGTAGATAGGGCTCTCCATGGGGAAGACAGAATGAGCTGATGGCTCTCCAGTCACCTGCCAGGAGTGAATCTGACCTCACTACCTACCCAAACTACATTACTTAAGCTCTTGGCCTTTTTTTTGGCACCAGAGATTGACCTCAGGGGTACTTGACCACTGAGCCATGTCCCCAGACCTATTTTGTGTTTTATGTAGAGACAGGGTCTCACTGAGTTGCTTAGTGCCTCGCCGTTGCTGAGGCTGGCTTAGAACTCGTGATTCTCCTGTCTCAGCCTCCTTGATCTGTTTTTGATCTGTAAGTTTTTCCCCACTGATGGCAACAATGAGTGGGAATTTGGTTTAAGATCTGGTATCTGTAAATGGATTTTTCATCATAGAAATTAGAGAAAGAGAGATTGATGTGAAAATGTTACTCTGCTGGTTCTGAAGATAGGGGAAGAGACCATAAGCCAAGGAATAGAAGTTGCCTAGAGAGTGGGAAAAGCAAAGAAATGTATTTTCTCTTAGGGCTTCCAGAAGGAATGCAGCCCCTGGATTTTGGCCCTTAAGACCCATTTCAGACTTCTGAATTTCAGGATCATAAAATAATAAATTTGTGTTATTTTAAGTCACATTAATTTGGTAATGTGTTATAGTAGTGATAGGAAACTAATACAGAGTCATTTTAAATTATGTTCTTTTGTCAGGATATTATTGGAAAAATCTGTCATGCCTCCAAGGCCTAAAATGGCATTTTGAGAATGACTCTCACTGAGTCAGGTCTTGCAAGCACATTTATGGAACTAAGATTGACTCTGTGGAACCCATGATCACAAAGCCTTTCCAAGAAAACTGTCCTGGCATTTGGCTTAAAAGATCCCGGCCTTACAGATGAAGAGGAATTTGTCCAAATTTATAAGGACTGCAAATGAAATCTGGTGAAGAGTTTCTTGAGCTTGGTTTCCTGGCCTCAGGATAGCAAATGAGCTAGGCTTTAAAAAGTCTAGTAGGATTCTTTATGAAAATTTCTGTTATCAGAATCCTAGGCCAGAAGGCCTGGCTCCAGAGGTCCCAAGAGGCCACATCCAGCCACTCGCTCCCCTAAGAAGAATTCATTCAGCAAAGAGAGAGGTGGTGAAACAAGAAAGGAATGTATGTCCCTATGGCCTGCATGTGGAGGGACAGTGGTCTAGGACGTAAGCACTGTGTGCAGGGGTCCTGATAACTGAGATTGTATAGGAGAAGAATGAAGGAAGGGGCGAGAAATATGCATTGGGCAAGCTGGGGTCTGTTGATCGTTATCTCAGGTCTGGTCACAGAGTCTTGTTGGCTCCGGGAAAGCTGTTACCACTAGGGGAGCAGTTTGTTCCAGTCATGGGGTGTGTCTACCTGCAAGGCACATTGGCACATTTTTTTCTTGGAATTTGGGGAAGAGAAATAACTTAGGGAACAGGTCAGAGGAACAAAATGGAGTCAGTTAGGACAACAATTGGGCCCTCCTTCACTTCAAGCAAAGCAAACTTAAAGTAGACTGTATGGTAAATTAATGCTCTTCCTGCACCTATATAAATACTCAAGCCAAACTTAAGAAAACTAGTCTTATTCTGTGATCGAGAATAGCCTTCTGGAGTTGGAGGTGTAAGCCAGTGGTAGAGCACTTGCCTAGTATGCTGGAGGCCCTGAGTTTGATCACTCTCCTTCCCCTGCCCCACAAAAGAATGATCTATTTTTGAGATTTTTTTTTTCTTTTTAGTCAAAAAATAAGAGACTGTAAAAAAAATTTTAGACTCCAAAATAAAATTTTAAAAAGTACTAGATATTATTTCAACAAAATGCTGTAGCCTTAAGAAACTGATTCTGTAGGGATAAGCCCTTGTAGGCAAAAACAGACCTCCAGATCAGGCAAAATCTCCATTTCCTTCTCTTTTGTTCTAGATGCTAGAAGACCCTTCTACTGCACTGCATGCTCCTTGACTGGTACTTGGTTCAGACAAAGGCCATGAGAATCTCAAGCTCCCAGATAAATGTGTAGGGTCAGAAAAAGGGAGTGATTCCTCTCCTGTCCATCATAAAAAGTCCTGGACAATACCTGTTTTACAAAAGACAGATTAACAAACCATTAGCACCTAAATGTTTGGTTAAACAGTAGCTATCATTATTGTTGTTGTTGAATTGGATTTAGAGACAAATGACCATTGTATAATAGTCAAATTATACATGAAATCTATTCTAAATTTACAAACATGGCCTGAACCCTTATTATGCACAAGACATTGCACCAGGTAGGGAAATTTAGAGTTAAGAAGACATATGCAAATCTGCCCCTAGGCTCTTAGAAGTTGTGTTAGTCAGCTTTGCGTCCCTGTGACCAAAATACCTGACAAGAACAACTTAGAGAAAGGAAAGTTTATTTTGGCTCATGGTTTCAGATATTTAGTCCATGGTTGACCGAGTCCATTGCTCTGGGCCAAAGGTGAGGCAGAACACCATGGAGGAAAGGTGTGGTGGAAGAGCACTGCTCCATTTGTGGCAACCAGAAAGCAGAGACAGGAAAGCAGGCAAGCACCTCAGGGAAGATGAGCCCTCCAGGGTGGGCCCAACCCGCCTAGTTACCACCTGGTCAGTCCATTCACATTAGAATGCAATGAATTAGGCCACACTTCTCATAATCTAATCATTTCACCTCTGAGTATTCTTGCATTAACACAGGAGATTTGGGGGGATACCTCACACACAAACCACATTAGAAATTATTATCCATACCTTTACAAAGGAATTGCTTTTACCTTGGCAACACCACTCTGAAGATAAGCATAGTCAAAGTTACAGTCCCAGAACTGTATTTCTTAGGTTCTGGCCCACTAATCCAATTATGGTATCCTCAGCTTTTCTCAAATTTCTCCTAAGTTCAATATGTCAACTTTGTTGACCAAGTTTTTTTTCCCCCCTCAGTTGTAGCATGAAATTTCATTCTTCTGTAGGCAAAAACAGACCTCCAGATATCAGGCAACATCTCCATTTCCTTCTCCTTTGTTCTAGATACTAGAAGACCCTTCTACTGCACTGCATGCTCCTTGACTGGTACACGGTCCAGACAAAGGCCATGAGAATCTCAAGCTCCCAAATAAATGTGTAGGGTCAGAAAAAGGGAGTGATTCCTTTCCTGTCCATCATAAAAGGTCCTGGACAATACCTGTTTTACAAAAGACAGATTAACAAGAGAAAGGTGTGCCAAATTTATTTGATCATTGTTTTACATATCACAGAAGCCTTAAGACTGAAGACCCAGGGTAAGCTATCAATTTTTATTCTTAGATTTGATGAAGCATGGACCATGTGTACAAAGTGATTGGGCTCAGAGGAATGGTAGAGTGCTTGCCTAAGAAGCCTTGTTATGAAGAAGGCTTGGAGGAGTCTGACTAGTTCGGTCCAAGAGAGTCTTGGTCACAATGTTCTGTTTAAAAGGTAGATCTTAGAACTGAACAATAGAACACAGACATGATCTGACCAATGCAGGGCACTGAAGGGTCATGTGATTTCTTGAGGTGGATGGTGAATTTCTCCAGTGTCTACCTAAGGTATCAGATGTCAAATTGCTCTGCAACCACAGAACCTTGCTATATGATTGGCTCATAAATAGATTGCAGGCAGCTAAAACAACAGATCCTTTCTCAGAAGAACTCTTTCCAATCTATTACCTTGCTACCTATATTATCTTCCTCAAATACAGACTTGAGCAACCTCCAGTCATCTACCAAATAAAACCATCTACCATAGCAAAGCAAATAAGCGCATGACAGGAAGTTAACTAGTTTGAGTGAATTCCCTGAATTGGATAACTTTCAGGTCTAATCTAAACTATCCTGCCTGAAGGGGTGGGGCATGAGGTGGTTTGAGGCACGTGGGGCTCCTACTCAAGGCCCCAGAGAAATCAAGGCACAGATGCCAAGAGGCATGTTTTAGGGGCATCTGAGGTCCAAAGCAGCAAAGTGTGTTCCAGGTTGATCAGGTAGGCTGGGCAGAGAGGAGAAGTTGGAACACTAATTTCAATTAAAGAGGTTTCAAGGAACCCTGGGAGAAAAGGCTAAGAGTATCCATCAAGGCAGGCAGGGGCTCTGGACAAATTCTAGAGATGGGGTTTAGCCTCTGCAATGGTTTTCCTCATTATTTAAGCTTGAGTTGTATGTACAGGACAGGTTTAGTCATAGGTACTGTAATAGTCCTGACAGAATGGGAAATGTTGAGTTTTAGAAACTGGAAGGCTGGGGATTAGACTTAAAAAAGGGAGGGCAAATAGGTTTTATCTCATGTGATGGATCACTGGCTGCCTGAAGCACTGAGTTAAGAAGAATTTTGAAGACACATTTAAACTCAACAACGAAGTCTGTCCAAATAGACCAGGAACATCTGCCAACGTTGTGAGGCAGAAAAGTAAGGGGTGACCCAAGAACCATATATCACTATTAAAATTGGCTAAGGCCTGACAAACCCAGACACAAATTTGTTAAATAAAAGTTCTTAAATTGTGTTTCAGGGAAAGCTTTCAGAATCCATCCAAAGACCATTGGGAACCCGTTTTTCAAGAATGGACATGCTCAGAAGAGGCCAGCTCATCCAGTCAATAACATTTTGATGTGAAAAGCTCAAAATCCTCCAGACAGAAAGTGATAAGTCCCCCCGACAAAGAAACTTGCCACCTGTGAAGAGGCTTGATGACCATTTATACCTGCGCAAAGAAACCCTAAACTTCCCCCTTCTCACTATCCAATCAACACACGCTTCTCCCTTCCTATCAATCCTCTTCCTTCCACATTCCTCCCTGCCTTGCCTCCACCCCCACTACCAGCCAATGAGGAGGCAGATCTGAGCTTATTGCTCCTGACCTGCTTGCCAGTTGACCCATGCCAAAGACCTTTTTCTTTTTGCCAATTCTGGCACCACAGTAAGGGCTTCTGTGCACCTCAGGCAATGGGCCCTTGCTTCACATCGCTACTCCTGTCATGATGCAGCCATGGAAACGTCCCACCTCAGACATCATTTGGCATTTCCATACCTACTGCCACCTGTGTGTTGATTTCTAAAATCTTGCTTTCAACTCCAATATGTTTTGTTCTTCAGTTCTTCTCATGGTCTTATATGCATTTTATTTATTAGATAACTCAGTCCAAAAGTTTTTATTTTTTTTATTTTTTATTTTTATTTTTTGGTGGTGCTGGGGATTGAACTCATGGCCTTGTGCATGCAAGGCAAGTCTCCTACCAACTGAGCTAAATCCCCAGCCCCAGTCCAAAAGTTTTTAGACTTCTTTCTCTTTGTGGCATTCTTACTCTTTTGGTAACATTTTCAAGGACTCTAGGCCAAAAGAAAAACTTAACAGTTCCATTTATTATTTAAATATAAACAACTTAATAAATATTTATGTCCTAATAATTTGGTTTGAAAACACATGGGTTGAAAGAAAAAATAACACTTTATTTTATTTGTATCTCACAGGAATGGATATGCCTGTTGGGCACTGCATGACCTTGGACTTAGACTAGACACCACACCCTCATTCCCTAGTGCACAGTGCTCTGCACGTAGTACTACACATTAGGCCATGCAGGACCCAGTTTCATAAGTATGCTACACCACCAAAAGGAAAATTACACAATCGAACACTGACACTGTCAACTACTTGAGCTAATAGTTTGTGTGGTACCTGAGACAGGTCAAGCACTGCCATGGGTCTCTTAAAATTCTAAAATATACTGCAGCATCTCTGTGAGTTTGGTGTGACACCTCAGGGCACCTTGGTGCACAGCTTGGGAATCATGGACTTAGTAGGCACTTTATCCATTTTATACTATCTCTGTTTTCTCTTTTAAAAAAACTACGAGTTTGATTTCTTTTTTTTTCTTTTCTCTACTTTTTTCTTTCTTTCTTTTTTTTTTTTAGGTTTTATTAATTGGCCAGAGTCACTTTATTAGTGTAGTGTACTCAGTGAGATAAGGAAAAGCTCAAAAAGAGGTCATTAGAAGAAAATGTAATGAAAATTTAAAAAGAAAAGGAACTCAGGAAGTCTTAGAAAATGCGAGGAAGAGTCATGATCCAACATATGTCAAAATATGTCATAAAAGACATTTTTCCTTTTGAATTATAGCCAACTTCTGTTGTTTTGCTTTGACTGACAGCTCTTGGGTAGACAGGAACAGCAGGGAGTTGGAGAAACTATGCTCCCAGGTCAAAATTTAGGGATTTGGGGTTGGTGTTTTTTCTTTTAAATTTTGAAAATGAGGAAGAGAGAAGAGTGAGAAGGATAAAGAGAGGAAGAAGACATCATATATTCAGCAAATATCTATATTCTCTTTCCTAGTGGCAGTCATGTTTGTATCAGACATTTCAGTGTGGGATGTTAAAGAAGCACTAGTCTGGTCAGAGCTCAGGCTAAAAAGGATTAAAGAATCTTTGGGCTTGCACAGAGAGCCTTCCCTCTGGCTCGATCTGCCTCAGCTTTCATGAGATGCTATTGTCCAGGCCTGTCCAATTCTTTCCTTTGTTCCATCTTATGCACCTTCATGTGCCAATCTCTGGGTCCACAGGACCACAGGAAGGTGAAGGAAAGCCTCCCAGCAGGACATGGTAGCTCTGGGTGTGCAAATCGAGCCAATTGTCCTTCATTCAGGAAGGAGGGACTGCTGTGCTTCACCCAGCAGGAACCTTCATTATCCAAGTGAATGGGGCCCTCCTGGGTGGTTCCTTAGAAACTCTATGAGTCATACAACCAAAACAAAAAAAGCAGATCCTGAGATCTGTAACAGAGCAGAGTTTCAGAATCATGGGTACATTTTTGCATTTGCTTCCCGATTCCTGAACTTAAGTTTCATTCTATTGAAATCTGAGCTGGTGGTAAAAGGAACAAAAATGAACATATTATGAGCCCCTTGGTTCATAATCGGCATTTCCTTGCTGCCTCACCATAGAACAAGGAGCAGTGGTAAGATTTTGTTCTCATCTCACAAAGCAGCTGTGCTGACATTTCAAGCAGCTGGGTCTAATGTCAGCAATTGACGTTTAACACTGATCATTTCAGGAACTGAGTTAAACACTCCAGGCTGGCTCTAAGCACTGGCGATCCCTATCAAGGCAAACGCCAATGAAAAGAACCAGCCCCTCAGCCCCTAGAGGAGAAAGTTTCTGGTTTTCTATGAGCTATCTAAAAGGTAGGGGGAATCATATTTTGAATTACAAATTAGCTCTTCCATGCTGCAGCCAAAGCACTTATCTATTGGACTGAACATATCATTGTAATGGTTTTGTTTAATGATGTTCCAAAAGTTAAAAGTCTGCAATGTGAAAGATTCAACTCATTTGCACCATCATTAAAGAGTGAATTAGAGCCATGGCATTTAAGAGTTGAATGTGGTGCTGTTAGACTAGAAAGAAGCATCTTTTGAGCATTTCCCAGGGGTCTCAGCAGGCCTCCAGATTTTGGGAATCAGGAATGACTAAGTCAATGCAATTACTGAAGGTATGGAAATCAAAACATCTGCGCAAAAATGTCTCCTTTTACTTTAGGAACTGTCAGTTTCCCAAGCCAAACTGGAGGATAAACATATTTTTAAAGACACAGAAGAAAAATCATTTGCCCTTAGCTATAGCATTAAACAAGCCTAGCAACGAGGCAGTTGAAAAGATCACAACTTTACTCTGAGAGAAAATGGGTAGGCGTATGTGGGAGGTAGGAGTATCTAATGGTAGGCGTATCTAAATGGTAGAAGTCTAGTTTAGATTTGTGTAAGGAAGTTAAGTTTAGGAACAGGGAAAATGGAAAGATATGGGTTCAATACTCCAAACTCCACCAAAGAGAAACAAGAAAGGAACATTTAAAACAATTAGTATCTAAACCATGCAGAACTCTTGAGAGTTTGAGAGTTTGTAGAGTAAGCCAGGAACCAGGGTTGTTTTCTTTCAGGTCCAAATGGACCCTGAGCAGTTGCTCAGACACATATTGGGGTGGAGGTTGGGGGGAAACAAGAATGAGTGGAATCCTTGGATTTGGAATCACAGGTGTCAATTCTGATAACAGCAATAATAACAACACACAAACTCTTCCCTCTCTTGTAGCTATTGAACTTGCTTGGCCTTCTGTCTGCAGCATGCCTGATCTTCACATGGCTGGTTACTTCTCATCATGCCCACTACCCACTCACATCAGGAGCTTTTTCCAACCATTTTTCAAACACTAGTCACTCTCCACCACCTCGCTCAGCTCAACTTCCTTCATAACTTTTATCCCCACCCGAATTTGTTTCATTTAATATCTGTGTATTTATTAATGTCTATCTCCCTAGTGGTGGCAAATGTTTAACAACTGACTGTGGGGAAAGAGGCATGAGAATAAACACAGCCCACAACCTCCAAATAATAATAGAATATGCAATATTCTTTACTGTAAATTCTACAGTCAATTGATTCTCACAGAATGCCTTTGTAGATTTTTTCCAAATTCTTGTATCTGTTGCTAAATAGTGGTTGCAGTTCAATGATGGTTTGGTAGATGGCATCCCAATCTGCTAACTCTTTCCCCTATGAAAGTATTATCACTAAATTTAATGTCATCTACTGTTAAACTATTTCTCACACTTGTACAAATTCTATTCACTAAATTAAAACCTTTCAGCTTCAGCACTACTAGTTTCAATAGTATTAGTTATAGTTCTAGATTTTTATATAGTTGCAAAAAATGGAGCATGGTTTAATGATAGCTTGTGAATTTCATGAGCTTTGTGTCTCTCTCACTGGGATGGTAGTGAGTTTTATAAGAATGAAGTTGCCTGGAACGTATCAAATATATAAAGATCTTTTCTGAATACAAAACATACTTATATTTAGTTTTGATTCTTCTAAATCATTCTATGCCTAACTAGTCTTCCTGGGATTGAAGACTGGAAAGAGTACTGTGATCCCATTCAGCTGAGGTTGCCCACTTACTGAGGATGGCAGTCATCACCCTAATTATTAGAGACTAATGATCAGAAAATTTGGTCAAACTCAAGACCTGGAACTGCTGACATCCAGAGCTACTCTTTTCACTGTCAGACTACCTTTTTATAGACATTGTGTCATGGGTTTCAAAACACTGAAAGGGTTTTGGTCTTCTGACTCATGTCACTTAAATCTGCCTACTCACAGAAGCCAGCAACTCCCACCCGGCCTCGTTATGTGATTGAATGTGGCCTTTTAAAGCTCTTCGTGTATATATAAATGTTACAGTACCACAGACAGAGTGGCTTAAATAGCAGAAATGTTTTGTCTCACAGTTGCAGACTAGAAGTCCAAGATCAAGGTGTTGGTCAGTTTGCTTCCTTCTGAGAGTTGTGAGAGAGAATCCGTACCATGCTTCTCTCCTTTTTCTGTTAGTTTGTTGGCAATCTTTGGCAATCCTTGGCTGGTGGACATATTGTCTCCACTTCGTGTTCACATGTTATTCTTCCTGTGTGCATGTCTATGTCCAAATTTCCCCTTTTTATAACGATGACAAACATGACAACCTTCTCCAGTATGACCTCACTGTAACTAATTATATCTGCAATGACCCTGTTTCCAAGGTCACATTCTGAGGCACAGGGGGTTAGGACTTCAGTGTTTCAATGTATTAAATTTTTAGAAGACACAATTGAACTCATAATGGTAAGTACTTTTTTTTTTTTTTTGGTCTAACTCTAAAGGCCTTTGAACTAAGATTATTAGACATTAAAGTAATAAAATGTATTATCTATCTAATAATTAAATTGTTAAGCTTTATGAAATTTTGTCTTCTTTCATAGCTTTAGGATGTTACAACTGGTAGGGATATTTAAAGTTATGTCACACAGCTTCTGTCTTGTGAGGAGGTCACTCTTCTGACATTTGGTTTGAGTTGGTAGCAGAGAGTGCTAAACAACAGGCTGAGAGCATACATTACATCTTTGCTATCCGCTCTGAAATATCTATTCTGTTACTTCTGTAATCCCTCTAGGAATTCACTATAATTGGTTCACTATAAGTGATTACTTAATATAAATCAATTCTATGATAAGCATCTCCCCCACATTTCAACATTCTGAAACCAGATCTGTTTATGATCCTTGGCACATCATATTTTAATTAGCAGCATTTTTCTTTTTGTTGTGGTACATAAAATAATATGATTTAATTAAGGGTGTCTTAGTTTTACTGAAATACAGTACTGAGTATCTATTATGTGTAGACACTGCTATACATCTGGAATATAAAGAAGAACAGTAACAGCAAAGAAGAGGTAGCTGCCTTCAGGGACTCTTAGGAGAGACAGGTAATAATAAACTTCAATATAGTGATCTTTGGGGATAACTTTTTCTTTGGGGCTCCTGCTCCTCCTTTACCCACAGTTCTTTTTCTTCATATTGCATTGTAACTCTCAGGTTACTTGCCTACTTCTCTAGCAACTTGAGGGCAATTACTTTATCTTAGTCACCCTTATATTCTTACCACCCAGGATTGTACATGGCCCCAGAGTCAACAATAAAAGGTTAAATGAATGGATGGGTTTCCCTAAGCCTACATTGTGCTGAAAAGTCTCACTGAAGAAGACTTAAAATTTAGTTTGAATTACCAAGTCAAGCTTAATTGTCTGTTCCAACAGGACTTGCAAGCAGGATAGCTCATAATAGTGTCAAGTGGCTTTTTGCTGTGATAGCGT
This sequence comes from Xerus rutilus, assembly GCA_028644305.1. Lineage (NCBI taxonomy): Eukaryota > Metazoa > Chordata > Mammalia > Rodentia > Sciuridae > Xerus > Xerus rutilus. The sequence continues at coordinate 44,205,551 of CM053403.1, forward strand.
GTTAGTGCTTCTTGCTACTGTGACCAAAATACCTGACAAAAACAACTTAGAGAAAGAAAAGTTGATTTTGACTTGGGTTATTGAGATTTCAATCTATGGTTGTCTGGCTCCATTGCTTTGGGCCTGAGGTAAGGCAGAACACCATGGTGGCAGGGGTGTGTAGCAGCAGAGGCTGCTCAAATCACGGCATACAGAAAGCAAGAGGTCAGGAGTGGGGAGAAGACAAACTGTCCTAAGGCACGCCCCTAAGTGACCTACTTCCTCTAATTTGGTCCCAACTCCTAGCAGTCCCTTTATCAACTCAGAGCTCTTGTAATCCAATCATTGTCTAACAGCTCTACCTCTGAACCTTTCTGCACTGGGGACCACGCTTTCAACATGGGACTGTGAGGGACATTCCAGATCCAACCCATAATGGGTAATTCTTGGTAAAAGTTGGGAAATCATGATAAACTGTAAGGATTTCTCTAAAACTAGTATTGATTTCACAGCCAGTTGTCAGCTAGACTAAAATATTATTCAGAAATGTGGGAGAGTATGAAGAAACGATATGAGGTCTTTCCTCTGTTCTAGAGAGGAACTCTGCTACCTTAATGGCCTTGCTGTGCTTCACCTTGTTAAACCTAGAGCTTCAACTTGTGGTTTAAATAGGTAAAAAGAACCCTAATCAAGGGACAGAACCAAAATTAAGACATCATAATGCAAGACATAATATAAGGCATGAGAGTTAGTTTTCTTTGCTACATAATAAATTATCACAAACTTAGTAATTGAAAACAACATATTATCCCAAAGTTTCTGTGGGCCAAGAGTCTGGATGTGGCTTAACTAGGTTCTCTGCTTAGGATTTTATAAGACTGCAAACAAGGTGTCAACCAGGCTACATTTTCATCTGGAGGATCAACTGAAGAAAGATCTGCTTCTGGGCTCCCTCTGAATTCATCTCTTTGTGATTGTAGGACCAAGGTTCCTGTTTCCTGCTGACTATGACCAGGGGCTGCTCTCAGCTCTATAGGCCACCTGAATTCTTCACTGTGTGGCTTCTCCATGCTCTTACAACATGGTGTTATATTTCTTCAAAGCCAACAATAGAGAATCTGATCTAAGAGAGGGCCCAACACCTGATTAAATCAGGGCACTTCAGGAAAATCTTTTGATTAATTCAAAGTCAACTGATTTAGGACCTTAATTACATCTACAAAATTCCTTCACCTTTTATATGCTATTGACCAGAAGTAGGTCATGAGTCTTACTCAAAAGGGAAGGATGTTATATGAGGTGTCATCATCAAGGGGTAGGGACTATGTCTTAGAATCCTGCCTGTCTCAGCATGTACACACTCTCATTGTAACTTCAGGGCAAAACCATGGAAAAATAATAAGTATGCGGTTAACCTCACAGAATTCCAGGATTGAACAGGACCTCCAGAGTCAGTCTCTGCTTCTACATAAGTAATGCTCAACTTGAAAAATGGATACTTATTCTTTCATAGACCTCCAGGAAAAGTGATTATCTTTGTAATCAGTACTTGTGGATAAACACAAGTTAACATTGTCAGGAGGAAAATAGATTTCTTATTTCATAGTAGGTCCAATCCCTTGATAGTAGCTTTCTAGTTTTCTAGGTCACAAAGTTAGGAATATTGTGAAGCTAAGAGCTGAGTGAAAAATAATTCTAGGATCAATTTTTGATATCTGATCAGGAAGGCATAGTGGAGACAAACATATGATATCATTGCCAATGCTGTTATAGCAACTGGATTATACTAGAAGAATACTATTTAGTTCCAGCTCCACTCTACCAGGTATTGTACAAATCAATTACCTCCTTTTTAAAGACCCACCTCTTAAGGTTTTCATGAAGATCAAATGATATGACTCAGATGAAGGTGCTCTGTAATTATAAATTATTAAACAACTCTAAGCTGTTATTGCCCTCTAACTCCATGAAAGAAGTCCATCTTCTGACACAGCCTTTGTCTCAGCACTCTATTTTCACCTTTTTCAAATCTCAAGTAGAAAATATCCTTCTCAAACTTGGACTTGGTAAACTGATAACTACCTGAAATAGATGCCTGGATTATCATAAACAGCTAACAACACCATCCTGACTGATGAGTCAACCCTAGTATCTTTTTTTTTTTTTTTTTAAATTTTTTTTTTTTTAGTTGTTGATGGATCTTTATTTTATTCATTTATTATTTATATGTGGTGCTGAGGATCGAACCCAGTGCTTCACGCATGCTAGGCAAGCACTCTACCACTGAGCTACAGCCCCAGCCCAACCCTAGTATCTTTTGACTTCCATTGAGTTTGCTATATTAAAATCATGGTTCACCCAAAGAAACAAACAGACAGTTCTCTTAAATATCATTATGTGAGCCCTGGGGTTGCTAAAAGTATGGGCTATAAAGAGACATGGAGAACAGTTGTGGAATCAGAAAAGCATATACAATCATGCATGGCTTAATGATGGGGATACATTCTGAGAAACACACCGTTAGGTGATTTCATCATTATGCAACCATTTTAGGGTATACTTATATCAGCCTAACTGGTACAGGTCAGCTGCTCAATGTGGCTTTTGATGCAGTCAAGGGACACAGTAAACACAAGATGTATGAGGCTCCTGTTGGTATAGTGGCATACTGTCTCACAGTAAACACCTTTTATAAATAGAAGGAATACACTCTAAATTGATAATAAAGGCTCTTTCTGCTTCCTGTCTGCCATGAGCTCAGTGGCTTTCCCCTCCAGACACTTTCGCCATGGTGTTCTGCTTCACCTCAGGCCCAGAGCTGTGGAGTGAGCCAACCAGGGATTGAGCCTCTGAAGCCTACTGTTCTAGACACTAAGAGACAGCAGTGAAAAAGAAACACTGTGTCTACAAACTCATCTCCCAGACTGCACTGTCATTCAGTTCTTTTCAGTTAAAACAAAACCAAAAAATGGCATAGTCCATTTAAATCTCCAAGGAAATGACACTCTGACCCTAAAAAGGAGCAACAGTATTTTCAAGATTTTTTTTCAAGAGCTACACTGGGCCAATAAGTGCAGTCTGACCCTGAGAAAAACATCAGAAAAACCCAAGTTGAAAGAATGTTCCACAAAATACCTGACCAGTACTCCTTAAAAGGGGATTAAAACCCAAGGAAAGTCTGAGACACTGTTGCAGCCCAGAGGAGGCTAAGAAATCATTACAAATAAAAAGATTTAGGGGGAAACTAGCCAAACCTGAATAAACTATGGAGTTTAATTAATAGTAATGTACAGATTTTGGTTCCTTACTTGTGACAAATGTACCATAGTACAATAAGACATTATCAATAAGGGAAACTCTGTACTAGGCATTTGAAAATTTTTGTGCTATTTTTTCAACTTTTCTGTAAAACTACTATCTAAAGTTTTCAAGTTTATTAAAAAATAAAAACAAAACAAAAAATTGATGATGAAAGCATAGGTAGTAAATACATAAACTTGAAATATAATTGTTTATTATTATCAAGTATTATATCCGACATATAGCAGTATGTGCTATACTTTGATATGACTGACAGTGCAATGGATTTGTTTATAACAGCATCACCACAAATGTGAGTAATGCATTGCTCTACGATGTTAGGATAGATCTGATGCCAAAGGTCATAGGAACTTTTCAGCTCCATTATACTCTTAAGGGGCCACTGTTGTATCTAGATCCATCATTGATCAAAATATCATTTTATGGTACATGATTGTATTTGTGAAATAAGTGAAATGTAATTTAACTGGACTTCTTTTTTAAAAATATTTTTAGTTGTAAATGGACACAATACCTTTATTTTATTTATTTTTATGCAGTGCTGAAAATCAACCCAGGGCCTCACATAGGCTGGGTAAGTGCTCTACCACTGAACTACAACCCCAGGCCTTCCCTGGACTCTTTAAAGATAGGGAATGTCACTTTGGGAGCTCATGCCTACAAACTCTGTTCTTAACATTCTTCAGAAATGCAGAAAATGCAAGAGAGAAAAGTTGCCATCCACCAAACCTGCAGCTCAAAATGTGGCCTATGGACCAGCAGCACCACCATCACCTGAGAATTGTTTAAAATGAATCATCTTGGGCTACCCACAAGCTGTGTTGATCAGAATCTGCACTCAAGATCTCCGGGTTATTTGCACGCATAATTAAGTTTGAGAATCCTGTACTATATTTTCCAAAGCAATGTATCTTGACCCTCACCAAACAGCTCGAATATCCAGACTCTGTCAATTGGTCTCTACTTTGCAATAATTATTGGCATTTTAAACATGATCCAAAATTATTGCTCTGACCACTATTTCACTCTGCTGACAGCAATATAAAATCTGATCAGTTGTCAGTTTCTATGAAAGATGAGAAAGCAAGCACATTGTTAAGATTTTGCCAACTTATTTTTTAAAAGGTTTCACTTGTGATGTGTTTGTTAGAAAACTGTTCAAAGCAAGCACATTGTTAAGACTTTGCCAACTTATTTTTTAAAAGGTTTCACTTGTGATGTGTTTGTTAGAAAACTGTAACAAATGGGACATGTTCCATGACTAACTTCATAGTGTTACAAAGACCAAAATGCCAATAACCTATGTGTGTGTATGTGTTACTGGGTATGTACACCTCCAGCCTTCTTTACTTTTTATTTTGAGACAGGGTCTTACTAAGTTGCCCAGGCTGGCCTCAAACTTGTGATCCTCCTGCCTCAGCCTCTCAAATCACTGGGATTAAGGGCATGCACTACCGTGCCCAGAGAAATACCAGTATCCTTACTGGTTATACTACATAGTAGAACTCACACATACCTGACTCTGATTCATCCAAAGGATTCATGAGGTTCCAGTGATCTGTGAATGTACACTTTCCTATTCACATCTAAATGCCAATAGGGCCTCATATTATTAGGTTCTGCAACCAGGGATTCAAACAACTGGAGATGAAATACAGTTGAAAAAAAAATGACATCTGAACTAAACATGTACAGACATTTTTCTTGTCATTATTCTCTAACAATACAGTACAGCAAATAACGACTATTTACATATAATTTATATTGTTGTATCATACGGAATCTAGAGATAATTTAAAGTATATAGAAAGATATATGTAAGTAATATGTAAAAATGCCATTTTATTTTTTATTTATTTATTTTTTCAAAGCAACATTATTTTTAATAGCCAAAGATGAAAGTAATCTAAGTGTCTAAATGAATGGATATATCAAGGGAAATAATGATACAAAATAATAAATAATTATACATAATATATAGTATATAATGATAAATACATAAAAATTATTAATCATACCATTTGTAATCAAATATTATAGTTTATGTTATTAAGCACCAGTCAAAAGTATAAAAATGCCATTTTACATAGAGACTTGAACATCTGTGGATTGTGTACCTTCAGGAGTCCTAATCAATCCTCTGAGGACTCAAGGGACAACTGTATTTGGTAGCAGAGGCTGAATTACTAAGGGCTCAAGCTTGGAAAACCGGCTGTACTTGTAGAAGAGACAGAAAATGGTGGGAAAAGGAAAGAAAACAGGAAAAGGTGGCCTGAGTCCACTGATCTATGTCCAAGTGTCGAGGGTCCTTGTTTCCCCCAGCTTTGCAAACAGCTCAGTCAACATGGCATCTGCTCCAAGAAAAGGCTCTTCAAAGTTTCAGTGAACAACGTTGATCTTATGAGAGATTTTATGGGTGACAAAAAAACAAAGGTTTGTATTGCATCTTAAACTGCAAACAACCTAATAAAATTCCCCACTAGACCTTTCTGTTATCCCCCAGGTCTGGGCTGCCCTAGCATGGTGCTCTCAATCCATTTCCCCCCAGAACCTTAACTTTTCCATATCCCTTAATAGTCATCTTTTCCCGTAAGAACAATGCAGCTCTGTCTCAAATCTCCCAATTTTTTATAACTTCTTATTAGTTATACTATCCTTAGGAAGGATGATTTCATTTGGTGCTCAGGAAACAAATGATCTTCCAGTTGCTGGGCTCTATCCTTCTTATGGGTCTAGAGGGGACCATAAATAATGAATGATTCTGCAGTCTAACTAGTGGTGAAGGGGTTTGGTTCTGGTATCAAGACTCTGCTTTGTGACCCCATGTAAATAACTCGACCCCTCTAAACCTCGATTTCTTAGTCTGTAAAATGAAGTGTGGTCCCTGAGTAATAAAGATTGTATGTTGGATAATAAAAATAATGTCTACCTTATGCATTGGGGGAAGATCATATCAGATATTATATGACAAGGACTTCCCCAATCCCAGGACTTGGCACAAAAGGGCTATAATAATTATCATTATCTCATTCCTAATCTCTACTGTTCCAAGTATTTGAGAGTCTACTAAATTGAACTCCAAGCAGTGATTCAATAAGAATTTATTTAATGACTATTGTATGCCTAGTATTTCAAAAAATAAAAAGATATAGGGAATAAACAAACATCTACTGAGAGCCATCCATATGTCAAGCACTTGACATACATTGTCTTAGTTATTCCTGCAAGTACCTTAATGAGAAAGATGTGTTCTCACTTCTGTAGATGAGGACACAGAGTTTTGAGGTTATATAACTTGCCCACAAGGCACAAATCTGAATTTGCACCCAGGTCCATGTAACTCAAGAGCCCTTTCCCATCTATAAATTGCTGTGCCTCAAAAGTAGAATATAAGCCAGGCGCGGTGGTGCACGCCTGTAATCCCAGCATTTTGGGAGGCTAAGACAGGAAAATCGTGAGTTCAAAGCCAGCCTCAGCAAGGGTGAGGCGCTAAGCAACTCAGTGAGACCCTGTCTCTATATAAAACACAAAATAGGGCTGGGGATGTGGCTCGGTGGTTGGGTGCCCCTGAGTTCAACCCCCAGTACCAAAAAAAAAAGTCTAATATATGTCTGACATTGACCACATACTAAATTGTAAAGGAAAAGATGAGAATAAAAGGGTAGGTTAAACAGGAAGGAGAGAGGAGAAGAGAAGTATAGGAAGGGGAAAAATCAATAGTAAGGGATAAGAAAGCAAGAGCCGGGCATGGTAACATACACCTGTAATTCCAGTGATTCAGGAGCCTGAGGCAGGAGGATCGCAAGTTCAAAGTGAGCCTCAGCAATTTAGTGAGACCCTAAGCAACTTAGTGAGACCCTGACTCAAAATAAAAAATAAAAAGGGCTGGGGATGTGACTCAGTGGTTAGCGCCCTGGTACCAAAGAGAGAGAGCGAGAGAGAAAGAGAGAGAGAGAGAGAGAGAGAGAGAAAAGAGGAAGAGAGAGAGAGAAAAGAAGAAGAGAGAGAGAGAGAGGGAAAGGGGGGGAGGGAGAGAAAGGTGGAGGGAGGGAGAAACAAGCAAGCAGGAGGAAGTCAGCCCTCTAGTCCCATCCACTGTGGTGGCTGGTGGTGAGCCAGCACCCTGAGCTTATCCTTATCTTCACAGGTGATGGCCACGTGAGCCAGTGCCAAGAGGAAATTCATCACTTCTGTGGTTTCCTGACAACTCCAGTTAACAACTACTGATTTCACCTCCCTTTTGGGAGGCTCAGACACAAGCACTGTAGCCTTCTATGGAGACTCTAACTCCCGGCGCTATTTGCAGTTCATTTTCATACTCTCCCGAAGTTGTCTCACATGGGTTACCCCTATTCCCAAACCAGACTACCAAATACTCATCACGTGCATTTTAGACTACTCTTCTGCAGGAAGGCAGTCATGGATCAGAATGCCATTAAATTTCCTGGAATGTTATTAAGAAACTGAAAATGCTGCACAGAGGCTGGGTTAGGCACTCATACGCTGGGGTGGAGAGAGTTATTTAAAGCTGATAACAGATTTTAGGAATATATTGCCAGATATTATGAGAATATCTCATTAGTCCCATGAGCAGGGGTGACCCTTGATGGAAATGACCCCTGTCAGCTACCCTTGAAAGGGGTCATTTTGAGAGTAGGGATTAAAGACCCTGGAAGGAGTTCAATGGAGTGGAAGGGATACTTTCTTTGTTCTGGATTTGGCCAACTCTTGGTGCAATCTCATTATGGAATTGCCTGGAGCACTTCAGTTGGGTGGCTTTCCTTGTCCCAGGAAGATAACATGGGAGGGAGTAGGGATGGGGCCCAGGAAAAGGCCTCAGGCTGGTCCTGATGCAGTCTGTCTGACACTCTCCGTGCCACACGTCCTTCATCATCTGTACATCCTGTCCTACACTGGGTTGGGGAGAGGTCTACACCCAAGTGAAGTCAAAGTGATACAGGGAAATGCTGGGTCTCTTCCCTTGGGGTCAGAGGGTAACAGGGCTGGGCAGCTGCCAAAGCACTCACTTGCAGTCACCTTGAGCAAAACACTTAACCAAAGCACCACATCTCACTTCCCCATTGGTAATATGAAAAGAAAGAACCCTTTCAGGGTTGTCATGAAGATTAGTACAAATATGTGCAAAAGTAACTGGAATTTTATATGTTTGTTCACCTCATTCCATGAGTTGTAACCACTATATGCCAAGCATCAGGCATTAGTAATAACAGCAGTGAGCAAGACAGATCAGGGTACTGGCTCAACCAGTGCTCATGTTCTGTTAAGCGGGGCAAACAAACTTTTTTTTCCTTTTTCTTTATTATTTTTTAATTTGGTTTTTGGTACTGGAGATTGAACCCAGGGATGCTTCACCACTGAGCTACATCCCCCATCCTTTTATTCTTTATTTTGAGACAGGGTCTCACCTCTCACCAAGTATCCTAGGCTGGCTTTGAACTTGGGATCCTCCTGCCTCCGCCTCCAGAGTCTTGGGATTGCTGGCCTGCACCACCACACTTGCCAGATAGAAACTTTTAAAAAGTTTTTCCCAGCTTCACAACTTGCTATTTGGTAAACATCCTGCAACTTTTTAGGATCATTGTCAAGTTTGGGGAAAGTCTCTAAATTTCTCTCCTATATGAACAATAAGCTTTGAAAAGAAGACCCACAACTAGCTTCTGACTCCTCACATTTCAAATTCGCTTTCCTCCCATACCTTCTGCATCTTCTGTTGCTGGTGTCAAGAGACGTATTCACATTGAGATGCATGAACGCGATGGTAATGAATGATAGGCAGTGAGTGATTTGAGAATTCCTGGGAATCATGGTTGCCCCGGGGCATCTCGCAACAACATAACCATACAAGCAAGTGACTGCAAACCTCTTAAATAGTTCCTCTCAACCCAAACTAAATGAATCCCTAAATCAACAACCCCTCCCCAAAATGCCTATAGTCCTCTAATGCCGCCTGAAGACAAGAAGCATGAGGGAGGGAAATTGGGGTGAAAAGATGCCTATCCTTAAATTTTAGCTGACTATGGTTAAAATATTTTATTACTGCAACATTTTTAAAAACTCACAGGCAAGTGACTAGATTACTAGGGTCCCTCCCGGGACTTAGAAAGGACTGGTGCCAGTGAGAGACTGTGAAATGTAAGCTTCTTGAACTTCATAAATCCACCTCTGTCAATGAGCCACTCTCCGAGGGCTGATAGATAAGCTGAGAGCACTTAGATGACACTCAGTAAATTATTACTAATGAGGACTCATTAGTAAATTATTTCTAATGGGGACACATTACTAATGTGGTCCTTGAAGGCAGAAATCACTGGCTCCACCCTGAGACTCAGACCAACTTAGGAAAGGAGAGGAAAATAAACACTTCCCCAGGAAGGCCTCTAAATAGAAGTTGCCTGCGTCAGAGGCCCCCTGCCCCCCGAAATTACCCTTATGGTCACTGGCCACTCATGCATACAGGTGATGAAATGGTAACTGAGGGCCTCTGCAGCACTAGTTGGAATTAGTAAAGATATAAAATCAGTGCGTTGTTTGGCTATGATTTGTCATCTTTCTTCTTGGACTAGCTCTGGGTCTCTGAGTGAGGGTGTCCCTTGTGCCATGCCTTGATGAGAGGCATGATTCTCCCAGCCTTATGTCATTTGTAAAAATGAGCTATTCCAGGGCAGGAGCCTTGTCTTATTTCTGTTTGCATCTTAAGGGCCTAGAGCACAGCCCAGCAGATTGATGGCAGTAGATTCATGCTGCAAGATGAATACACAACTGTCCATTCAGGAGTGTATTAAAGAAGGAAAAAATCATTCTACTAGTTTCTTTATTTTATCTCAGATTCCCAAGAATAGGTAAGTTAATGTTTTATTCAATTTGATCAATAATGTAACACTTGACTCTGAAATACTTAAGAATATTTCTGGTTTTCAGGTTAGCAGAAAGCATGAGCACATTTACATAAATAATTGTCATTGTCTCATAAACACATTCACAAAATAAAGGAGAAATACCGTACAATATACAGTTCTCATCCTGGTTACACTGCACCAAAATATGGGACAGATTCTCTTTCTTATTTTTGAGAAGGACAAGAGAGCTGCTTGTGCAGAATCACTGCTCCCTTTGTCAATAAATAAAAGATCTTTGTGTCTGCAAGGATTTCACATGATGTACTATAAAAAAATACAAAAGGCGTGTAAAATTTTTTCAGAGCAAGTGCACTTGCTGAATTTGCTTAAACCTCCTAATTACTGAGATTGAGGGGTAACCCACTCGTGTGCAGTGCTATTAGAAAGGTCACAGATGCCTGTGTTTTTTCCTCTGGGTTTCCTCTTTCCTCTCTAGCTTTCACAGATTTAAAAACTAAACCCTTATTTTTAAACTCAAGCTGAAAATTTAAAGCTGACTTCCAAGGGACTAACAATATCTGATACCGGGCTAACTTAATTGTAGGGAAAATATTTTTTCCTGTATTTACACTACCAACATTGTTTAGCAACAGCAACTTAAGTCCTCTGTGAAGTTTCCAGAATCCTTAAGTGAACACTGGACTAAGATAAAAGTCTACCTAACTCCAAATATGTTAAAGGAAGGAAGCAATATAAATATTTCCTTAATTAAATCTAGACACATTCTGAAACTAGGAAATGAAGATTGACTCTGGATATTTGGAAAAGATCAACACCTGTCAAATATCTATGTAAGGCAAAAAGAGCCTTATTTATTCATTTATTTTGGTACGAGGGATTGAATCCAGGGGCATTTAACTTTTGAGCTACATCCCCAGCCCTTTTCATTTTTTATTTAGATACAGGGTCTTGCTAAGTTGCTGAGTCTGGCTTTAAACTCTTGATCCTCCTGCTTCCACCTCCTGAGCCACTGGGATTACAGGTGCCTGGCAAGCTTTACTTTTATTAGTGAAGGTACAACATGGGCTGGTAATTTAACTTTATTAAGTCAAGATCTTAAGGACTTAACTTTATTAAGTAAAGGGAGTGGGGATAGGAATAGGAAAGACAGCAGAATGAATCAGATGTAACTTTCCCATGTTCACATATGAATACATCATCAGTGAAACTTCACATCATGTACAACCACAAAAATGGGATCCTAATTAGAACAAGTTATACTCCATGTACGTATAATGTCAAAATACACTCTAAAAATAACAAATAAAAAAAGAAATTCTTTGAAAACAATTTTTTCTATGATGGTTTTTGTTATTAAAATACTAATCCAACCCCCAACCCCAAATCAAGGTCAATTCATGTAGCTCTAGGTGAAGACACTCTAACTCACTGCCCTATTTCTAAAGGTAATTTTGTATGATATTAGAAGTTTTTGCCTAACTTTCCTAAACTTTTTCTGCCCACTAGTCTACTATGGATAGAAAATCCCGGCATCTACCTCATTATTGGGCTCTGCTAAAATATGTTAGCTTTTTTCAATCACTGACACCTTAGGTGGACATTTGCACTGGGAAGGATGTGAAGGAAAGAACACCATGTTGGCAGGTGGGCTGCAGGGTCAGCAAAGGAGACACATCCAATGGTGTCCTAAGAGCAGTAAAAGTTACAATTTCTAGGAAAGAGATATCCTCTCCCTGGGTGAAACTTATAGAATAAGGTGGTCCACAAAGACCATGCAGCCTGTGATCAACTCACACAAGTCAGGCTATTCTGCAAGGCTTTTCAGGAGATGAGATACCCTTCTCCAGGGCCTGTGTTTCCTTCTTTCTCAATGCGGTATTATAGTGGCCAAACCCATGGACTCTGCAGCCAGACTGAAGTTTAGTCCTCAATCACAATTTCAGCTCTATGACCCTAGATGAGACACATTTTTTATTTTTTATTTTTTGTTTATGCATGCCAGTCCCATTAAAGTGTAATTTTATGAGGACTTTTGTTCAGAGCTATTGAAGAGAGCTTTCTGCACGGTAAGTGCTTAATACTTATTACTTGGAAGAATAAACAATAAGTGAAAGAGATGGAAAGATAAAGTGCTTAATCTCTTCAAGTCTAGTTTTCTTGTCTGTAAAATGAAAATAATAATAGCACCCAGTATGACATCAGCACAGACAGAAGCTAGTGTCAGGATGCAGGACCGGGTGTACCTAGCTAGGGGTCCTTTATGTTCTTCCTGTTTTGGGAGAACATGGTTTCCAGATGTGTGGCTACTGACAAAAGGGCAAAGGTCAAAGCAACTGCAGGTGGCTTCTGTTAGGCATCCTCTAATTGTGGCTACTAGGAAATTCACTTGGGCCTTTCAAGGAGGAGATTTGGTCATACAGATGTCCTTAAATTATGCTCCTATGTTTTGTTTTCATGAAACAGTCATTTGGATTTAATGAAGTGAACAATTATTCAAATAACATGAGATTGAAGAAGGAAGGAAGAAGCAAAACTTTCCAGTTACCTCTCATAGCTTTCCTTCTCATTTGACCGACACAGCTTGGGCAGGAAAATATTTTTAGAATACAGCATGCTCAGTTATAAACTAAGTGTAGAAACATTGGCATTTTTCCTACATATGACTGTGTTCAGTTGGAAAAAAATAATGCACATAGTTTTGCAATACCATAACTAAATATTAAACACTAGTGGATAAACTTAACAGGAAATATGAAGACCTGTATGAAAGATGAAACTTTCCTGAAAGACATAAAAGAAAACAATGAAAAGACATATTTTATTTCTGGATAAAAAGATTCATTATTTATAAAGGCATCAATTGCCAAATTATTTTATAATGAGAAAATTTCCACAGCATTTTTCTTAGACCTATTCAAAAGCAATTTTAAGCATCATCTGAAAGACTGAACTTATTAGAATAACCAATATTCTTTTTGATAATTAGAAGAATGAAGTTAAGGGAGAATTTGTCTTATCAATTGTTTAGTAAAACAAATTATAAAGCCGTGATACTTAAAAGTATAACAATTAAGATTGCTACTCATGACTCTCTTTGGTTTATTTTATTACCTACTGAGGGTTATGAACAGAAGTTTGAAAAACAATGGTTTATAAATAGCTACAAATGGACAATTGGTTATATGTATTAGAGTATAGTCACAATGCAGAATATATGGAGCCATTAAAAAAATAACCACCCATTTTGAAAGAACAAAGTACCATATATGCTCATATATGCAGAGAAAAAGAATATAGACAAATAGCTGCCGATATATTAACAATGGTTATAGCTCTTTTGTCTCTAGGTGCTAAGTATATGAGTGAGTGAAATCTTTTTACTTATCTATAATGAATATGTATTAATAATTCAAATACAAATTTTAAACATTTTAGACTATTATATATGAGTTCTATTTTTTCTTTTTATCCTAAATTTCAGAAAAAATGTAGATTTGGCCCTTAACATATAATTAATATTTATTATATGATCCCCTATCAAAGATATAGCTTCAACAAAAAATTTAATGAAGTCAAGCTTTCCTGACTTTCTTCCACATTAAATGTAGAGCAGCAAGCAAATCGTAAACAAGATAAACATATTTTTAGTTACAAAATAGAAAGCACTTTTTCCAATTCCTGCCACAGAACTTCTCTAAGAATAATACAGCTGCTTAGCTACTCCTGCCTTTGAAGGGAAAAATATCATCATTTGACTGCTGCTTTGCCTGTATATTCAAGTCCAGTTGCTACTATGCAACACTGTGCCTCTTGTCCTGCTACCCTGCTGCAGTGGTCCAGGCTTACAACTGGCTCTAACCACAGCTGGTAGAACTCAAGATTTATTTATTCCGGGGTTGCTGAATAAAGCACTTACTCATGGGGACATTTTTACCCTGGGACATGTATACCCAAGGCAATGGGAAGAAGTCACAGATAGTCTGAACCTGTGCAATATCTCAGGAGAACAGACATTGGTGAGAGAGGACTGCTTGCAGGTTTCCAATGTACATCGTTAGACATGGATGATTAAGTCACGTATGTCATTGATCTCATCCTCTCTCACTGCTGCCCTGAATTTCACCCATTTGTCTGCTTTCTAGAATAACAAGCTATCGATCACCACCCAAATCATTTGTCTTAAGTTCAACATAGTCTGGAAAAGAGCTGATTGGTAATATGAGGTCAATTTCATGCTGTCTTAAAATAATGATATTTGCAAGAGTAAATGTTGATTCTTGAATGAGTTTCATAGGCCATGTCTCTGAGTGTTACAATTTCATTGTATTCAGAATTCAACTAGAAATGTTTGATACATCTATGGGTTGAAAGACCCAGAGGAGACGGTTTTCTGGGGAAGCACTGAGTTAGGACATTCTCTGGTACATTATCTGGCATATGGGAAGTTCCATAAAATGGGAAGTTTCTCCACAGAGAGTTTGTGTCCTGTTTCATTGCTTTACATTATAACAGTATGCAGTGCTCATAATATCAATGTCCTGACAACCTCTTCTTAATGGCAGCGTGTCATTCCAAAATGTGATTATGCAATTACATGTAAACCTTTTTTCCATTTTTTTATATTATTGATAGTATAATTACTAATGCTATAAAATTTTCCCCCAAATTTCATGTGGTAACTCAGAGTCCCAGAAATGGAATTATTGTAATAAACATTTTTAAGGCTACATTGCAAAACTATTTTCTAAAAGAGTTGTAACAATGTTCATTTCTATCAGCAGTGTACTATCCTTGCACTATCACTTATTCTCAGCATCTCATTTTAAAAACATGAAAAGATATAAAACTTTTTAAAAAGTATTTTCTATTTTGATAGGTTAAACATTTCGTTCACTGTTGTTTCTCAATTGTATTTCATTCTATTTACAGTGAGATTGAACACTTCTCCATATGCTCCTTAGTCATTTGCATTTCCTCTTTTTTGTATTGTTGTACATGCTTTTTGCCTGGACTATTTCCTTTTCAGTAATAACGAACATTAACTATTAGCATAATTACTATGACATAATTCTTTTCACTCCCAGATAATATATTTTTATATGATCTTATATCAAAATTCAAGATCTAGAATATTCTCTTATCTGAAGTGCTACCTTATATCCTAAAAATTTATTACAATCATTTATTGCCAAAGATATTTTCATGCTGATACGTCAAATGTAAGGACTTCTAAATTTCCTGTTCTACTCTAAATGTACCTTGAAAAGTAATTTAACTGGTATGTTTTGAGAAATTGTATTTACACAGCATAACATTTATTTATGAACAGTGCTGAATAAACAACTTTGTTTCAGAAAAAAATTGAATTTTATTGTGTTTGATAGACCCTTGAAAATAAAACATAATAAGCTGAGGAAGCTGAAACTAACTCTTGATCTATTTTCAGTTATGCACAGAGCTGCCATGAAACCCTTAGCACATACTTGCAGTGCCATGATGAAGGCAGTCATTATTTAGTTTCCATGAACTGGGTATTTTATTAAATAAAGGAACTTTAAATCAGTGTTTTTCAAACTGTGAGTCATGACCTATTAGTGAGTCATGAAATCAGTTAAGTGGGTCAGATTGGCTTTCTTTCTTTCTTTCTTTCTTTCTTTCTTTCTTTCTTTCTTTCTTTCTTTCCTTTCTTTCTTTCTTTTTTAATGAAATGGGGGGAAAAAGTGGGGGGGAGGGACAAGAGAAAAGCATTGTATATAATAAAGGTATTATTTCATGTGGATGTACCAGGCTGCTATGTAAAATGTATCCATACATGGGCTGTGGTCAGATCGGTTTTGAAAGCACTGAATTTACTAGCTTGTGCTTTAAAAAAAAAAAATCCTACATTAATTCTATCTTCACCCCAACAATTACTCTCCATTAACATTGGCCTTTAATAACTTAAATTTGTTTTAAAGAGGATTATTCATCTGCTTCTACCACGCACTTGGAGCTGTTCTAGGCCCTTAAGAAACAGTGGGAATAAACCAAGATCCCTGTTCTCCTCGAGCATCCATAGAGTGAACTCAAATCAAATACATGCTAGACACGTGAGAGGGTCCTTTGAGCACCAGGAAAAGAAGGGAGAATCAAGACAATGGACTTGGGTGCCATTTTATATAGGATGTTCAAAGAAAGCATCATAGAGAAGTGACATTTGAATAGAGTTCAACATTTTTTAGTCTAGCAT
The DNA here is from genome assembly GCA_028644305.1 of Xerus rutilus. Taxonomy (NCBI): domain Eukaryota; kingdom Metazoa; phylum Chordata; class Mammalia; order Rodentia; family Sciuridae; genus Xerus; species Xerus rutilus. The sequence continues at coordinate 44,221,958 of CM053403.1, forward strand.
TTGAAATGCTATTTTAAATTTAAATGAACACTTTAATAAATAGTAGTTAGCAATTGCTGAGATTTAAAAATCTTCAAACTATTTAAAGCCCTATTATGATACTTAACTTTTTGTTCATTTAAGTTATTTACTCAACATATATTTATTTTATGCTTACTCAAGGGTTGGCCTCTGTACTGGGTTCTGGAGACTGAACTCGGAAAAAGACAAACTTAGTTCCTGTTCTCAGAAGTGTCCAGTCTACTGGGTGGAAGAGGGAGGGGGGGGAGGGAGAAGAAGGAAGGAAGGAAGGAAGGAAGGAAGGAAGGAAGAAAGGAAGGAAGGAAGGAAGGAAGGAAGGAAGGAGGGAGGGAAGGAAGGAAATAGGCGATTCCAATGTGGGAAGTTTAGGATGGGGGAGTACAGGTTGCAGTTCCCTTCCTGGGAGATCAAGACAGGCTTCCTGGAGAAATGATATAAAACTTAGATAATTTTGGACACATCTTCATTGTCTATAGTTCAGACCACAGCATTTCAACAGTGCTTAATAAGAAAATTGGGGTTATAACAGAAGTGCTCATTAGAGCACTTCAGAGTTAGTCATTATCCTCTGATAAAAAATTGACAGAAGTTAGATAATGTTTCATACCTGTTGCCATTAAATTTAAGTTAAATCTGTAGTGATTCTGTATCTTGTAATCATAAAATTAGATTTCTCTCTGTCTGTTCAATAAGAAGAGCAAAGAGTTCCCATAATATTCTGAGGTGTGTTTTTGTGGTTGGAAGGCTGCTGTACTGTAACCTAGGGACCAAGAGCGCCTGTATTGCAGAACTGCATCTGCTTGGTAGAGTGTTACAGAGAATCCTGTTTGCTCACTTCAGGTTGTAAACTGTGTTTGTCATATGAGGCCAACCTTGCTCACTAACCTTGTGAAAATTGAACAGTAATGAAACTGGAGCTTGAGATGAAACTAGAGTCTCTGCTTCTGCTGGCAGTGGGGTCCTTTTAAGCAGCAGGCCACTGCAGCTGAGAAAGCCCATTTTAGTGTTAGCAGCTAATCAGAGCAGAACTGCTGGCGTCAGTTCACAGGGTCACAGCTGGCAAAGTCGAATTCTACTCCATTGCTATGGAGTGGGATATTGCAGCTCTTAGTGACAGGCTGTGTCCTCCAGTGTCACAGCAGACTCCAGCAGCTCACCACTGATTTCTTTCTGGGCTCTTGTCTTGCAAATTCAAAGAACGAAATCTATGGATAACAACAGAAGGCAAGAGCAAAAGGAACAGGCTTTATTTAAGTAGGAAGAAAAGAGACAGAACTCCCACAAGGTGAGAGGGGACCCAATAGGAGGTTGCCACTTAAGTGTACTAGTCTAGGGGCTTATACAGTTACTGGTTAGGGACATTGACATCTATGTTAATCAGGTCTTGGAAAAGTACCAACACTGTTAGTCAAAATCTATGCTAAACAGGTATTGGAAAAATACCAATGTTATTGGTTTAGCCTGTGACTTTCTAATTGGCTGTGCCCTTTTAGCCCTTGAATTTGAACTTTCCTGTAAGCTCCACTTAGGTCCACTCCCACTTCCATTTTTCCCTCCACTGTGGGACGAAGGGTTAGCTGGAATGTTTGGAATGTTTCTACAGATAATTTTCATAAAGTGTTAGCAGCCAATTAATTTAAAATGTAATATTATTACATTTTTTTTTTAAAAAAACTTTAATTAGGGCCACTTACTATCTTATCTTATTCAGTAAGACTTCACTGAACTCAACCTGCATAAAAGACTGAGTTTTATTCTTGGGGTGTGGAAAATAGCTAAAGCCTTTTCCTTCTTGCATAGTATGCACAAAAAAGAACAAAGGTAAAGCAAAACTAACTAATGTTAAGCACAACCCCAAATCTTGTTCTTCCCTAGACATTATTGGGAGAGGTGAAGTCAAGATTCTAGTGTTCCAGGTCAAGGGAACTGGATGTAGCAAATGCCTGAAGCCCAGAACCAGCAGGTTAGTTTCAGGAACTGAAAGTAATTCATATGGAAAGCTTCCAAGTGAAGAGGGTGGATAGAACAGACACATGTTATCTTCTTCCCATCCAAAATTAATCCACTAACACAATTCTCTCCTGAAATACATTTCATAACCACCACCACCACCCAGTTTTTATCCAAAGTATTTATTACTTTCTAACATACTACTTATTATTTTCTAACTATTATTTTCTGACCACCCCTCTCATTAGAATGTAAGTTCGTGGAGATAAATAATTTTTGTCTATTTTCCTCACTAATACTCCCAGTTAAGCACCAAAGACTAAAAACTGATTGGAACTTCAAGGGTTTGGTCTATTAATTTTGGTCTTCGCTCTGGGTCCAAGATGACGTGGGTAGACTCTGTGGACTCTCCTCCTTCTTACTTCTAACCTCATATTAGTTTCTTAAAGAATTTCCCCTTTGGGCTTGTTAGGAATTTCGAGAGAAGAATGCTCCAATTTCCTGCCTAGAAGGTAAGATCTGACAAACTGTCATATTCTAGGGGTTAAGAGAGAGAGAGGTCTGGAAGATTCTGCATCATGAGAAACAGTGTGTAATTTATCAGCAAAGGGTGTCGTTCCTTCAACTGTGCCTGGGATCTCCACAGAAAATAAACCTCCAGTCTTCAAGAAGCCTGAGCCACCCAGAGGTCTGGAGTAGGGCAAAGGATGGTCTGAAACATAGTAGAGGAGAAAAATCACCTTTTTCCTTCTTTCATGATGAGACTGACTCAAAAGGAAACCAGTACCATGTGTATTTCTATTTTAAATTGTTAATAGACACCTTGCCACATTAACCAAAGCCAATGAAACCCAGAGAAGGCATTGCTTTAACATCCATTAAGAGAGAAGAGCACCGGTTGCCTTCATAATCATTTGCTTCTTTTGATGTGCTTTTTAGGGCATACTAAATAAGAGGCCTGCCGTGAGACATTAAAAACTAAGCTAAGCATTTCGCTAAAGTTTGAACCCATAAACACAATGGGAGGTGAAGGGTTTGGTTTAAATGTTTGACATCTCACATTTGTACAAAATTGATAATTATAATAATTATACATCTGATAGCACAATGAAAAAGTTCTATTATCTGTGTTTAGGAAAATATTTGTGAATCTCTCCTGATAACGTATGTTTCCAATTCTCTGGGATGCAAGGTTGGTTCAACATACGGAAATCAATAAACGTAATCCATCACATCAATAGACTTAAAGATAAGAATCACATGATTCTATCAATTGATGCAGAGAAAGCATTTGACAAAATACAGCACCCTTTCATGTTTAAAACACTAGAAAAACTAGGGATAGTAGGAATATACCTCAACATTGTTAAAACAATATATGCAAAAACTAAGGCCAACATCATCCTAAATGGAGAAAAATTGGAACCATTCCCTCTAAAAGCTGAAACAAGACAGGGATGCCCTCTCTCACCACTCTTATTCAATACAGTCCTTGAAACTCTAGCCAGAGCAATTAGACAGGCAAAAGAAATTAAAGGGATATGAATAGAAAAAGAAGAACTCAAACTATCATTATTGGCAGACGACATGATTCTATACTTAGAGGATCCAAAAAGTTCCACCAGAAAACTTCTAGAACTGATAAATGAATTCAGCAAAGTTGCAGGATATAAAATCAATATCCATAAATCAAATGCATTTCTATACATCAGCAACGAGTCCTCTGAAAGAGAAATTAGGAAAACTACTCCATTCACAATAGCCTCCAAAAAAATAAAATACTTGGGAATCAATCTAATAAGAGTGGCAAAAGACCTCTACAGTGCAAACTACAAGACACTAAAGAAAGAAATTGAAGATCTTAGAAGATGGAAAGACCTCCCAT